>NW_010577495.1:224323-288233 GCF_000705375.1 Tinamus guttatus | reverse complement strand
GTCCTGCCAATGCATCTGAACAAGGAGCAGTCCCTGAGCTATTGCTTTTCTTGTTTGGCTTCTCAGCTTAAGAGCTGCTACATCAGGGGCTTTTTTAGTTCTTGGTTTTTGTTTTTTTGGGGGAGTTGGGGGGCTAGAAAAGTGGAAAGAACCTTCAGTAATGCCAAAATATGGCATACAGCCCCAAAGTGATAATCCAATTCACGTAGCTTAATCAGATAACAGCCAATTGTAGTCACTTCATTTTCCACTAAAATCTTTATTACACTCCTATTTTCAAAAGCACATCAGCTCTTCAATTGATTTCAAGCCTGCATTTCCAAGATAGCATCCCAAACTGGTTTGCAATCAGTAACAGATTCATAGACTAAACTTTTGACAATGCTTAAGTTACTAAAATTGGTGATAAGAGGAATTTGTTGATTTATTCACGTTATGGATTTCTCTGTAACAAATTACCATTGAAATTCAACCTGCTTTTTAGCATCACAAATGACAGAGAAGTTCTGAGAGCTACTGCAGACAGCAGCTCAGAAAGAAGTCTTACAGTCTGATAACAGACAGTGAGTCTACAACTACTTGGAATGCAATGTGGCATTAAACTGCACCCTTCCTCTGAAGAAAATATATGAAGCAAAATGTTAAATCACAAACCATGACAAATTTGTCTAGCTGATGAGTGGTTCCAGACCAATAGCCTTAAGCTTCCAAATTCTTTCTGCTCACAGAATTAATGATACAGATGGAAATGGAAAGCAACAAAAGCTATAAACATGAAAAACAAAACCAAACACGTAATTAAAGGCATCTGAGAGTTCATGGCCTTTACTGCCTCCTAAGAACAGACTGTCTGGAAAACTAGATAGATAATATAAATGAAGAATCAAAATATAGGAGCTGAAAAATTGCCACGTTTCTCTGACTAGACCTGATATTTTACTGCCAACAAAAATTCTCATTTCCCTGAAACAAAGAGAGTCAATGCAACTTAGAACCAGATCTCACTGCAACTCTTTAACCCGATCTTCAGACAACAGCTAAAATTTTACTTTTATTTTTATAGAATAATACAGCAACTTCTAGCAGCTTCCCTGGTGAGATTCCCCGAACACAAGTGTTTTGCTGATGTCAGGAAAGGTGGCCTCTTGTCTGTGTTTCAAAAGCAGCCCCAGGCAGCTGGAGTAGGGCAGTTGCTTCCTCTCACCTGCTGGTCGTAGTGGCCAGGCTTAGACAGAGCGAGCTGGGCAGCTCGCCAGAGAGCTTCAGCTATTTAACAGTGCACAAACCCAAGGGTCTTGGATGCACAGGTGAAGGCAACATGAGGGAATGAGAGTTAATTAGAACATAGCTCAAGAAGAAGATTAGACTACAGAAGGATTAGAGATTTGTAAAATTACCTTGGGGCAAAGCAGACAATGATTTAGCTGAACTTCGCTGTTCTGCTCAAATGGGGCCTTAACGTATAGGCAATTCGCCCACTTCCTTCACCAGTTTAAGAAACACTGTGCTAATTTGAAAATAGAAAAGGTGAATTTTAGTGGGAGGACATCCTTGTTATTTGTTACATTTAAGGGATCCTTGGCACGGTTAGCCGAAATTCCTGCTTCCTATTCCCCCTCTACCCGTATCATGCAACAGTGTCGTGCCTGCTTCCTTCTCTTTCTGCCCAACGCAAGCTGCGTTTCAATGACGCTTTACGGAACATATTCTTGGACTGCAAGGCCCTTCTGGTGGAATGTCTTACACACATGCACAGTATTGCTGTCCTGAGTATTGTCAAGGAAACACTAGCTCAAAGAGAACTGCAGCAGTTGCTAAGAAACACTGCAGCAATACCGCAAGGGGAAGGGAAGGATCAGCTACTTGCTTACTGAAAGATATATATATATTTAAAACACCCATCCTTGTGATTTGGGGTATTTACATCTCCACCCATACCTACATCTTCTTAATGATTAAGTCTATTTTTTTCCCCTAAAAAAATCCCTATCTTCTCATTGTTTTAATTTCCCTTGCACTTTAAGACCACAAATGAATTAAAATCCCTGAATTTTGGTAGAATGAACTGATAGATTTGGGTACATTTTGTTGCAGACAGACAGATAGGCCCCCACTTCCTTTGTCATAGCTCACCATAGCCACAAAGAGTTATCTGACCTATAGAAATATATTTCCACAGTACATCAGCTCAAACAGATTTTGTATCAGGCCTTCTGATACAGAGAGTAGAATAAAGTAGAGTACAATAAAGTTTAGCATACCTTCAAGCAGGTAATATGTGCATAGCTGCTTGAACAATGCAGCAACAGGAAATCAACATTCCTGAAACTTTTGCAAAGCAAAAAACAACACAAAGATAAGACATGGAGTATTATGTAAGCCACTCTAGTTAACAGAATCATGTTGTCAGTGTGCCCTTTCATCCTCTGTCTTTATTGTAAAATGAAAAGAATTTCCTCCATGTAACTGATACAAATGAATAAATGATGTTTGAGTGGAAACAACAACAAAAATCAGACAGAAAATACCAATTTTATTTGGATTGTGTCTCATTCCTACTTTATAGGGAACAACAAGACAAAACACACACTAGGAATATTTTACAGAATTTGCCAAGATAAGCAGTTAAAAGGTGGCACGTGAAAGAACAAAACCAACTAGAAAACATCTTGCAAAATTTTAACCTATTCCTTTTGTACACATGAAGCAAAGTAGGAAATGCCTGTGTTAAAGACTGAGAAAAAAACATTTTCAAGATAGCATTTAGCAACTGTAAATGCTCCATTCTCTTCACATGTTTCTGGCTCAGAAATTAAGAAAGTCCGAATTTGTACAGCACATGAGAATAAGGTTTTACAAAACACTCATGCTTACAAGAGAATTATCTGGTATTTAGGTGAATTAGAGAACCTGTGGGAAATGACCACCCAAATAATTAAAGACCACAAACAATATTATACATATAAAACAAGACAGAGTCTAGAAAAACTATTAAGCTATAAAAGCATCATCAAAATTGAAGATCTTAATTTATTATTATTTAGCACTGCCACTCTAATAGTATTACTGCAAACTACAACCTTCATGCAGAAGAACAAATAAAAAAAAAAGCATTGAAGTTTTATACTGACAGTTGTGTGAGTCAGCAGCACAGTTGACTACAGTTTGTTGAAATTTTTCATAACTTATTCTCATTGCAAAACTCCATAGAAACATTTTCAACAAACTTTCATTTAAAAAAGAAAACCAACAGGAAGCCTTTCAATAAGAGGAAATTTCTTCCCCTAAGGTTCACTTTTAAACTGCAATTTATATCAAACAAAGCAAGTCCAAAACCCAACTGTGACTATACTGGTTGCATTTTTATGAAACACTGAGCATTTTGACTGACAACAGCAACTATGGCATCCAGAGGATAAAAACATACTTAGCCAGACTCAAAAGTGGTCCTAGACGGATTCCAATGGGTTGGAATTGCGTAGGCATCATTTGGAGTAACATATGTCCATCTTTTTCTTTTCCTTTTTTTTTTTTTTTCTTTTTTCTTTTCCCCACTTTAAGATTTTACACTATCAGAATGGGAAAATTTTGTCCATTACTGCTACAAAGCATGCTAATACTAACCAAAATAAATGGCCCTTAAATTTTTTATCAGAAAGAAGCAAAGCAACCTAAAAAAAGAAGTAACACAAGAAAATAAGCAAAATGTAAGACCTTTAGCGGGAAGTGTCTGTAAATTTTGGTAATTCAGTAGTGTTAATCATCCTGCACCCCTAACATCAAGCACAAGGGTAGAAACACTGTCCAGCAGTAAGTACACAGAGAACCAATTTTTAAAAACTCTCATTGTATAGTTTTTAGATATTCAATATCATTGTAAGAAGGTCTATATCAAGAAAACTGCCATGACTCTATGATCTCATTCCATATCCATTTTCATGAGGAAATGCAAAGGCTAAAATAAAGATTTTCCATCATCCACTCTTTATAGGCTTTATACTGTATCCTTATGCTGTGATTATTTTTGTATGGAAAGTTTAGAGTGAAAAACTTGCCTTTAACATAACTGCTCATAAGAAAGGGGGCATCAATAATACTATCCTGAACAGTAATGGAAAGACTGATTACATCTGTTTAGAACTAGATAATCATCTAGTAATAGATGATTTTTAATACCTTTCAAATATATATAAAAACATAAATATAATGCAGAGATATATTATTAAAAAAAAAAAGTTATCTGGCCAATAGTCATTGCCCAAGTAATACTTTAGTTCATTAGCAAAGAAGAGTAAGTCTGCACCATTCTGACCTAAATGAAGCTTCCACCCCAGAGCACAAACCAAACCTAAGGAAAGAAGGACGAGTAAGTGATTTAGGTCTGCTCCCCTACTGTAAAAGCAGAAGAAGGCAGGAATTTTGGGAAGCTTCTAGTCAAGGATGAAGGTGAGAACTTTGCATAAACTTTAGAAAAGTTTCTGCATTTTGGGGCCACTCAGACGTAATTGTGAACATTTGCTATCAAATTTGAACACCTGAGAATTTTCCTTATCACCTTTGTAGTAAATTGATGTAAAGTCTTGGATTGCAGTTTTAAATGTGCTGAGGAGGCTAAGAGAGTTCAAAGTTCCCTACTAAAGCTCTAATAGTCTCAGCTTGAACCAGAAAAAAATACATAGGAAGATGACACCTATTCAACAGAGGCAGGAATCACAACACTGAACTCAGTTATAGTCACGTTATGGGCAGATATAGGAAATGCACCATAGAGATACATCACAAAAAAAGAGTTAGATACTGAAGCAACTAGAACCACAAGCTATACATTACAGGATGCATCATTCTACAGAAATTAAGGTGGCAGTTGCCTATTTGGTGAAGCTGAACAATATACAAACCGAAGAGGTTTTTTTCTCCCCTTGTGGCGTTATCTTTTTATCACCTAGCAAAAGAGAATCAAAGTAGGTGGTGCACTAGCCATTAGTTTTCTGACAATTCCTTCAAAAATAGTAATCTTTCAGTGTCCAGTATTATCCTTCAAGCAACTTCCTTGTAGCTGTAATTTACTGATAAGAGCTACACGGAATAAATACATTATCATGTCTCCTCATCAGTTCTCCAGCTTTAGAAATATTGGTTTCCTGAGGCCACGTAGAGAATTGCAGCTTCTCCAAAACATTTCAGCAATAGGAGCTGTCAATTTTAGACCATGTTGGCACTTGGAATTTGATCATCTGTGTCACACAGTGTCAACTGCTTGACTGCAGTGCTCACTCTTGCAACTCAGTTCCTGTGAATTCTGCGACTGCCTGAGGTAGGCCAGGATTAATGGAGATCACACAAAGCATAATTACAAGCTATATAATAAATACTCTGTAAATCAGAGAGGTAATTTGAAAGTCAGTAAAACCCATGGCTGTTTTCAGTTACCTTTGAACTCCTTGCAAATTAATCATTCCTTGCAACCTTGCTAGGAGCTCAGCATTTCTCAAATGAGATGAATATCTTTTATTGAATTAAACAGTGTCAATAGGAAAGCTAGATCAGTCCTAGTATCATAATAACAAATAAACATACTTTTTATTAATCAAGCAATTTGAGTACTTATGTACTACAATTCTTAAACAGGAATAATTGCTAGGAAATGTAATGGAACATTTTAGTCAGACATAGTTACCAACAAATGCAGGGTATCTACTGCCAAACAGGATCACAGAAACTGTCTCTGATTACTCAGCTAATTTTTGGTGACATATGTGATATAGATAGATCAACAATAGCGTGCAGATTTAAAGAAATACTGCTTATCTTTAGCTCTCAGAAGACTATGAGATTGCCTTCTGTTGAGATTATATATTCAATGCTCATATATTATTCCTCTGTTGAATATACAGAAAGGGATGCACAGAGAATTTGAAACAGCTGGATGTAGACAGGTGTTCTGTGTAGACAGAATTCACACAAGAGTTCTGGAAAAGCAAGGAAATGAGACAGTGAGCAGGAGACTGGACTAGACAACCATCTATGATTCCCCTCTACCCCAAATATGCTACTGTCCTGTGCCCATCATTCCTAGTGCATAAAAGACAATCCTGGACACTAGAAATCTATACATAAAGGATATGACAGACAAATAAAAATATAAATTCCAGTTTTCAAATGTGCTACCAAGAAAGGAAGCAACACTAAAGCAACAGTCTCCCTAAGGCCAACGACTTCTCTCTGAAAAATACCTACCGCCTTGCTCCACTACCAAAGCATTTTCATGCCTTCTCTCATTAAGATTCTTCAAGTAAAATCATCCCAAGCTCCTTAAGCTCACATAGGCCAGGATGAGCAAATGTCTGAGACCGATCTTGTTTTTCAGGCTTTGTCAGTCAGACATTTCATCTGCTGTTCCTGGTTTCTGCCAGCGACGTAGTTCTTTCATATGTTAGGATACCAGGCATCATATGCAGCTATCAAAAACAATTGCTGTAGCTAATTTTCAAGAGGATCTCCAAGTAATAGGCATATAAATGCTCAGTTCAGCAACGAAATGATGTATATATACTTGCATGATGGACTAACAGTTCAAAAGGGGGCATTATGGACTGCTACATAAATAAATATGAATTTGCAAATCATGTTTTCTATTTAAATTATTGCTGCATTTCAGGTTAATACACTATAAACGTACCAGTATTTTGGGCAGATAGACAGCTTTTTCAGGAAAATAACCAACTGCTTAGCAAGATCCTAATAAACACCAAACATAAAACCTCTCTCAAGGGTGCTGGGCCCATGCTCTGAAATGTGCAGGCATAACAGACACATGTAAAATCCGATTTTATTTACGCAGGCTTCTTAAGCCGCTATCCAGCGGCAGCAAGGGAAGGAAACATTTGCAGAGCAGCTGTGGGGGAACAATGAGCGGAAGAGGTGGCCTGCAGGTGTCAACCCCCGGAGACATCCCTATTGTGTCACACCTTCCTTGGGGTCCAAGGGACACGAGGGGAGAAAAAAAAGAACACCTCTGAAAGGAAGGCAAAGTTGTGTGCTGCTCCTGGAGCGACAGCTTGCGTGTCAGGGGCGTGCACGGACCGGCGGCGAGAGCAGCCTTTGCTCTCTGGCCATCGCCAGCCCAGGCCGCCACGGCGCTGCCGTTGCTGCTCCTGGGGCTGTGAGCAACACGGCACGATCTCCCCTGGAAAGCGTTGAGCGTGCTGAAACCTCCACAGAGCACAAAACAAATGGCTTTGTCTCGGGGGAATAGTAATGTTTATGGTCATGAAGAAATACTGCCAGGGGATAAAACTAGTTGTTTGATGGCTTGTATTGGCCTCAACCCCCTCAGCTCAGGAAGGAGGGTCCCCACAACACACAGCATTTACTGCTGTGTTCAGGACAGGCCGTTTTGCATACGCACTGATGGTACAGGGTTTTTGGTAAGCTCTGGGTGATGGTCAGTTCATAGGGGAAGCTTTAGTGGCACAACAAGCAGAGCCGCTGAGCTACTGGCGCTGGGGTCGGTACATGAACAGCACCTCTCCACAGAGCAATCTATGGACAAGCAATACCATAAAAATGGCTCTTTTCATCTGCAGATTTCAGAATACTTCAAAAGATGTGTAACTACCATGATCCTTAACCTACAGATGCTTAAAAACATCCAAGAAATAGTTACCCGGCACTTAGCAGACAGTTACCATGGTTATTTAGCATCATTTTAGTACTCATTTTAGAGGCTTGCATTGAATAAAAACTGGGGTGAGGTGAAACAAAGCAAAGGTAGCTGTTTTATCATATTTTCCCAGATTTCACATTATGGTGCAAGCTTCAAGCAAAAAAAAAGCAGCTCTCCTCATATTTTGTATGGCTTCTCAAGCCCTAAAACCATTCTCAATAGTTACACAGGTTATAGTGCAAAGACAGGAAACATTTTAGACATAAGTAGAGACACAGCCACACAAATCACTGAAGAGTAAAAACTGATTCCATTTACTAAGAAAAAGCAGCACTTTGAAGACATTAGGCTGTGTCGTGCTATTCCATTAGAAAGCAGATGAAGTTTGAAGCTCTGCAGAGGCATTCAGATGAGATCTATGAAGAGCTAGTTCTGACAAAAAACATGCTGACTAAGAAGAATTCCCTTCTATATTTAAAAATTGCAGCAGATGGTGCTAGCAGTAGGATGCTGCACCAAGTTGTTATGATGATGGACACTCATCTATCGCTGAAAGTCTAAAAATGGCATCACCCCCGTGCAGGTCTCAGCCTGAGCTCTGCAAAGTGCTCTGAGTACTCACAGGATTTATGGAGTACCAAGCGCCTTGGGTCAAGCTTCTCTGGGAAAGATTCACAAATGACAGCCCTATGGCTTCCCTGGAGTGAGGACATCCTTTAAAACAGCCGTGAAGCTGGTGATCTGCAGCCTGCACTTACCGAGAAAAAACTTCCCCCTGCTCCCGGCACAAAGCCCAGAGCTGTGGTGGCCAACAAGGTACCTGCAGCACCTCAGCTCCTCCATGGAGCTCATGCCACCGTGCTCAGAGGGCCTTCATGGAGTGGGAGGCTGCAGCGACTGCATCTTCCCAACGAGTCAGCTAGAACTGAACTCACTGCCCCATCTCTCGCCCTCCTCCTCCTCTCCTAGGGAAGGGCATAGGGGACCCTGGCGGCTCGCTGTCTTCCCACGCCGCTCGCACATCCTTCAGCGAGGCAGCCTCTCCTCCCTGAAGGCTTCGACACATTCACACCCACGTCAGAGCTCAAAATCACATCCCCGTGTCGTTACCGCTCCCGGTCACCTCTGCTCTTTAGCAGCAAGTGCAACCGTCTGAGCAGAATGCGACAAGTCAGGGAGAAATTCCCTCCCAGCCTTCTAAAAACCCAAAGTATTTTCTATGAGTTATTAAGCACACAGTCCTGCTGAGTGATCATTTTGAAGCTGTAAAGGTATTTGCTGCAGGAGTTTTTTATTCTTTCTCTCTCTTACCATGGCAACCAGAGTATCAAAGTACTTCAGAGTAACATAGCGCCTCACAGCATATAAAATAATGTTTATAGCACATTTTACTTGCTGCTTCTTTTTCCTTTTTATAATGAATTAAGCATTTATAGAGCTCTTTAGACAAATATGGTAAAATAAATAAATAAATAAATGTATCCAGCACTATTTTGTCAGACAGCTTTAGCAAGAGGATGAGGACATACTGTTCTTTTAATAGAATCAGTGGTCCAGAATGCTAATAAAGGGACACAGCTCTTCTCTTAAAATCACAGGTCACATCTAAAAGGACTTGTGAAAATACCAGGAAGATTATTTCCAACTAGGATCACTAAGGACAGTTTTGTGTGGATTTGTGAATTCATTCACTTAGGATAATGAAGACCTGGGATCCTGATTCTTGAGCACTGTCATTTTGGGGAGGGAAGAAAAGCCTATCTGCACGACAGCAGCTTTCCTTAGTTTTTAGAAACAACCAAGCAGCAGAGGGGAATATTTATAGATCTAAAATACTGTCTATTTGTGAAGCAAGGGAATCGGCAGCTGAAGGATTCCTTTAACCAAAGTAAGCATCTAGTCTGTAGCATTAATCTCATCCCCAACTGTAAAGAGGAGATTTTCTTTCCTAAAATAACTGAAATCATTACTACAGCACTAAGAATTTTACTTATGTGTTAGTTTCGTGACCCCATCAATAGACATACAGCAGTAATGACAAACCTCTCTAATTCAACAAAAAAAAATTGTAAAATTAGTTGTCATAGCGATTTCCACAGAAAGAGGATGCTCCATTAGCAGGAACTATTGTGTCTCTCCGCTGTTATCCCAGCTAAGACCACAGCATTGTTCTCATTCTTATTTGATCAAAAATAAATTATTTTCCTTAGGTAATGTCTTATGACAGTGCCTTTAATCAGTTAACTATTGTAACGCTTTATCTGACCTGCATTCATTATATACACGGCTGTGTCGTATTTTTATCACAGAGTTTTATCACAGAGTACCCAATAGAAAATGGAAAGACTAAAATTTCTTTTCATACCTTAGGAAGTTGAAAACTAACAGTAATCAACTAATTGACTCTCAGTGACTCTGAAGTCACTAAAGAATAAGACAGAGCACATCTCTGCATTCTTCTCCCCACATTTTAAGATGACAAACAATAGTGAAAAAATAAATGACAAAATTCTTATAAACTAATGGGAAATAGCTATAAGGTTTTCTGGGCAGTGTGACAGAGTATTAGGGACAGGATTCTGATCTCTAAAAATTAAATTTCCAAGAATTAAAAATGATGAATGTTTCTATTAATGAACACTTCCCAAACACTTTCACATTGACTGTATTAGCCACCTGCTGCAGAACTACAACCAGGTAGTTTCATGCAAATCAAAACAGCATGTGAGGAACAAATTCTATATAAATAATGTCAGTTTTTTTAGTTACCAACAGTTAATATATTAACCTATGGGATAATATATGCATAATTGAAATCTGGGGGGGGGGAAAGGCAGCTAGTGAATACTAAGAAGAGATTTCTGATACACTGATTTTATTAAATGAATAATTTAATGAATTTATAAATGAATTTATAAATGAATTTTTATAAATGAATGTGGTAGAACCAAAAGCAAATTATATTTTTCTGTATCAACTGATTTTGGAAAATATAGAAGATTAATCATCTGATAATTGCATTATATACTGTATAAGAAATAATTTTGTCATCTGAATGTAATATTATTTTATTTCTTTAGTCTAAAAAATATCTAGTGTTACCTTCTATGATATTATTACTCTAGCAAGTACATTTTCTTTTCTTTTTAATATGCTGTTTCAGTAGCCTATTATGCACTGTAGGAAGAAGGTTTATTCCTTTTGAAGAGAACTATTTCCATGGCAATATAAGTAATCTGTAGCAACCATCTCCCACTGTCTTTTGCCAACACTTAAAACTGCTGAAGCTTTCCTTAAAACAATAAAATTAAAAAACAGGCACAGTAGAGACTTTAGTACTTTCCCAGTATATTTTAGAGAGACTTGTTTTATAGGAGTGCTTGGGTGATAGTATTTCTTAAAGCAATTTAAAAGTCCTTGATTTCTAGACTCAGGTCCATGTGATGTTAGCCTACATTTCCTGTGACAAACTCAGTAGGGTGAGGAAACACAACCAGTAGAGAACCACAGTTACAGGACTAAACGTTTGCTTTTTTTCCTTTGCAAATATGCTGAATGAATAACGTGATGTGGATGGGAAGCATACGCACATGGTAGGGCATACATAAACACTATTCCCTTGTTTTATGTGGTATACATTTGCAAATTGAGTTACATCAGTATAAATGATGTCAATAAAGTCATCTCTAATCTGACATATCAACTGCTCTCCAAAAAGTTCAGCTGTCCAAGTCCATTAAAGCATCTGAGCATTCAAACTTTTTTTGATGTATTTTATTATGAACCCTGGCAGAAACAGTTCTGATCAAACTCTGTAGTAACATTTTTATTTGAGTCTTGGGAAGATAAATGGAAACAAATGAGAAAGGAATACTGCAACTAAATTGTCCTCTGATTTGGGGCTTAACAGTTGGTACCAATAAGAAGCTTGCAGCCCTAATACCAGCTGTGGTTGGAAACACCGGCCCTATCCCCTGCGCATGCAAAAGCACAGGTGAGCTCTGTAACCACAACCCACCTGACTGCACAGGAAGGGACGAGCTTCAATTGCATTGGTGGTGCTGCCAAACCTAGAGTCATTTCTCACTATAGCAGAAAGAACAGTGTGACTGACATAAAAAATAAGATATTTTGACATAGCAAACTGATTATTTTATTTCTAACCCTCACTGATAATTATATCCCACTTTCAGTCTGATCCAGCTAAGAGGGAACACAAAAGCCTATTATAAACCTCAGCATATGGCACCAATCAAAGGAGTTTAACTTTCTTTTCCAGAGTAACCATTTTTTTCTTTAGCAAGACAGAAAAAAAAAAGGGGGAGGTGGGGGGGAAGGTGTAGAAATGATCTGCTGCTTTCCTCTTCAGTTTCTCCTTCAGCAGGTTAGCAGCAACTCAGCTGCATAGTCAGCAATGGACATTAGCTTCAAGACAACTGCTCTCAGGCCTGCCACTCACTCAATAACAGGTTTGTTGCTTTAGCAGAAAAGAGGTCAGAAGATTGTCTATGTGCAACCAACAGTGAAGTGAGAAGAAAAGACTAATTTTGTCATCTTAATCTGGAATGGCAAAATAGCCTTCTCTATGGACAAAATACATCCAAAAAAAGTTTGTGTTGGACAGAACGGTAGCTAAATTCCATACAGTGATATTAGCATCCTGATCCATAAATAGCACCTCCTGCAAAAGAAACATCTGATCCAAAAACAAGCTTCAATGTCTTGGCACTGAAATACTACATAAAATATTCACACTGATGTCAAAACGGCCTGCTGCTGCATGCACATTATCCTCATCAGCACCAACAGAGAGATTGCTCAGGTTGCCTGCATAAATACATGCTCATTTATCAAAACATTCCATGCTGCTGCTGAATCAATGGCAACAGTCTGTTTTTATATAGTCACTGACCTTACTAAGTTTTGAAAATTTGGAAAACGCTTTAATTGCAAAAGACTAAGTAGTGAGAAGCTAGAAAATTTCTCTCATACCTTGGTTCACTAAGGATTTTTAGGTCCACTGAGGTGCCTAATATTTTACTATTTTTCTTTCCTTTCTTGGAAGGAGTTTCTTTTCATATATGTTGAACCATAACAGTGTTTCCTCAGCATATCAACAGCAAAACAAAAACAAAAACCAGCACACAACCAAGCCACCGAAACTCTTTCCAACCATATGATGTCCTGTGTTTGCTTGGCATTGCAGAGAACAGGACATAGGGGTACACAGAACAGCGCTGCAGCTTCACGGCCTCGTTTCGCAACGCAAAGCTAACCTAAGCACAGGACATCTCCTCAAGGGTAGGCAAGTCAAACCACTCCATGAGGAGACCCAGGCACAGAGCGCCAAGCGGTCAGTGCCCGTCACCGAGGCGGGCTGAGAGGCAGGGCCCTCAGCTCAGCACTGCAGGGCAGCCGGCCCCTGCGCCGGCCCCGCGGCCCTCACGGAGCCGCTCGGCCCTCTCCAGAGCTGGCCAAGGCAGGGGGACAGCGGCCAAGCGCGCCCTGGCCTGTGCCTGCCCCTCTGCCAGCCCCGGACAGGCAGCAGCAGTGTGGAAAACCTCGCTGCTCCGAAATGAGAGCTTCTCCCAGGAGATTCGGGATAGACGGAATTCTGGAAGAAAGGAAGCAGCAGGAAGGAGGAGGAAAAAGTAGCTTGACAGCAGGTTGATGAGGCAGCTGCCATGTGAAAGGAGCGGGAGAGGCACGAAAATGATCCTTTTTCCCTACCAACGGCGTTTCAGGCTCCAAATTCCCTGAGAATCCTCATAATTATCTTCCAAACAAAATGTCTTTTACCCATTAAACACGTTTTCCCCTTCAGTTACACTTACAGTTCTCTCAAGGTGTAGCAAGAAAGAAATCTCCGGCAGATATATATTTCTAGAGCTTGTTGCAACACCAAAGAATGAACCAAATATTATTTCTCCCCTTAAAAACTGCTCTTTCCAAAGTTCACTCAGGCAACTAAGAATCCCCTTTCTCCCACCTATATGTAACTGCTGGTGAAATAATTTCCTGTTATCCGCCAGTAAAGTCCAATATATTAATATATATAACCAAATATCAGAAGCTTCAGGAAACTGCAATGCTAAGCTTGCAATCTTGCATTCAATTTACACTGCTTTAGCACGACAGCTAGAGCAGCCCAGTCTTCAAGCTGTTCAGCTGTGCTGTTACCATAGCAGATTTTTGTTTAGCAAATGGCTTAATATTAGAAGCCTCTGTGTGAAATTGCTGGAAGGGTAACACTGCATCAATAAGGACCGTTATCATGCATTTCTTTCCCGGCGCACAATGCCAAATAACATAAGCCATTAAACAAACTGCAGCCCTGTGAAAAATAAAAACACTGCGTAAGCTGATGGTGCATGCTGATAACTCCTCTCCCTTGAAAAATGTGAGGAATTTGCATCGATAGCTCCACAAGTTACATATGGTTCAATGACATCTCTCATTCTGCAGTGATCAAGAGTAGGGGACAGGGGAAGATGACAGCAGGGAGGAAACAGATGACTGAGTGATTACAAAGGCTGAAATAATATGTACTAAAGAGGACTTCATTGCTTATGTACAGGGACACATACCTGAATAATAAAAGCATTAAATGTATATGCATACTTCCAGAGCTTCTAGAACAATTTTTGTGATACTGCAGGTTATGTTTCCTGATCACTTACTCCTCATTTAGTTAGACTGGAAAATCTAAAATAAGTTGGTGCTGAGTAAAAATGGAACATCTGTCTTTATATATTAAATCTGAAGGACAGCTAATAAAAAAATGATAAGCAAAAGACTGCACTAAGAAGAAGGTTAAGGCTACAAATATTTTATAAATCATTTCATATACAAGAGCAAACAAAAGTTAGGAAAGGCTGTGATTAAAAATCTTGACTTTGGCCTGTAGGGTGTTACGATATGGTCTTTAAATGACACGTTGCACACTGTGTGTACACGACAAGCAGCGCTCAGTGAACTAGTCATTATTTTAAAATTTGGTTTAGTCTCTCTGTTCAGGGTAAACCGCCACCATGCTGATATAAGACATAATGACAAATGACATACTAACCAAAAACTGCTTTAAGACAGGAATCTTTCTGCCAGAGCTCTCCCACAATATCCATCATTTTCATATCTGCGTGCGTTGCCAAGAGTCTTTATAACATCCTGCTAAGGGAGAAGGCACCATCATCTCCTCTTTGCAGCCATATAGTTTGTTACTCTGCATCAAACTGAACTGCAAGCTTGGGATCCAACACTGAAAAAATCAGAATGATATTTAGCAACACTCTGAACAGTGCAGTTTATATGACTGTATCAGCCTGTGTCAGGTGTGGATTTCAGGTATGAAATCTCCACAGAAGTGTTTTTAATGAATATGTGTAAAATCCACCTAAACAAATGCAGAAGTCACTAATCACATGGGGTAAATAGTGATGCTACATATAAATTATACACAGGAAGTGATTCACAGATTGTTGATTGCAGCACCACATAAACACAGCAACAGAACCTGCTAGTAATTTTTTTGTTTTAATCTTGGTAAGGATATGTTTTGGTTACATCAGTAACACCCCACTGAAATATTTTGCAAACAAAAAGCACAGCTTTCGATTACTGCTGTCTTATTTTAAGCATATTTTTATGCTTAAAGTCATCCTTAAGGCATCTTTGTCCCTAACATGTTAGAGGCTTTTTGTAGAATCAGAAACACTGACATCAGTCTGAACTTCCATGACTTAGTAAATCCTAGGATTCTGTCTGAAAATCCTCCTGTCTCAGCTATTTTCTTCAAAGCTCTCCTCTGCCTTACTGGGCTGGAATTAAAAATACTGGCCATGAAGAACAAGTCAGAAGAGTATCTCTGAATCTCCCTATAGGTTTCAAATAGCTCTAATTCTCTCCTCTCCCACTCTGAAAGCTTTTGCTGTGTTGTATGTTTTTCACATTGCTTTTAAGGCAGCAAGAATTAAGGTAAGAAAGAAAAAAAAAATCAGACGATTATAGAAGCTTTTGAAGGCATTAGTTACAGTACTTTTTAATTCCTTCTTTTGCCAAATACTTTACCGAATGATTTAGGCCTTTAATAGAAATAACTGTGAGAGAAACCAAAACTGCCAAGTCACTCCCCATTTAAAGCAACTGAAGGAGAACTGCTCAAGAAACTGAGAAAAAAGGAAAAAAAATCCTTTTACAGAACACCACCTTGTGACTCAAAATATTTAATGTGTTAATGGGAGACCAGGAGGAGTTCCAAATGCTGACTCTAAAGGGCATTCAGATTCTTGGTCAACTCCTTTTACTTTTGTAAAAAGAAAAAAAAAATGTTTCAAAAGAGAAAAAAGGGGAATTACTTTGATGAACAAATTCTAAACTCCTCCTGCGGGGGGTTTGTTTGTTTTTCTTTTTTTCCTGTTTACTTTCTCTCTCTCTCTCGACGCAGTTATTCCACCTTCTTAGCCAAGGGACTAGCTCAACCAATGATGCTTTGGCAGTGACCTGCACCCACGCCATTCAGCTGACATGGCTACTTCAACTCCACAAGCACTGGCCTAGATTTGCTCAGCACACGTTAGAATAGTTTACTTTGGACTTTATGTCTTAATGTTCCTGAACCTATGATGGCAATCTGAGGAGGTTCCTAAGCTTTCCTAAACCGACATTTCTCTGATCCTGGGGGGACTTCTTAACAAATGAAGGCTTTTCTCTTGGGGGTGATGTGACACAAAGACACGCAATTCTCCAGCATTCACCAACTATGGAGAAATAAATGTGGAAAAGCCAAAGGAGCAGAGGTAGCTGTAACAGGAGTCATAAATGCATTTTAAATAAATAGCAGAGCAGTCGAGTTCCTCAGACTAGAACAATTCTTTTAAGCCCCAGTCTGGCCCTGCTAGTTGACTATAAGGCTGCAAACTGTACGCATTTCTTTTTTTGTTTGTTTGCTTATTGGCATTGTAGAACTACTTTAGAAATATTTAGATACTGGAAGCTTGTGGAAGATAAGTTTGAATAGCTGAAATTGTGAAAAGATAGGAATTTCCCTGGAGTTCAATGATCCAAGAGATTTTATCCCTTGAGCAGGAAATTCTAGTACCCTAATCAAGACAAATTATGTTTCTCTAGTGCAGACACAGAGTGGATATTTCTCAAACAAACAGTAACACGGAATCACTCCATGATATATGATACCAATAACACTGGGGTGACTGGGTGTTTCAAGGGATGGAAAGCAACAATGTTAAACATGCTAGGAGCAATTTCCTATCAAGTTGACCAGCAAAATTAGTCAAGTGTTTACTAATAGAATATATTCCTACTAGGAACAGTTATGAACCTCCAAGCAAGCACTTTTAGAACATATTAGCCCCTTCTACAAGTCCAGAGAAGCTGAAGTTATCACATTACAAAATTAAAACAGAAGGTGGAAAAAAAGGACATGTGTTAGGTACTTTTGCTATTAACACAGTTCCCTACTGAAAGCAATAGGACTGAATTTCTTCAGTCCTTGGCAAGACAAACTTTATAGAAACTGAGATAACATTTGAGGCAGTTTGTAAAACAAATGTAACCAAGCTTAAGAGGATCATCTTGGTAAATGATAACAGAGCTCAAGAGTTTCAAGGTCTACACGGTCTTTGCCTTCCCTGCTTAATCTTTCAACAAAGATAGCGGTTTTAACAACCTCTGGAACAATCTCTATCCATTCCGGCTCAGCTGTACACAACCAGTAACATTCTACAGCAGTGACAGTCTTCACTTCTAACTTCACCTATACAAGCCAACTGATTTGCATGCGAAAAACACCGTTTATACACATCTTTGATTCAAACAGCAACAATAACAAACCAAACCAAAAATTGTTTTATGATTCAACTTCAAGATAATGTATATCGAACTTTCTTGATTTAAAACTCAAAGATAATGTATCTTGTTGTTAATGCTAGTCTTCCAAGAGAAACTGCTTGTAAATACTAAGGTATTGAAGTAGTTGGTTAATTTTAAGTTGAATCATTCCATAGGACAGTAAATGGTAGTAGGTTCAGTAGGCTTCAAAAATTCTGGAAAGAATACCAACATCTCCATCCAACTCTTAGAATAGGTGCACATTTTCAAGAGTATCTATAAAGGAAAAGATTCCCTGCAGATAAGACAAAACATTCACTTGAAATAGATGGGAGAAATTTCTGTGAAATTAATCTATTTAATCTTACAAACCACAATTTGCTTAACCAGTCACTGGGGCCAAAGACTCACTAGAAAATTGAGCAATTTTTTAAAAAGAGAATTGAGCAATTTTTAGAAACTTGTCCAAGGCCCTGTGGTTAAATGTAAGTAAATAAATAAATGCATTCCTCCAGAAACCAGTAGTGTCTATAGCAACAGCATAGAGCTTGCAAAGCTGCTTTCCAGAAATAACTTAGCAGAATATAGGGTTATGAAGGATGTTTGTGCCCAGTGGACTCCTTTAGCAAACAGTTTCTATTGAGGGAATGGTTACTGCTACAGTCATAAAGCCTACAGTTTCTTTTTCTTTTTTTTAAATTTTTATTAAAAATCACTATTCAAATCTTGGAAAAAGTTAATTAACTTTGGTCAAATTAGCAAGGGGAACATATGGGGAAAAAAGGTGACTTGAAGCCTATTCAGATGATATAGACAAGATTGAAGTCAGCAATGTGTGTGCAAGTTCACGCCACAAGTTTTCAATGATCAGCTGATGCCATCACTGACCTCTGCACATGTGGGAGGCCAAGAACGCCGAGTCCCTTTCACTGAAGGGCAACACATTGTATCCCCTTTTTAAAGCATTAAGGAGGAGAACTAAGAATTTACAGTCTTGTCAGCCTCCACAGGCCTCCAGAACACTAATAGGAATTGCAGGTTGAGTCAGCTGCAACACTTGCTCAAATAATAAAAGCAGTTCTGGTAGATGATAAAAAGATTATTGTATATATGAGACAGAAGAGGTAATTATGCCATCCTTTTCAATATGTTCAAAAGGGATACTGTGCTTAGACTAGAGTTCTTCATTTTAAAAAGGATATAGACAACCTATAGCGTCCAGAAGGGAGTAGCTGAAATGAGGTTCTGGCAAATAGAGCTGGAGTGTTTCACTTAGAAAGCACCAAGCTTACAATAAAGTGCACGGTGCTAATTGTGCTCAGTGCCCATACTGCCCATGAAGAAAGGAGGTCAGGAAGAGAAGATGTCTATTTTCAGCAAGGAGTACAAATACAAATAAAGGAGTCAAATACTGCAAAAAGTGTTGGCCTGTTCTGGGTCATTTGAAGAGAGCAGGTAACAAGTAGCCTTGGTCTTGCACAGGGATACAGGCTTTGCAGAATGAGGAAACGAACACATCAGAGAAGGAATGAGGGAAATGAGGAAAGGAAACCTGATCCTTACAAAAAACAATCCTTAATAACATGAAGATGCTTTACAACTTTTCTTAGTACAGTGCTTTCTCAGTATCTGCAAGTAGTTTAGAAAAATCAACAGGAACGGTGCAGGCAGATCCAATTTGCCTCAGCACAGAGTGCTGAACTAGATAATCTCTTGAGGAGAAAGAAGCCTTTCCTTCTATTAAATAATTATTAGATGCAGGGAAAAAATAATTTCAAGAAAAATTTACAGGATCTAAACCATAGCTTTAACTGAGATTATTCAAAGGAGAGTATTGAGGCTCAAATTCTAATGAAACCTTGCTATAACTTTAAGACTTTAAAGTAGCATTGTGGTTTTTGGTGTTCTGTTTTCCTCTGATGACTAAGAAATCACTATAATCCAAAGTATTTAATAGATAAGAAAGTCAAACTGCAAAGATGGTTAGCGCAGTTTTCTTTTTGTAAGGCTTAAGTTTTACTGCTTACTGTGAATGAAAGAAAACAGCTAAAGATTTTAAAGCAAAAAAGTTAGTTTCTTTTCTAACGTTGACCTGCAAGAAAGTTTAGAATTCTTCCAAATACCCAATAATTTCAAAGTACATTAATATTGGGAAACACCAAGCAGTTCACATTTAAACTGTGAGCATTTGTTTTCATTCAGGTTTTACATAATTTACTCACACAAACAGCATTAGATTTAACATATATATTGCACCTCTCCATTGTATTTTTTACCCATAAATTATATGAGAAAAAACAAAAGCACCCTAAAATGCAGACACAAGTCAGTAATTTTGTGTGGATATTTAGTTGATGTTAATTTATTTATTTTAAGATGTATGACTTCTGCTTTATCTCCCATTTCAAATTACTGCTTTGTGTGTGCAACTTGCAGTGCAGGTGCTATGCTTTATCACTGCCATATGGCTCTGGTGTTTAGTGAATTAATCTGCACGATTTCCAGGCAAAGTATTTGCTGATGGAAGTAACAAGGAAGATTCAGTTATAGATTTTTAGACATCTCCCATGTCACATAAATTCACATAGCCTTTATTTACCATAAAGTGCCCTCTCTGTAGAAATGAAACGCATGGCAGGGAAAGCACATTATCTAGTCCACAGCAAAATGCTTGTCATTAGGGATTCATTTATAATAGAATTTGACTTAATGGAGATGGAGGCCTACAGACACTGCATCAATGCTTTAGAGCAGGAAGGTTGTTGCAAGCTTTTAGCAAAATATAATGATCCACCAAGCCAAAATTATACGCTGAACAGCGCCTGGTTGAACCAACACATTATATTGTCAGTACATATTCATGTAACTTGGCAAAACAGAGTTCCTTCAAATTGCAAACATCATTGAAAATAATTGGTATCATCTTCCAATTGTGCTGGCTCTAAAAGCTCCAGAAAAAAAAAGAGGTTAAACTATCCACATACTGTAACCATGCAACTAGTTTTATGGCTCCCTTCACAGAGCTTAATATTAAAATCGCAGATTCTTTTTTTTATGGGAAATTCATAATTAATAAAACTAAGTGTAACATTGCTTTCAGTGAGAGCCTGTTTACAGACCATGTTGCCATCAGCTCTGTACAAAATCCTTTTAGCAGAGCTTGTAGCTGGTCTTTGCAGAGCAATGAACACCAGAAGTATGGTGAGTATTCTTGCCAGAGTTTCCTTTGGATTTGCTAGAAATTCCCCTTAAACTCACTACGCAAAATTATTAGAAGTTCTATTATATATATTAGTAAAAGGAAAACAAATAAGATAATCTTGCAGTTCTTTTTTGTACCTGTTGACTTTTCCAGAGCTAATGAGAATAATTCTTTATTATGTCTTAAAGTGAATGTTAATAGCTATAGGAAATGACAGATCGACAGCAACTGTGAATAAAGCAGCCTGTTTATCTAAATGACAGAGAGAGCACAGGCACCCTAAGGGCCCCATAGAGATGCTGCCCTCCTGCTGATCTGAAAGGATTACCTCTAATTTGCGATTAGCTACTCAGCCTTTTTGCTAAAACTGTGAGAAAAGTCATCGTCTTCAGTCTGTTGTTATACCTTTCCACTCACAAATGACTCAACACACTCCTCCATCAAGCCTGCCCAGGTAGAAAGGACATGCAGAAATGTATGTGAAATAGCAAATAGGATTTCCAACACAGGCTGTAAAACCTCTCACTGTGAAAGCATATAATATTTTATTCCGTTTATTTGCAAAGTGACGATTGGACAATTTTTGTATTTGAAAGCAGTTAAAAGGATTTAAATCAATCTAAATTTCTTAGCTTCTTTCGGTGTGCTAAGTAAGGACGTCTGTCTCATCCCCCTGAACTGAAAGGAAACTGTGCTCCAAACCACAGCCAATCCTATTAGGCAGCCAAAAATCAAACATCAATAACAGCCAAGTCAGCTATTTGACTTTCATAGGCTCCAAGTAAAATATATTCACAGTGACAGTTAAGAAGTGAGAAAGAGAGCTCTAGGAGGAAATCAATAAACCATTAGGATTATTGCACATATACATGAATTATGTAGGTGTAACTAGGTGCTGCTAGAGAAGAACACTGAGGATTAAAAGCTGAACGGAACATTAGTAAAGAACTAGAAATACTAATATTCATTATCCGCATTTCCACAGCACAGTCTTACTGAACCAGAAGTCACACCAAGATGAACGTGTATAGGGACAGTACTCAAGGCTCAGGCAAGGTAGGGATTTGAGATAAATCATTGAATCTTAGTCCTACTTTATGATGAACAGTGACAGATGATGACCAAAAATAGAAAGCTTGGAAGAAAGACCCCTGAAGATGGCTGGTTATCATATTTTAACCACTACCACATCCTATGAAAAGCCTCACAATATCAACTTTGTTCAAATGTGAGCTGCTCAGTTGCTAACATCAGTAATAAAATTTATAGCTTGTGTTTTTGCTAGCCAAAGATAACAAAAACCCTCATCTAGAAAACTCATGGCAAAATACAACTAGGACAGATTGTTTATGGTCTTCTGCAGCTTTGAAAGCAGTGGAAGCAGAAGAGCAAGAAATCCACACCAAGCTGAGGGATCTCACAGCTTGAGGACCCAGCTCTGCTCTTAGCCCTGTTACAGCTTTCCAGTGCAACCCTAATCGAGCCTCCTGCAAGAGAGGCCTCTGACTTTAAACGTCAAGGGTAAAGGTGTTGGTTCAGTTTGTACATTTAAATTCAGAAAACTTAAATACATTTAAATTCAGAGTATCTGTTGCAGTCTCTGAGACTGCAGCTTTGCAGCAGCCTAAGCCTACAAGCAATCGCTGGGTCTGGCAGTCCCCCCTTCTCAGCTGCTCTTGGCCATATATCTTAGACCTTACTTTATGTCCTTTCCCAGCACGGACCCCATTCTTCACCAAGCCATTTCAACATGCTAGGCTGGTTGGAAGCCAACTGAACAGCCAAAAAACAGTTTTCTCACCACGTCTAGGGATGCCACTGAATGCTAAATATCTCGAGTACTCTGCAGAAACCCCAACCCTCTGCCTATAAGCTCTGCCTATACTCATTGCAAGCTGCATCCTGCAAGTGATTTTGCTGACCAGATCCTACAGAACGCCCTGCACCAGCACCCTTTCCTACCTCTATCCTTCCTGGACTCGCAGGGTTCACTTTTCTCTTCTGTGCTGATGGGCTAAAAAGTATGGGATATAGGAGAAAGGCAGAGACTTGCTCTGAGACTTGAGGCAACTCAGTGAAGGTTTCTCCTCCCCTCACAGTGCCCAAAATAGGCACTTCCAAGCAAGCCAGTCTGCTTTTAGGCCATTTTATTCATTGCATCAGTTACAAGAGGTACTCAGTGTATGTTTAGTGAGATCTCTCATTCCTTACTCATTACAAAATATCAAAATGGGCATGGCAGCAGTGCATTAATGAAGCCAAATATCCTCACAGCAAAAAGAAAGTACCTGTTTTCTGGATACATCACAAGCAAAAAGCATGCATTTAACTTGAATATTCTAAGCTTTAGTAATGAAATACATAGAACGAACCAAACTGGTTGAATTGGTATTCTATATGCCAAATGCGCAGAGTATAAGTTGTAGAAGACTAAGGAAAGAATAGGACTTGAAGTAATAACCATTCTATAAACAAAACATACAATTCTTGCAGAAAAGTTGCAAAGTCAAACAGAGATTAAAACAAACAAAAAAACAAACAACAAAAAATCCACAAACCTAATTCCTTCAGTTAAAACGCATTACAAGGTCTGTTCCAAATTATCACAGTTCAAATTCTGGCTGCAGATTTTCCTCTCTACAGGATTTGCAGAATTCATTGCTTGACTCTCTGCACTTGTATGTGTAGCACAGAGAAAAATGTCATATATTCAACTTTATATCTACGTGATAGAAATCTTACCACCAGAGACTACTAACAGCACCACCGTGCGATAGTCCTCAAAAGGCAAATAAGATCAGCTTCAAAGAGAAAGACATTTCTTATCTTTCCCTGTTCTGTGGCTTTTATACTCCCTAGACCAAAATGTTGCTGCATTTCTTTCTGCAGACCAGCTGTGACTGAAAGATAGGACTGTATCCTCCCTTAAAACAAGCCAAAATCACTAGGAAAAAGCCAGTCAAGCCAAATCTATCTTTTACTTTAATTGTTCAAATTCTGCATAGCCCTATAGGATTAATTTATTGCTAGATATTTGTACGGTAGTTATTGTCCTCATTTCAAGTTGTATTTCTGAATGACTACTGGAATACAAACACCTTCTTTGTAACCGTTCTGCTCTATCGACATTATGATCACCATCACCTTTCATATATATAAAAGCAAAGTACAACTAGTTAATCTAAATGGGATGAAGACAAGAATTGAGCTCTTAAAAACATTGTAACTAATGTAATTAATATATACCTATATCAGTATCCATATAATTTTAACAAAACTAGTTAGACTATAGTACCAATCTTTCACACACAGAAATGGGAAAGCAGGGAGAAAGACAAATACTAGCCTGCTGCATTTGGATGGAGTTGCTATTTTATAACTAGTAGCAGTGTTTTTTGAAATTATTATGATTATTATTACGCCACAAACGATCAAAGCAACACAGAGAAGGGAAACTTTGCACATTTTAGCTAACACACAGCTGACATTACTCCAGCAACAGTGCTTCCCATTCACCACACAAAACCCTTTCTAACTCTCAGATGAGACAGCTCTGAGTTGTACAGCACTCTTGCCCTCAGTTAAGATAAATGGACAATCTTTGTAGTAGTTGAGATAAGCCTAACATCCCAGGTCAGAACTGTAAGTAAGTACATGTTTAAACCATAGAGAAGTAAATGCTTTAGATGAGTCTATTCACTTCATCTCCTGCGTTTGAAACTACCAGCTATTTCAGCAAGCCTTTCTTTCCTTTTGGTTTCTTCAGCACGTTAGGGGAACAACATAATAGCAACAAAATTGCTGAGAGTGACTAAAGCCAATGCTACTATGCTTGCGTATCAAGAACAGCCATGGTAAGCCAATCTATCAATTTTAAAAGAAATTAAAAATCAATTTATGAGATAATCACTTCTACCATTAAGATCATCATCACTACAGCACAGAGAGCAAGGTCTGCAGTTGATTTAGCAAACTAAAAATCGTCATAATCGTTAGATAAACTCAGCAAAAACAAAATATACAATTTCCCATAAGAACATTTAAATAAGCAAACACCAAGAAAATAAATTGCAAGAATCTCCAAATAAAGAATGCCTCCCTGCTAAGCTGACAAAGAACCAGAAACATTTGCCTATATAATTACAAAAAGCTTTATTACACAAAGAATGCACAATACACTAAAATAAATCAAGGTCTGCACATGCAGAAAAGTGTGTTCAGAATTAAGTGACAATAAAAACAATGCCTAAAAAGGTTATAGAATGTTATTCTACACTCTAAAAATGTCAAAGCCTATTTACTACACCAGGCACAAGCTTCCTCTCTGTAAGCACAGTTCCAAGGTATTTTAACATGCAAACCTGCAAGCTTCTAGAGGCTCCCCGGCCTCTTCCCTCAAACATCTAGTGAAGGACCTACCTGCAACGTGCTCTGAAAGAAGGCACAATGGTATTTTGGGTTCTTAGGTCACTCATAATTATTTTCAATATTTAAATAATGTGGACCCTGTTTGTTTCTGTTAATGCTGAAAAAAAAATAGCAGCCTAGTAAAATTCCTTAATTGCAGTCCTCTTCTCTTTAGAAATTGGAATTATATTATGAAATCAATGCACACAGGTCATCATGCATCTGTTATGAACTATGTCGGTCATTTTCCCTTACGGAGAAAACATTAGTCAACAGAACAGAGATTGTCTGTGATTAAATCACACCAGCAGGTCAAGGATTGCCCCACTTACAGTAGGCTGATGGCAATTACCTTTAATCCACAATAATCTTGCTAAATTTGTGAACTTTAACAGGATCTGTGTACAAGAAATCTGATTAAATTTCCCCTGAAATCAACAGAAATCCCCCAACAACGTTAAAATTAGATCTAATCCAAGAGAAAAAAAAAGGGGGGGGGGCAGAAAATTAAATATCACAACAACTCACATTTCTGAATCAGATTCCCCGATTCCCCATTGCAATGCTTTGATATTCAGTGCAAATAGTTTCCACTTCGGAAACAACAGACCATCTGTCCTTGGCTGATAGGGACTACTTAAAAATACAAGTTCTAAATGATAAATTATACTTGTCTTTATTCAGAACAAGCTTTTTCACAGCTGGCTTGTAAGGTGCTGAGAAGAAAGCTGATAGCTACTGTCTACAAATTCATTTCTAAAGTAGAGTTGACATTAAAAGACACAGATGAATTCTTTCCACAAATGCAACTCAAACAGGTTTACATCCGGAGAATACTTATCTTAACATTTTTGCTAAAACTAACGCAGTCAGAGGAGTATTCATCATAATCAGTAGACTTGAGATAAATTAAAAATGATGTTTTTGAGGGTAAGGAGCATATGGCAGCTATGGGAGGCTGTAAGATGACCTATCAGTTCATGAAACAGGGTACCATGAATGAGTACAAGGGAACTCCAAGGGTTTTGCTCCTTGAAAGAATATTGATTGGATTGCAGTGGTGCTCTAGGTGCAAGAAACCTAACAGATTTGCTTGAAGTAATGATGAAAACAAAATATATTTCTGCAAGTGCTTGCATGTATGCCTCAACATTTAGTTTCTGAATAATCTTTTCAAATTCAATGAAACAATAAAACTTTTCAAACCGCTAAACACATTTCTTGCACGCGGACCTTAGAAAGGATGTGAAATACTGCAGTATATACTTGGCATATATGATGCAAAAATTGATACAAATATGCAAATATTTGCTCTTTATTTTGTTATGTTCTTTTGATACGAGCAAGGCAAGTAGATCAGCATCAATTTTCATTGCTAACCATTTCTGTCAAACATACTGCAACACAGTTGAACAACTGCTGGCAAAGTAAATTGCCGACACACTTCTTGCAGGAGCTGTTGAACAGACTGAAGTGGATATCTGGGACAGGCTGGAACATCCATAAAACAGGCTGAAAATCTTAGTAAGTTAGCACAAAAATAGCACAGAAGCTTTTCTGAAAACTAACTGCATTGTACCAAGGGTTTGTTGCTGTTGCCGAAATTTGTGCGCAAAAATCACACCAAATTCAGCACAACAGCATTGTGCATGATGTAAAGCTGAAAAATCAGTTAGCTGTAAACATCTGATGTTTGTTCAAGCTAATTAATCCTCTAATAGCTGCAATATTTAGATGAGAGGCTCATGAGAATAGATATGTAATTAGTTTTCCAGTATTCCACTTGTGCCAGTTCCATAATGCTTCTATTTTGTACCCAGCAAAGAGCACAGAGGGGGACCATATCAGATTACTGGAGAAAGATGAACATAGTATTTTAAAAGGAAGGATTCATTGTATTACACACAAGGATGTTAACTATAACGCTCAAGAAAACCTAGGAGGAAAACTAGCAATTTGCACGCTACCAAGGCATAATAAAGTGACGAGAATGAGCCGATATAAATTTGCCAAGAACAGACCATGTCAAACCATTCTAATATTCTTTTTCAATGGGATAAATAGCCTAGTAACTAGGATAGAGCAGAAGGATGACAAACCTTAACTATGGCACGGTCCTTTGCTCTGTCACAGAGGACATTCTCGTAAGGGACCCAAGGAAGTTTTCTCCACACGTGCTGACCATAAACAAGATGCACAATCAGCCATAAAATCTTAATGGAGTCAGAGCTATCAGGGGCTTGTTACGCAGGGTCTACACTGCCTGCTGCCACCCAGCATCTCACTATCACTCACTACAAATTACACAGGAAAAAATTAAGAATGTTGCCAAAGCAAGAGACATACTCCGGAAAACAGTATTTAAATTCAAAATCTTAACTAGTTGATAATTTAAAAAAGGGATGAAATTCCAATTGGACAGGTACATGATAAGTCCAGAGTACTGTTAGCAAATATATGAATACAAGAAGAGAAACACAGTAAGCAGTAGTCTTACTGAGTCAATACTCAGGAAGATTCATGAAAAAAAAAAAAAAGTTAATTCTGAGAGATAAGGGGAATGGCATATGCATGGCAGCAGGGGTAATTATTCCATTCTTTTCACTGCTGTTGTCTTGCCAGCCAGAATTCAGTGTTCAAATTTGAGCTCCAAACTATAAAAATTCACAAAGTGTCTCAGGAAAAGCAAGTGAAATATATTGGAAAATATTCTAGGAGGATATTTTGCTGCAATTGCTTTGTTTAGAATATACACATGAATCGGAAAGCAGAGGCAATATGATGATAACCCCTCTTTCATTAAAATCTTTTAAAAACCTTTTCAAAACTATATGTCAAGAATATTGTCCATCTTCTCTTTGGTGGTTTTCGGGTGACAGCTAAGATCTCCTTCAGGCCCCATTTTTATGATGCTGTTCCTGAAACATTTCCAGCAACAAAAACATTGAATGCCTTCATTGCATAAAATAGATGGAAAAGCAGATCTTTTTTTTTTATGGCAGACTTATAAATGATAACAACTAGGTGAGGTAATCCACATATTTCAAAAGTCAAAATGAAAAACCTATTTAATCAGCAAGCATCTAATCTAAAAAATAAACTATATAACATTCTTCCCGAGAGAAGCATACACCATGAAAAGATAATTCTGAAAGAAAAAAAAAATCTGAGAACTCCTATTAAGGGAACAATCACTGCTAGTGTCCCTACATGCTACAGTAACCACAGAAATGAAAACCACGATATAAGATTTCCACCAGTAACTCAGATTTAACATGCAGTAATCCAAGGAAAAAGAAGATCTTAAGAAGAATAAGGAAAACTGTTCAAAAATAACCATTCTGGTTCTGACCTCAGTGGATGGAATTGTATCAGGCTTGTAAGTACAGAATAATGATCAGACTTTCAGGAGACCATATGACTGAGTTAATTATCTATAAGAATAAGGATCTCACCATCATAGGCCTATGATTAATTATGAATAAGCTTTGTAAAACTTTTTGTTCATTTGCTATGAACTCTCCCTTCAGTTCAGTGAAAGCTAGGGGGCACTTGAAATCCCTTCATTTGTACAAACTACAGTAAATATCCATGGAAAAAAAAAAAAAAAAAAAAAAAAGAGTTCCTCCATATGCATCCACAACAGAGAGATGAAAGGTCACACAAGAAAAGACAGTACTGTTCTGGTTTTCTTTGGGGGTTTTGTACTAATAAATTAGCTGAATAGGTCACAGGATTGAATGTCAGGGGAACTGGAGTCTTTATTTGGCTATGCATTAACTCAGAAAGGCATCAGATAAAATTCACCAAGCAGAGAGCCCAACATCCTTACTTGAAAAATAAGTTGGTATATTTTTGGAGCCTTTCATGGTCTATGAAAGAAAGCTACTAAATTATTGTTATCCTGAAAGGCAAAGAATGTAATAAATATTAGAGCACTGCTGAGTAACTTTGTGTCATATTTTAAATACTGCATACATCATTCTGGATGTAAGGCAGTTGCCATCTGGATTCTACAGAGCAAAAACATAAGAATGTTACAGAATATTACATAGCGCTCGGATCAGATTTCCCTCGTATCCATCTCAGTCGCTTTCCTGACAGAGCCCATCTGTGTCCACCCATGTGAGAATCACACTGCAGCTCTGTGGCAGGGGAGAACATGAGAGACAGCTCCAATGACTCATCCGTCCATTTACCTGTATTACATACTATGGCACTGAAAGCAAATTTCAGCCGATGCAATGTTTTTACTGGAACTAACATACTTAATTCAGCAGAGAATCTCACACACTGTCGCCTCCTCAGATCTGCAGATTGAAAGTAAAATACCATTTCTAACGGTGGCTTTGAAGTTGACTATATTACAGTTTGCATTAAAATATGCTTTAGCCCCTGTCAGATTCTGGACCATAGCAGTCAAAAGCGCTACGTCATGTACCTGGTACATCTGCTTATCTATAGTGCCTGATGTATTAATAAATCTGTTACTTGATGCATTTTTGCTGGCCAACTCACGTAGCCACTGATACTAATTGATAAAAAATAGATGAAGGTCAAATATCAAGGTTGCTTTTTGAAGCTATGTAACCAGATCACACATTACTGCCATGAACCTCACACTAAAATACCAAGCGGAATTCAAAACAAGGATTATGAAAATATATGCCTAAATATTCAGGCAGGACAGAAATGGCACTTCACACCCTTATTCCTGGATTAGTTCAGCTTGTGTGACTCGTCTCACATGTAAGTCTTTTTCCTGAGATGTATACATGACAAAAAAGAAGCGAAATGAGCTCAGTGACAGGCACTGTGCTGCCTGCTCACCTCTGAGCTTCAGCACTTCCACACTGAGATGGAGTCTCCTGAGCAAAGGATGTTAAAAAAAAAAATAATAATAAAAAGGACGAGGCGGTTGGTGGTGCTCACCCGAGAGGCTGCAGCGACGTGTGAGCGAGCGGCGGGCACCTTCCCGGCTCCCAGTTGTCAGGGAAACTGCTCCCTGGGTGCCAGGCCCTCCCTGCGCCCGGCTCACTCCTCGGAACTAAGCACGGCAAAGGGAAACAAAGAGCAGCCAAATAAACCCCAAACCTAAATGCAAAGGGTTGCCAGCAGGTGCTGATGACTGCTGCCCCACTAAAGTGCTGTGACAGACGGTGGCCTGGCAGGACAGGTCTTCTCCTCTCTGGTGAGGTATGGGTACTAATAGACCTTTTTACCACCCCTCAAGCTTTTTTCTTCTATTGCTTTGCATCCTTGCTGCGATTATTGTCCCATTTCTTTAATATCCCGTGTGCCTGCCTTGGACATGTTTTCCTCATCACACTTAGTGAGTAGTAACAAAGGGAAGTTTTTCCAAGAAATGCATTCTGTTGATTTTTCAAACTGCAAACTAGGATAGGTGAAGATATTTCCATGGTGAGAAAGGCTCAACAATTATCAGTGTCAAATCTTAGAACTACCCTGTCACCCCTTGGGGATGCTGCCTTATGTGATGTAGTTCTTACGGTCTGGAGATTGTGATCAGCACAATGCCAGTTCCCAAAGCTTTGCCCACACCCTTCCATCCAGTCTATCAAGAGGTAGATAATAGGGTGACACAGCATTTTCCCCCAAAGCACTAGAGGCCCAGCATAACCCTTGACGTTTAAAAAAAAAAAACAAAACAAAATACATTGTGAGATACTAAAGCCCTCCATCAAATAAACAGATGCAGCCTGGGCACTAGCTAAGAAAGATTCCTCCACATTCACCAAGATGTGTCACTCTCTGTGTGTCTCCGTGCCAAAGCACTTAGCAGTAAACAAGGACACCACCACTGCTGTCTGTGTTTGGTCTGTGTTAATGTAGGTACTTATCCACAGAGAAATGAAACAAGTTCAGCAACATCTTTCAAGCTAACATCACCGCCAGTCTTCAGGTAGAACCACTGTTAGCCTTTGGGAGCAGTTTCACTTCCTGCTAAACAGTTCCAAGATCTGGAAGCCGAAGGGGATGATAATCACCATCTAAGCTGACTTCCCACATAATATGGAGCAAAATTTTCCCTACTAATTCCCCCATGAAACCTATAAAAACTTTAAAACACACGAGGAAAAGAGCACCATGCAGACCCCAACTAACACTGCCCCAGCTCTTGTTCTTATTACTATTTTGAAATCTACTGCTGTTACTGATACTGCTCTAGGAACCTTTTGAAATAGGAAAGAAGTTTCACATCACCAGAGCATGTCAGGAGTCATCTTTTCTCCATCTGTTCCCACTGGCCCGCTTCATTCATGCAGATTTTATGCAGAAACAAAAAATATAAAAGCAGAGAATGCTTCAACCTGGCATTATATAACAAGGGAATGCCAAAACAAACATGAAAAATAAACTCAGGCAAGTGCTCCAAAAGAGAAGGACAAGACCAATTAAACACATCCCTTCGTCTTTCAACATAAAGTGCCTTAGGGTAGGCATTTTCTTATACCACCTTATCCTGATAATTTAGCCTATATATTTAATACCATGTTATTTCTTCTGTACATTATTCACAGCCATAAGGTAAGAGTCTGCTGGGAGCTTTCAGTTGAAACATTCCTGTTTTTTTTTCTGTAGGGTGAGGTGGAAGGATAAGTTGTTTAGATTCTGATCTTGTTTGTCTCATTATTTATTCATTTAAATTAATTTTCCATAAATTGGTCTTTTGCATCTACTAGGAAAACTACACGACACTGAGAAAAACAAGAGCAGCGATGCATTCTAGAAGCAGAGTTCACAGCCTGCTGGCCCTCAGCCCAGACTTTCAAACATAGGTGCTTATTTTCTACGATTGTTATGTCATAATAGCAATATTTTATGAATGTATTTGCAGGGAATCTCAAATTCAAAATATATGTCCAGCTTTTCATGGCTACATGTGTGCAGTTGTCATCTGCATTTCCAAGATTTTCTCTTCTGCTTCACTTCAATCTAACCCAACACTCCCCACCCTCTTTTTTTTTCCCAGTATTCTGGCACCCTCTTTCCTATTGCCATTTTTCTCGGAATAAAGCAAGCTTCTCAAACTTCTCCACCTTCTTCCCAACACTATCACATTCAAACACCTTTTATAGAAACTCACATGTTGTGACTGTATGAACTATTTTGATATCAAAGAGTTTGGAAAGTTTGGAACTGCCTATAAGCAAAGAAATTGCTTAAGATTCATGTGAGAAATTGGTGCTTTCCAGGCTGGGTTTTTGCAGTTGAGCTACTGTTCTGTTTTCTTTCAGAACAGTTATTTCTTCCACAGCTTCTGTTTTGGTCATCTGAGGTCACACTCTGAGACCTCATTCTCTTCTAAGGATCCTCATTCTATTTTTGGGACACACATTGTGAGATACCAGAAAATACTGACAATACATATACAAAATTGTGGGAACAAATAATAAATAAAAATAATAAAATAAAAAATGTGGGAATAAATAATAGGTAAAAGCATCAGTTTACAGACAGATTGAGCTCATTGAACAGTCAGGCTATAAAGAACTACTGGAAAGTGAATAATGCAAAAGGCACTTTTCTCCCATCCTCCTTCAAAAATCAAAAGCAAACAAACAAGCAAAAAAGGCAAAAAGTACATTGCCTTCTAACTCAACTTTTAAACCAGAGAATAATTAGAGGCACACAAAGGATGGTTCATTTAGAATGCAAATATAAAGCGATTCACCAGTGATTACACTTTTTTTTTTTAAAGAGGAATTTAATCTTCCATCGTGATCTGAGAATAAATATTTGGACTAAGAAAGATAATTGAAAAGGGAGATAGTGTCCACTGAAAATTTGGCTCAAAACTTGCAAACATTGAGACTGTGCCAAGCAATCCGTTTCACCAAGGAAATCCCCAGTAAATGGGCTATTTCCTGAAAAGTGTAGAGCAGCTCCACAGCCAGAATTTCCCCTTCTGACTTACAAATGGAAATCCTTCTAAGCATACAAAAAAGCAGCAGACCTGGTACAAATAATTAAACCCCCATACTCAACATCATAAAGAATTCTATACACTGAAACAGTAAGACACAGTACAGCCTTGCCAATTAAATCACCATTTCCACTGTACTGAAAGTACTGAAAATCAAATATTTACTAGGACATCGATGAACATGAAACTGTAATTAATACATATATTTAGGTATTTTCCATCTTCCACTTCTCCAAGAACTCATTAAAACAGTCAGTGCTATCACAGCCATGCAAATGCCAGACTGGAAACAGAGGGGACACAGAGCTCCACTTACCTGTCTAGCACCCCACACCTCACAAGGATATCTACAGCAGACTCAGAAAATGGACTTCATCTCAACTAATGTACTTCCAAGATTACATTGTTTTACTGCTTAACACAGCTGTATTTTTATCACATTTTTAAACTACCCTCGTGTACATATGCGTTACTGCATGTTCTGCAGTTATTATGGGGCCAGCAAACCTGGCTCTTCTCTGTGAAGGGCCGCTGAACTGCTGTGCTCTCTCATACCAGTGGTGAGCTAAGGCCTGTGTCTTTGTCGTACACAGTGTCTTTCTGGCTCTTTAGTAAAGCCATTTAATGCCAGCTCTTCCTTGCAAAAAACACCATCAATATTACATGAAAAAACAAAACAAACAAAAGACTTCAATAAATTTGTTTGGCTTTTTGAATGAAACCGCGCTACAGATAAATCCCAAGGCTAAAATGCAAACTCCTGTGTCATCTTTGCTGCACGGTACTTCCAGCAAAGACTTGCAAAAACTCCAGGTTCCTGGAGCAGGATAACTTCAGAGCACACACACAGGGGGAGCAAGGTAACGACCCCTGTTTTTGTGCAGATAAACGCAACATCTGGTCCCGTATTGAAAGGTCTGATTCTTGCAACTAGCTCCACTAGCTTCCACCAGCTCTACGTCCTGCTCTCTGGCCTAGAGCCCAGGCACTGGGTCGTGCCAATGCTGCTGTGCTGCATCCAAACGGTGCTGCCAAGGGCACTGACCAGCACCAGCTACAACTGCACCAGAAACGCCTGTTTTCGCATGGTTCTCCCCTCTGTGAACAACTACAAATGTTCACTTCCTAGGACGGGCGTTATCCTGCAAGCACTGCAATAGCGATAGGGAAACTCATCTCTATTCTAAAGGAAAGTCTATAGAGGGTATTATTTACAATCTGTATATTTTCCTGATATATTTATAGGTTTATTCTATTTTTGATATTGCTTAACTGGAAAACTTGGTTTCCATCCTGTTGCCATTATTATCAAAAATAAAGAAGTGACTTTCAAATATAGACTGTGGTTTCAAGCACAAAAATTTCTCTTTCCCACCAACGCTTACAGCAAGTTGCATTGGGCAATCAAAGACCAGCTCTGGAAAGTCACAAATCAGACATCATGCAATGGTATTCTTTTTTTTTTTTTTAAAGCTACTTCCTCTTCTTGCTTTAAGTAAAACTGAAAGTGAACATAATTTTATTCTCAATCTATGTGAAATAGAAACACTGCAGAGGAGGCAAAATATTTAAACATTTCCTAAATCTTCACTACTAAATAAATGAATTAAAATAAAAATTTGAAATCCTGTAAGCTGTAAAAGCATGACTATTCTCATTCACTCTTAAGTATGAGTTTACAGTCAAAATAAAATAAAAGGTTCAACATCAAATTATGCCTAAAAAGTACAGTTTGTACATTAGTTCTTGCAAACCACTTTCTCACATAAGGTAATATTGATAGAGTAACTGCATAATGGAATAATAACAAACTTTTCCAGGCCAAACTACTACAACTCCCATATCAGAATATCCCATTTGGAATTTCCTTTCCCTAATGACTACTGTCTTTTCCCTTTTTGTAATATGGGAAGGAAAAACCAATGGAAATCTCATAACGTCTCCATGTTCTGAGTCAGTATTTGTCAGATCAAGTTCTGCTAGCAAAGTTTTAGGCAGCACCTTGTAATGTCTATAATAAAAATTGAAAAAAGTCTCCACTATTTATAAAACACCACAGATTAGACTAACTGAAAACCACACCATGGCAACTTCCTACCCGCCAACCACAGTATCTTTTGCTATCCAACTGCTCGCAATCTGCATCTTTTTGGAATTACAAACTGTTATACTCCAGATTTTCCATTTTATTTTCCTAGAGCTTTTCTTATGCTTCATTTTCTTAACAGGAGAATCAATGACACTGGTGAATAAACTGCAAGCAGTCAATCAGCATTGAGTAAGACAACACAGACATGCACACACAAAAATGTCATATTCATATGTTTTAGTGACCTTGACATTGCTTTAAGACAACATTCCATCAAAACTAAACTTCAATATTAATAGCCAGAAATGTAATCTATTACCAACCACCCAAATCAAACCTTCATATATGTCAAAAATGGAGAGGGGAAGGAAAAAAAAAAAATGTCTCCCTCCAAAGTCAGTCAGTTCCAACCACAAAATACAGCTCTGTGTTCACAACTAGAAATATTCATGACAACTTATCTAGATAAGTCACATCTTTTATTTAACAGCACTCTAATAGCTTTCTCAGGAACTGCAGTACTTCTAATTTTAAGTCTGCAGCATGTATAGGGTCTTTGATATTAGTAAAAATCATAACCACTTGGTCTGAACAATAATATTTGTGCATTTTAAAACTGTATTTGTGGTATTAATTTTTATACTATCCCAACACAGAATATGGATCAGAGATATCACTGCTATAATTATCTTCCAACACCAAGTGCCATCTTCAGTTCAGTGCAGAAATACCCCCCCAAATACAATGATTTGTATTGGTTTGCTTTCTTGTCCTTTCCTACAAATCACTACCCTTTTAACCTTTTAGTGCCACAGTAGTTTCCCCACTTCTCCAAATATAGAAGTACCGGTTTTGCACTTGCTGTAGGTTCCACTACATAAAATTTTGAGAGTCATGGGGGTTTCCACCTTACATGAACAGTGGTGCATTTCATTATTTGTGCTAACAGGAAATCGTTCTCTTTCCAAAAAGAGAAGTTGGCAGTGAATTCAGACCACGCAGACAGCCTCGCCAGCTTAGCCCGGTGTGGGCACATCCAGCTCCAGCTGAAACTGAGCCCATTCAGTGCTTTCAAGCGGGACACGTGGTCGAGAGAAGCAGAACGAGAAACAACAGCGTCACGTGCGTTTGCCAAGCGTTGACCGCACGCAGGAGTACAGCTGATCCGTAATGCAGCAACGGCAACAGCTCGCACCCTGCCAACGCTGAAGGTCAACACAAACTTGGCCCCGTAACCGCATGTGGATTCCAGTTAGGCCACAGCATCAGGAGACTTTCTCTGATTCTCAGGTGAAGGGCCAGACGTGCTGCCCTACAGACTTTCTCATGAGTAAACAAAATGAGAAGAGATACCCTAGAATGAGAAGTCAGCACGTTTGCCATTAAAGCACTTCGGGCTTTACTGACGGGAATAGCACAGATCTTTACAAGGAATGTGCATAAACACAACTGGCTTCTAGGTAACCGTGTTTAACTAAGCATACAATCTAAGCACAAGTGTGTGCTACTACTGCAATACATTCTAACGGCTTTTGCAACGGAGGTTAGAAAGGCCTGCCAGAAGTTCCTCAAATTATTTTTATGGAAGTTATCTTATGGAAGTTATGGAATGCCATTACAGATGCTCTACCAATTCAAGAATTTATTGAAAAAATAAAATTATGAATATTAAAAAGAAAGCAACAGTTCTAAGCAAAATCTGAAGCTGTTAACACAGAAGAAGCACTTATTCATTGATAGTACTAAGGGAAAACACTATATCATATAAAAGTAACAGCACAATGCATTTGTGCTCCACATTGCATTTTTCATGTTTCCAGCTTACTTCCTATCCTGTTTGGATTATGAAAATAAAAATAAAAATAAAAAAAATCAAAGAAATCAGATTTTAGTTCAAATTTATCTACAAATGAATTAAAACCACTTTGCCTAGGAGGTTTAAAAGCTCGTTTAAACTAATTAGGAGGATCAACAAGCATCAACAGAAAACAAAATCCACTGGTGACACAATCACTTTCCAAAATTCAGCCTTCAAGCTGCAAGCCTGTGAAAATTTAGTCCTCAATTTCTTATGGCTGTAATGTCACTGTCACTATCATACCTCACCGCACATGATTCCAGCTGGTGTAAAATATTATAAAATACTTACACAGTTATTCTTTTATTATTTTTAAAGAACAAATACTATTCTTAGTTCGGTTTCTAAGAGAAATTAAAGTGGTCTCAGGCCTAAAACAAATACACAAACATATTTCACCAGCAAAACACTTCGAATTAATGAAAAGCAGTTTTTATAGACTAATAGTCCAAGTCAAATAATTTAGTATTTGCATCCTTCAAACAAATGCACCAAACAGTTGCACTGATACCTGACGATTTACAGGAGAAATACCAGGAAGGAGTTGTTATATCACAGTAACAGACACATCAAAGGCACAACAGAAGCTTCCGAAAAGAGTCCTTAACCTTTTCAGTGTTTACAATCCAGGAGGTTTGGGCCTCTAAAGTTATAGTTCTAGGAATCTAGTACATATTAGTTATTAGGATCAGGAAAGGACACAAAAATACTACTCCCCAATAAAAAGCAAACAAATTACACATTACTTTGACACAGAAGTAAACATAGGATTTTTTTTTTCTATTTTAGCAGGTCTTACTTTAAGAAAAAATTTTTTAAGTCTCATACTTTAGAGAAAAATAAAATGCCTTGAAAGTTTATATTTGTGTGCCCATAAACTCAGAGATTTACAACATAAAGTCCAGCTTAGTCATGTAGTAACATTGATTATCCAGTAAGAACAAAGCCCAAATGCTACTAAAAACGTGTTTGCGTTTAGAGAGTTTGTTTAAAGATTAATCTGTGGGGAATTCTTGCTGTATTTATAACTACTAAAATCATCTCAAACTTAGGTTTGTATTAGTTTTCAGGACTTGGATTCTCTTCGGCCCATTTTATTTAGGTGTCAATAGAATGGTTGTCAGGCTTTTTATTTTTATGTCACATTTAAACGGGCAGTTTAGTCGATACTGCATATATATTGTTAATGATTTACCCATCATTCTGACAAGATATTATTGTGCTGTCCCTTTATCTTGACATAGTACTTCATAGGCAAAAAAAAAAAGTTATTCTTCTATCACCATAATTCCCAAATAAATTTCAAATGCTTTTGTGATTACTGTTCAGCATGCAGTTTTTACAGCAGTCAATTTTGCAATGTAAATATTATTGACACTATACTTGATGTTGCTTCTTAAGGACTTTCCAGTATATTATAATGAAAGTCATCCTCTAAAATAGCTGTCATTGCCCTTTTATGTTTGTTTGCTCTTTTTTGACCCTTCCAACTCTTTTCCTATTCCTCCTCTTCTGGCATCTAGTATTTAAAATTCTGCCTTTCTTCCTCTCTTTTACGCGCAGAATTTGTGCTATTTCCTCCTTCTTACGACCTTCGCTTTACTAAAACTATCTGTGTCAAATTTTATTCTGATACTATCATGAATTTTTAGTGGAATATAACTGTATGTTCTGAATAGTAATCCATTGCACCCCTCATTTTAAGGGGAAGGAGGCAAGACCCATGACAAAAATCAGAGAGTGAAATAGCTGGAAGTCCACCCACTGCGAAAGGCTGGATGGCAGAACCACTGTGCAATGCTGCTGTAAAGAAATGCAAAGTAAGTATTATTTTACATTTTATAATCCTTACGTAAAACTCCCTTTTTCTATTTGAAAGTACTGAAAGACTAATTAATAGTTAGAGATTTGTTTTGCTCAGGACTCACAACGGGCAATCTTATAGTTAAATGGAGTGAATATAGTTGAATGGCCCAGCCATTAAAAGACTCAGTAAGCTGGTGCATAAATAATCTTGAGCTCATTTGAAGCCCAACTGTGGATATGGGCTCACTGGCAAAAGACAGTGAACAGGGGCAAAGTTCACTGCAAAATTCCATATTGCTGATGGTTCCTTTCAACAGCCCCCACTGTCCAGCCTGCACCTCTCCCTTCCATCGCCCCAAACAAACCACTGAGTAAGGGATTCATTAAATGTTGCTTGGGCATCCACTTCAGCATCTGCTCCCAAAACTCACCTAAACACGTGTTACCTGTAAAAGACACTTCCTTCCTATGCATTACATTTGTTCACCTTGAATACCATGCCCCACACATCAGAAGAAATGCAGCCAACTAACCTCTTCCAAACGCATTCGGTGAGCACGTGAACACACAACCATGCCCTGATCTTCTTACATTCCCTTTCTCAGCTGCCCTCCATGTTGCTGGCATTTCCACAGATATATGCGAATCCCCTCCAGCAAACACCCTTGTGCCCCCTTCCTCATTTACAATACCAATTGCCCAGTTTCCCTAATCTCCTTATTTCTACATCTTTATTTAAATTTCCATGCCCTTATTTAAAGGGAGAACAATACCTCTCATTCATCCTCCTCCCAACCACGACAAATGCCATCTTCATTATCTACTAATTGACATTATCTACATAGAAAATTCCTTTTTCTATTTTCTGATTTGTCCTTGTGTGGAATATTTCACATTGTGGATACATGTGGATAGAGAGAACATATTCTTTATTATTACTCTGAGAGAGAGAGAGAAAAAAAAAAAAAACACCACTGGGGAAACCCATTCACATCTGCAGCCTGAATCCATCTAGCACTTTTCTAGCCAATTTAAATGAGCTTTTAAGGAGTGCTTGCTTATGCAGTGCATATTACTTTGAAAAAACAAAGCACAAAGATCATTGATTGAAAATCTAGAAATCCAGCAAGTTTAATTCTAGAGTGCTCCTATCTGTTAAATTTCTATGGAAAATATTAAAAATATTTTCCAGCTACATTTATAGTAATTTTATACTTTACCCAAATAGATGATTAAAGTTAAAAATTTGAAAAATACTGCTCAAAAATCATACCAAAAATAGAATTTCAGAGAAGTAACAGCAATGTTACAAGAAGATAATTACAAACACCTGCCCAATAGCTACTTCCTTTCCTTCACAGCATCTGCGCGCTAGTCTAAGTGGCATATTAATTCCTATGATCCTATATGGCAAACAGCAAAACAACTTTAGTTTCACTCTCATTCAGTGAACACGGTGGCAGGCCTGGAAGTTCCCGGTCATTACCAGAGCGCAGCACATGACTCCCCCGCAGCGGAAGACGGGGGCTCTCAGAATTTCCTCCTGTGCGCAACCCCCGCAGCACTTTCGGTTTTTCAGGGGTATAATTGTAATGGAAAACACAGGACTCGCCACAGGACCCAACAGACTTAACGCGCACGTGCGACACTGGGGACAGTTCTGAGCCACCTGCCGCGTGGCAGCACAGAGCGGGGACAGGGCCCAGCCACGAGGCGACATGTTCCTTGAGAGCCGGGTGAGTTTGCGCTGTATCCGACCCGTATTGGGGGCTGCCGGGGCCCAGGGAGTCCCACGCGCCTCTGGGCAAGCTGCAAGGTTACGGTTGCGATGCAGGCGACAGACTGCTGGGTTGCTCCGTGTAGTACGTGGGTATTAGATAACATGGAGTGAACTGACTCCATCCAGGTTGGCTGCTTCATACCGTGCTCTTGTAGAGGAACAGACACAGAGGTTGGTATGTCAGGTTGTTGCGGTACACGGGTGTTTGCTCATCCCAAACTCAGGTGGCAGCCCCCAAATTGTCAACAATCCAAGTTTCAGATAGCTGAGGCAAATTTAGGTATTCTGGTTTGAGATTTCATCCTGTCTCTCTCTTTTTTTTCCTTCCTTCTCAGATTAATTAATTGAACACTCAGAGAACAATAACAACACTAGATCCTTAGAGTATTTGAATTGCACTGAAATATCTTCTTTTGCTAGTGTAAACAACAGTGTAAAATATTTTTTCAGTAAAATAAAGCAGGTTTTTAAACATTATAAATAAAACCAGCTAAAAAGTTAGAGCTCTTATTTTCATGAGTTTCTGCAATCATTTCAGTATAATTTCTGCTGGATCAAATATGCTATCATACAGGGAAATTACTGTTTCTGCTGCAGCCAGTAAGATCCAAACCAACACTGAGTTTCTCAGTCTGGTGAATTTAGTAGGGACCTAGTGCACATAAGCCATGCAATCTCTTGAGAAATGAATTTCAAATTAATAAGATAGTGTACTGCTTACAGCTTATTAGAGAGAAATAGCGAGCAGCAATGACACATAGCTACCAACCCTTGGATTCAGGAGCTGGATTTTGCTGTTATGTCCATAATTCTTAGTGCATTGATTATGCAAAGGAGCAGGTGAGAAGAGGGTTTAGTTTCATGTTAAGGAAAGTTGAAAGGCTGTGTAGCCTTGTAATTGCAGGATTAAGAAAAAGTACATGAGAGCTTTGCTCTAGTATTTACATATCAAAAAAATTTATGGAAGTCCTCATAAAGAAAACTGGAATACTTTAAACTGAGAAACAGCTTAACCAAGATAAAGGATAGATTTTTTTATTATTATTATTTTCCATTTTAAAATACAATATGCAGAGAAGAAACTGGTAAATTTTCACAGGATAGGTTATTCAAGGTTATTTCCCCATGGAAAAAGGTATGACAGCTTCTTAACCAACGCAATATCCAAACTATAGTGTACAAGTCCTTAGGATTTCTAAGTATAGGAATATTTTGACAACTATTCCCATTCTTCCTGAGGTGGATTGTTAAGGTAGAAGGACAGAGTGAGCACATGCCCTGAGAATACGCTGGTACAGACAGCACCACAATACACGGAGAACACTTACGAACAGAGGAATTTTAAGGACAACAGACAAGATAAGTCAAAACACCAAGTTTTTCAATGAACCCATCAGGACAGAGAAGCTGGGATGATAAGAATTAAGGACATCAACAGCCCGATTTGATCACGGTGTATACAATCCCAAGCAGAGAGAATGAGGTTATCAGAAAAACAATCTTTAGCAGAACTGTCATCTCAAAACCAGAAGAGCATAAATATTAGCGATTGCACGCCACAGAACATCAGGAAAGTAAAAACTATCCAGCTACTAAAGAGAAAAAAACAGGCAGAAGGACTTAAAATAAAGTAGTACTACAAGCCAATATATATTGAACAAAAGAAGTAAAAGTCACTCAATTTCATCTCATAGAAATATCACATACTTTTAGAATAAGTGAACTAGTAGTATATCACTGCAAAAAGAGGCAATTCAGAAAAACAAAAGCAAAGCTATTAGAGATCATCAAAGTGTTTTGCTTGAAATATAAAGCCAGTTACTACTGCTTTCTAATTTGTGAAACCAATTTCAGAACCTTTCCACTGAAACAGAAAAAGTTACCATCTTTTTAAATATGTGACATGTTAGAAGAGCTAATAATGCATAATAGTTAATTTGAAAATGGTAGTTATTAAAAAGACCGTTTCTAGCTTGAAGTGTAAGTAAGGACCCCTAGTTTCGACCTCCAGCTCTGATCTTAATGGAGTCGGATTAGCCTTTGTCACACAGCCAGCCCTGCACAAGCCCTTGCACAACTTTGCTCCTTCCTTAAGGATACACAGATCAACATTGCTGTCACATCCCATTAGGAACAGAGCTGATAAAATATACTGGGATTCCAAGGTGACATAGCTTCTTTCGTTACGTTTGTCACAATATTGATTAGATTAGCTCTGAAGCCCATCTTTGGCCTGCTACTGACCCATCACACCCTCGTGGGAAATTCTGCAGAGTGGGAAGCCAAATTGGAAGTGACTAAAACAATGGAGATGTTCAAAGACAGTTAGAGCTCATGGGACTGATGCAGATGACATGCTGGTTTTTACTACCTCTGCATCCTAATCCATTCATCCCAAACTTGACAACTAAATATTATGTTCTGCAAGCAGTTAGCTTTTGGGAACATCATGGGAAAATAAAACATTAAATATTTTTGCTTCATTCACTAGAGTATTTTAACAATAAAAACAAAAGCATGGTTCAAGTGCTGCCTAGCCCATTTCACCCACCCACTTATTTATAAAGGGCAAAAAGCAGGCAGGTTCGATCCCTGTGGAGCCTTACATCAGCTGCCTTCTAAAGGCTGTTTAGCTTGAGATATTACACTGCCTTCAGAACAGGCGATGATGTTTCAAATTAGAGAGCTGTGCAACGGAGCCATATGGCATTAAACACTTCTGATGTAAGACATGCCCTTTCATGGACGTAGTCTCTGTATGGGACCGGCTTGACAGCTCTGAAGGCTCAAAGGACTGCTCTGCATTGCTAAGCTTATGTTTTGTGTTTTAGACAAAACGGAGACCAGGGATTTATTTTTTCTTTTTTTTTTTCTTTCTTTTTTTTTTTTTAAGCACAAGATCATGTTTTCCTATCACACAAGGGCCTCCCCTATAAATACCCTAAGCAGGCACATCCAAACTACAGGGAGTCTGAGCAGTAAGTTCAGTAAATGTCATGCTTTTTTTCTATGCCTCTACCTCCCACATATAACACCCACTCCTCCAGCAGCACCAAAACTACAATTTTATATTTTCTTTTCTCCAAGCGTTCCCTCCTCCTCCTCATCTTCACACAGCTTTACAAAATAAGATAACTAAGCAGTTAGCACTCTAAGTAAAATAACATTTGCATTAGGGAAATTGTAGTCTATCTATCACAATCTGACAACTGTCACACTCAGTAACACCACCCCTGAACAGATGACACAGAAGTAAAATAAATAAAAAACATGTCAAGATAAAAAGTGAAATACATTATTTCCCTCCATATAAGGTTTTATGACCTAAATGAACCTATGAAAATACACATTTCAGGTTGCTACTTTGCACCTCATTTTCCTCTGAACCTTCCTCAGAGTTAAGCATAAGATATTTCTTTGGCCTGTACTTAAGCTGGTCATGTATTTTTTCCTGGTCAGCAGAAAAAGGGTATACTACTTTTATATAATCCTAACTTTTTAAATAGATACTTTTTGTATGTTACTGAAAGATTTGACATGGCAGAATTTACACTCCACTGAAAAAGACTTGAAAACAGAGGGAGGGTAGAAAAAGAACAATAATTGCTTATGGATTCAGTTTAATTAAACTTGCTTTAAATATGCTCAAGGATACTTCATTTGAAAAAACTTCTCTATCTATAGCTGTAAAGATTACCCTAAGCTCCACAAAACTCAATCAATGTATCTTCCTGCTTTGCAGAACTTGCCTGTAGGTTATTACTGTGCAGGCTTCAATTAAGATTCAATAACAGCTCTTCCATCCAAAAAACTATGTTTGCACCTTGAGAACTCGAAAGAACCGACCTTCTGAGAAACGTCTGGGAATAAAAGATTAACTTTTTTATGCTTTAAGGGCTGAAAACTTTTGAGGAAGGAGGCTTCAGACAGAATTATAAGATTTTTTTTTTCCTGGTAGGGCTCAAATGTAAATAAAATCAATGTAATAGCTATGTCTTTTATACATGTTATAATAGGAAAGGAAATCCTAAGCTCAAATGTGCCCCCTTCAACGTTACCATGCACATTTTTTTGTTTAAATACTTTTGCTGTACATTCTTTAAAGACATAACCACTTGCTTTTACCCAGTATAGATCACACAAATATAAGAGATTTGTCTGCAACTCTTTTCATGCGTATTCACATAGAAAGTGCCTTTTCTTCCTCTAATAATGGAAAATGTAGTGCACATACATGGGAAAAATAACATTTTTCTACCTCCTCTTGCTCTTGTTTCATGCCTCCCTCTTCACCCCCTTTCTGTGTTCACTTCTTTCCACAGTACTTTCTCAGCACACTCATTTCTCCTGTTGTTTGCCCAAGCTTTTACCTGCTTTCTGCCTTGTCCCCTTCTCCGTGCTAACCTCAACATGCAGCCCAGCTCTCTCTTGTAGCATTCTTCTCAATCACATTCCCCTCCTATCGATTGCAGGCATTTCCATTACCCCTGCCGAATTTGATTACCAAGCGCAGGGTTTATTTCCTCTCTCCCATTCCCCATATCCATCTCCATCTTCTGGGTTAAGTGAACACACATATCCACACAGATTAGTCTTTATAAATCTCTAGGTTTTTGTTTTTTAACTGATAGTTTGCAACACAGGAGAAAACAAAACAAAACCACTTGTTGCAGTTGTTATTGTAGTTCAAGTTACAGACCACAGACTACTCCAGAAATGAGCGTGGCATTGCTGGTTTAGTTTGATGTTTTCTAACATCTCTAAGCTCAGACACCCTGACTCAGCTGTCTCAGCTACTTGCAAACTTCAGATAAAGGGCAGAAAAAAAAAAAAAAAAAAAGACAGTAGAGCTGCTGAAAGCAATGTAATTCTCTTGGACTCAAGCCAAACACACTGTCTTGTGTTTGGGTGCACTCCTCTCCCTGGTGACCACGTCGGCCAGGTCTGTAGAGGTCCCATGACCGAGCTCCCTTCTCACCTGCACAGAAGAGTTTGAAGGCCAGATTTGAAGGTGGTGTCGCAGAACATGTAAAAAGATGTGTAGAGCTACCCACTTCTTTGAAATGGCTGATATTTTATTTTGGAAGAGGAGAGAAGGTTGAATTCTCCAGGGCTCCAGCCTCATACGCAAAAAAAAAAAAAACCCTTAAATAGAGAAGCACAAGAAAGAAAAAATTGCCTATCTCTGTATTTAGAAGTTTACATACTTAAGGCCCTTGAGGAAGGAAATGGGTTAGGAAACTGACAGTGAAAAATATCAGATTTGAAATACGGAAAATAAGCCTGATTTTCTGATCTGTTTCAAATCATTTTGGTTTTATATGAGAAATAGACCTTAAAATGAAATAAAAACCAATCCACAAACATTAAACTAATACAGTTCAGCCACCTCAAAGGGCAAAAAATTAGGAAAAAGCTAGGAGTAGTGTTGCCTGACATTGGCAATCGACTCCGTCTGCCGAGGCAGCCAGGCACGTCCCACCCGTGCCTGGGCCAGAGAGCACAGACACCAATATGAGGATGCTGCAAATGGCGTTTAATATACGCAGGTTGGATCTTATAAAGGTAGCAAAGGCGGAAGCATGCCTATATAGCCAATAAGCATTGCTCTTTACCTAATATGGCATATGCCTTAGTTCCCTATTCTTCCCGTACATCGCGAGATCTTCCGAGCGCCGTACCCTACAGAGTAGTCTGGCCAAAATTTCATTTGCTTTTAGGGACCATACATGTTTATCACCAGCAACAGGCATCCCATTGTAGTTTTTTGCCACCAAGCAATAACGGAAATGAAGATTACTCAGCTTTATGCAAGTAATAGACTGCCTTATGACAGGGTAGCTCAACCCTAAAACTGAGTCTCTCAACAGCAGCTGCAATCATTTTAGCCTGTTGTTATTTTTTAAGAGTAAGTTAGCAGAATCACATATCTACAGCAACATTGCTTGTCATATGCTGATGATGTTGCCAAGGTAAGGCTGAAAATGTGTACTGCTAGCTTAGAAATTCATTTCAAACGAAAAGAGTAAATCTGCACTGCTAGTAGAGAAGAGAGATGGGAAAGAGAGGACACCAAAGCAGCAGTCAAAAGCAGTAAATTGCAGCGGGCTATGTCCCGCACCCCAGTTATCTCTGCAGTCTGCACGCGTCCCTTGGAGCCACGGATACCTTGGACAAACTGGAAGAGCTGTCAGTTTTTGCTGACTTGTGCTACTGGACATTGACCCGAGTTTCAGGACAAAGGAGTGACAGTGCTGTTACCTTCTTCCACACCTTTTCTACGGACAAAGACTCTGAAAACAGTGCTCACATACTCAAATGAGAGAAGGTTCTCCCATCTTCCTCCATCTTTCCTTTCTTAAGGCGTTAGAAGAAGATAGGGCGTGCACAGTATATAAATGGTTTAAATTTAAAGAATTAACTGTAAGCAACTAATGCTTTGCCTCTTGCAAAACACAAGTCAGCGTGACTAATGGTTCAGGAATTACATTAAATAATTGTAATAGCTTTCCCTGTAGACTGATGATACCCAGGAGAAAAGATTCTCCTCTTTGAAGGAGAACATGAAATTTATTTGCTTATTCTGAAAAAAGTAAATAATAGCATCTTAATTGAGACAGATCTCTTTACAGAAACAATATCTTTCCATTTTGATCACAAAATAGGAAATAAACAAACAAGACAGGCAGTCTTTAAATGTATGAGGCCAAGACATTCAGTCTAAAGAGCTGAAAAGTGAAGAATTACAGCAATCCAGTTATAAGAAAGTGAGCTTTATGCACAAAGCAGGTCTCTCTCGTAATAAATGGTAAATTGATAAGAACTACATCTGCTCAGCACCTTCCAGTATCATGACTCAGAACTGCACTGTAAAAACTGTATACTCTGCCAACAGCTCCTTTCTTAAAAGGTTGTTCGTGCTAGAAAAAAATGGAGCCTTGTCAATAAAGTGAGTAAAGAAGGATTTAGAGCTTCAACTATTGCTAGACAAGGATAACGTTTCAAGACTTTGGGTCCTGGGGTTTGCCCTCACTGCTTGGTACTTTCTCATCATTTAGACCAGGTAACAGGCATTTGGTGATCAAACTTATTTTTTAAGGACCAAAGTCTAATAGGTTACAGAATTCCTGACAGAATAAAGAAAAATCCATAAAAATGAGAATGAAATAAAGGGTACATATACACCAAGGATGTAAACCAGCACCCAAATGCAGGGTATTTTTGGAGCAGCGCTCAAGAACAGCTCTCCCCCTTGCTGGTGGCCTTGTAAGGTTCTCTCCTTTGGCAGGCAATGCTCTCCATTCTGTTCCCTTGATAACCAGCTCATATTTTACCACACATTCAGGAGCTCTTTTTTGCACCGTAGTCACGGATTAATGCCCTGACCCTTGGCTTGTTAAACTCTGTAGTAACAAAACAGGAGGCAAATGTTTAGAGCACCCAAATTTTATATTGGTGTAAGTAAGGACCTTCCTCTTTGTGGTGACATTAGAACTTAAAGAATTGCTTTTATGAATAAACAAAGGCCTTTTCCCCCATTCCCCATTTAGCTGCTTCTGAAATTTAGCAGTAATAAATTGGTAACTGATTCAACACAACTTTAAATAATTCAATAGATAACATAATTTGCCTACCTGAAAACCCAGAGCAGTGCACGTAACAGTAGACAAGCTTTTAATCAGTTCTAAAAAGAATAGGAATATAGGAGACAGTAAAATTTCATTTGTTTCTAGCTTCCAGTGGGCAAAGTTTTAAAGAACCTGTTCTTCCTTAGAAACCTGAAGTAGGAAAACAAGTTTTAAAATAAACTTCTCTGTGTGTAGCTGCAGGGAACTACTCACAACCAAGTAGCCCTTCAAGTACTCCAGCAGTTATGTGCTGTGAACCCAAGACACTTACAATGATCATCAGAACTTCAGCTGTGCTGTTAGCTTTGGTTTTCCTGGTGAGCTTAAGTAGAAAACTCTGAAAAAAGGAGGTCACTGCATAATAGTCTTGAAAAATCTCAACACTTCCAGGGCAGGAAGCCTAGAAAGACTGTAGAATTAAAGACTTTGCTCTCAGATGAGAACTGGGTAGGGGAGGAAGAGAGATGCCACTGGGCAGAGACCCAGAGCACCTGGGTTCTCATTCGAGCCCAGCAATTCACTTACTGTATAACCCAAACCAGCTACTTCTATTTCCACGTTCCTCAACACCACCATAAATGCAAAGCAGAGGTTGTGAAAGCTGACAGCACAGCTCATTTCTACCTGGTTTTGAAGCATCTGTGCAATAGGGTCTCAGGGGACTCTGCAGCACACACGCTCATGCTCAAATCAATTAGCGAGGGGTGTGTAATGAGAGTGCACTCAGTGTTTGAGTGTCTTTTTGAAGTACAAAGGAAAATGAGTTATATTTCAAAGCATTGCTTGTGCCAAGCAGTGAAAGAGGAGGAGTGTTATGCGATAAAGGCTTTGACTTCCCGATTTTTCAGAGGGCAGAGAGCAGCAAGCAGCAGTGTAAGCTGACACAGCTGAATCCTAAGCACTGCTGCAGGAGCCTTAGTGGCTGACACTTTAAAATGAGCACAAGGAGAGAAGCCACTGTGTTTGCTAGCATTAAAACAAGGCTGGAGAGGGTGAGTGCTTTCTCTTGCTGCCCTGCCTGTCCCTGTGCTATACAGTGTGCCAAGCAGAGCCTGCTGTTAACAACTGGAATAACAGACACCACAGAAGCACAAATGTGCAGCCTTAGATATATTCACCATTACCACCAGGAACAACTGACAGACCATTCACATGAAAGTGACTGAGCCATGACAAACTGGCATCCAGTCTGACAAGGTTTTGACTTGCTACAGGGATGCACGATCTTAATTTACTACTGCAGTATTATCCTCCACTTAGGACTGTACCTCTGTGTTCAGATCCACTCATCTTCAACCCTCAATTAAGTTTAGGCATGAAAAAATAAATGGAAAGGGGAGAAGAGGGAAACCTAGTTGATCATATCTATAAACCTAGAAGTATTTCTGTAACACCAACCACAAGTTATTTTTTTACATGATTGCCAGGCAAAGAAGGGTCATGCCAAAACTTCACACTGTTTTTAGGCATTCGCAATATCAATTTAAATTAGCAATCAATCATCACCTACAGGAATTAACATCCCAAAAATGCTGTACTTCGGTTGTGGCTTCTCTAGTTGTTCTTTTGTCAAAACCTTTATAGTATACAGCTTGTTTTGACAAGTTACCTGTTTTTTATTCAAGAATCCTGGGTAATTTTCTCTCAAAATTTCAATTTTAGCTAGTCACCATACCCTCAAGGTGTGTGTACAATCAACTTAAAACAACAAATAGAGCTCATAAAAAAAAAGTACGTATGACTGACTTATTTTCTCATGGACAGTAATGATCCTTTTAACATTACAGACCTAGTATAGATCCACACATAGCACAAAATTCAGATTTGAAATCATGACAAACAGTAGAATTCCACTGCTGACAACATGAGGAATGGATACATATATACATATTTCCTGACATGGTGGAGTGGCATGGTTTTAGTAATATTTTTATACGACACAGAATGAGAGTAAAAAATAGAAAATATAACCACTGAACTTAGCAGGCCTCATTATTCATTACAAATGTGAAACAGGGCCAGCTTAAGGAGGTTTTCAGCAAACCTGCGCAAAGTTTAATGAGCAAGGGTGATTTTAGCACTTTAGGAGGTAAAATAGTTTGAAGAAAGAGAGAGACAAGAACAGTTGTTCTGCTGGAGCTTTGCATTTGATTTTTCAGGATACACTCTAACCCCTATAAATTCAAAGCAAAACTCACTGGGTGTGAATGGAAACAAGAGGTTTGAGTGAAAAGTCTGAGAGTGGAAACCACTGAGCCCGAGAAGCAAAACCAGCGTCAGGCCGGCACTGTCCACATGCCTGACAAACACGATGCAAATGTGTGTGCAGTCCTAAATCCAACTAATTTAACCCGAGAGATTTACTGAAATCAAGGGATTGGGAAACTGGGTGAAGGAGGGAACTAATTTGAAGTGGCATCTCCTAATGAGCAAATAAAGATCAGAAACCTCAGGATCTACTCATGCAAGAACAGGGAAATTACCTCTGTACGTTTGATTTTTTTCAAGAGATGAAAGAGATAAAGAAAGAAAAAGAAGTGTGGCCACAGGGGAAAAATTATGAAAAACAAGTTGTGTGGTTCAGGCTTGTGTGGTTCAGCTTCGGGGAGCACTGAAAGATTTCCGAAGGTGGACAGATTCCTTTCTCATTAATGAAGGGGCCCTGACTCCAGATCCACTGAACTCGCGCCGAGTGGAAGGCTATTCAGCTCCCTGCTTTGATTGAAGGCAAGAGCCTGTTACTTATGAGCTATTGGTAGCTTTCCTTTTAATAAGGAGCTGGGGGAAGGGGGAAGAAAATGGCTGGAGGAGAGGAAGGAAAAGATGGGTAGCAAAACACGCTCGTAGCCAAACATGGGACTTCAGGGGATTTGCAGGACGGGCCACTGGGAAAAAGTTAAAAGATTGCGAGGTAAGCAATGCCTTTTCTGGGTTGATTGTCTTTTCTTATTGTTCATGGACCTGTTAATTTAGAAGAAAACTTCTCTATCTTCAATGTGTCCCTACCTTCCCTACTTTCTCACAACCTTATCATCAAATATATTTATTTTGTTAGCATGTAACTAAAAGAATTATTGATTTTCAAATATTCTTTGGTGGATTCTACCTGTATTTGGGTAATGCTTAAAAAAAAAAAAAAAAACCTGACCATCTTTGCTGCTGCAACAGGCAACATGCAGCTCGCTATTACAACTTGAACACAGCCATCAGCTCTTTTCAGACTCTGTGTGGGCTTGCAATGTTCTTCTTTTAGTCCTTTGCAGCTGATAGCTGAACATAGATTAATACTAAAAAGGATATGAAAGAAATTATGTTGGGAAATTTGCCATAAATATATAGGCATGATCCTAAAGTAATTAGGAATGCAAGCAGTTTGTTTAGTTTGCTCAGTTCTGAGCACTGTAACGGTAGCTAGTTTTTTCTGTTAAAGGATATAATTTTATACTAAAAAGAGAAGAAGAAAAAAGAAAACAAGTTCTTACTTGCCTCACATATGGCACATGTCCGTGATATGTACTTATAGGTGGACTACAACATAGCAACAATGCTGTGCCTTGAACACATACTTTAAAAGAGACAGAATCTTACATCATGCATTCAAAAATTTAAAAAAAGAAAGTTTTTTTTAAAATGTGAATTTTAAGATATATAAAAAGCTTCACTCAAAAATAATATGAATTGTGACTATGACTGTTACAGCAGCGGTGTAAGCGTACTTCATTTATAATGTGAATCAAAAATATCAAATTTTAGAGAGCTGACTCGTGTTTTAAAAGATAGAATATTGGTAGCATTAGAATTAGTACTCCAAGAAGCAATGCAGTTGCACAAAATGCTTTAAAATCACCTCCTTGTAGCCAAACATGTTGGAGCAAGGAGTCAATTACTTCAGTTTTTGAATCAACCCACAACTGGATGTTTTGAAAATAACTATTTTATTTGGCAAAAGTGAATTGCAAATTATTTTACCCTACTGCAACATTCTAGACCACTTTTTAGACTGCAGTTCACAAACCCAAGAGAAGACACAATTTTTTTATAATTTGCATGCATAAAATCAGGTATGTATTTACCTACAATCACTACCTACCTAGTTATCACACTTACATGTGCTTAGAATATTCTGAGAATATTCAAAGAAATTCTGAATTATTAACTACTAGAATTCTGTAGGTGTACAGATGGCTACATGTACAGGATCTAGCCCTAAGTCTGATAAAGCTCAAGATGACATGCATTTTATAAAAGTCAAACAGAAAATATAGAGCTATCAGTTTCAAAACTGCACTTGAAAGCAACCTGAACCTTGATGGACTTCTTAAATGTCCCTCCTTCTCCTTTGTTAACCACTTCAGTACATCAGAAAAAGACTTGTAAGAGTTCTTACAATGAATAAAGGAGAAACAAAAGTACTAAAAAATAAATAAATAAATCCGTCAAATTGATAACTGCATTCTAAAAACAAGTAGGAGATTCTTAAGCAAATGACCTGACTGCCCCAAAGGTATAAATAACTTTTTTGGGGGGGGAAAAAAAAAGTTAAAAAAATATTTTTTCATTAATAATATGAAAAGAAAAAATGAAGAGAACTGTGATATATTTATAAAACAAGACATTGGTTTTTCAATTACAGCTGTTCATCTTACTGATGTCTATGGAATTCTGAATCCAGTTCAAACTGTACTTTGTTAGTTTTTATCTGCTGCCAAGGGGCATGTACCAGCCATCTGCAGTGTGTAATAACTTCGGTTATGATCCCTTAAACTGAGCAGAACTGACTTTGGTTGGAGTCTGAATGGGAAACTCAAGTACTACATGTGAGTAGCGACTAGAGTTCACTGCAGTGACACGCAGAGTCCCAATTCTGCAAAGCTCTTAGGTGTGCAGTGTACTAAAAGTTATCTTGACAGAGATAATATATCCAAAGTTAAAGAAAAAAAGTAGGGTTTTTTGCATTAAATAGATGTTAATCGTCTCACTGATATATCTAATAAAAGAAATTAAAAAACACATGCACAATCAAACTTAGAGTCAATTATCACAGTATAGAGAAAGGGTTTAACAAAGAAAAATAATAATAAAAAAGATTATACCACTATAGTGATTTGTGATGCTATATAAAAAATAATATGGCTTATTACAAATTATGAGGTAGACCCTTTAAGTGCTTAATACATTAATCCCAAAAGACAGTTTTGCTTTCAGCATTTCATGTACTGCAAATGGTTATAAGCACGTGCTAGTGAGAGGCTCTGATAACAGCTACTAGGTTGCAGACAGAGAAAGGCACTATAACATTTAGTGGATTGTATGAGGCATGTAAATTAGTCAGGTTCAAGCTCAGCTATTATGAGACATTTGCAAAATTACCAGAAGGAATCAGGCACATGACATCCTTGAGCCATTACAAGTTTCCCCGTGTTTGACATGACCAGTTTTAAACCAGACCCAATCCAAAGCCGTTCAAGCAGCAGCCTTTAGCCCAGGTCTAAACCCGCCTTCCTCATTCCTTCTAAATTCCCATATGCTCTACATATCACCTGCTTCTGAGGAGAACCCGTATGTCTTTACCAGCCTCTTGTGGAAAAGGTGCCATTTCAAGCCATAAATGTTCTGTACAGCTAAGCAGGAGAGGATATACTGCTTCCTCCCAAGCTGGGGTCAATCAAATTAGAGAGCAAATCCCACCACTTGAATAACAGACAGCTTCCCCTTCCTACTCTGGTCCTCATCAGCTTCATTCACATTTGGGCTGGGGAGAGGGAGAAAGGAGGAAACAGATATAAGCAAAAGAAAAAACAGTAATAGAAGTGGCGATGGTTTCAGGAGAACAGTTCTGCAGCACCAAAAGGAGCGATTAGATAACATGGAAAATTAACCGTCATTGGAGGCTTTATCTAAAACCTACTTGAGTCATCTAACTTAATTCTGCTGCCTACAATGAGTTTTGTTCCAAGGCCTATATAAGCAGGACTGACCAAAATAACCTATGATACCCATTTCTAAGGGATGACGATCCCTTTATTTTTTGAAGAACAGGGAATGTCACAGTATCGCTAACAAAAAATATTTCCTATTTGAAACACACACACACACACACACAGCACAAGAATCATCCGATTGCTGACTTGATGTTCTTTGATGTGTGAACATATAATACAATTGGAGACATTCCAATTTTCTCCAGTTTAAAGCTAGGCCAAAATTAGAAGCAGTTATGAATAATGTATTGGGTTTTGGTAGAAACAGCAATGCTGAATAGAGTAAAGATGAAAGTTCAGCTTAGTTGTGAATTTGTGAAACAGGTAAGCATCATTGCTTCCTCAAACAGGCACTTCTGGAGCTGCACATTCTCTGAAGTTCAATTAACAAAACATATGTCAAAATATAATTTTTTGTCAGGTTGTAAATTGCTTTCAAATGCACTTCTGATGTTTTCTGAATAATATTTGATGCCTAAATCATCCATGAAATTTCCTCTGAGTTGTATCTGGGGCTTTTTAGAAGAAATACACAAGTGTCAAAGTCCTTATTGTTTATTGTACTAGCCTGGAAGTTGGTTTCCAGCCAAGGGATACATATGGGAAGGATGAGTAGACACTACCTTAGAACACTGGGCCATGTCTTCGAAGAGTAGTAGGCAGTCGATCGCCACTCATTTCAGGATGCTTACCCATTTCCTGAAAAATCTAGTCTTTTAATTTAAATATGACATAAACTATTTTCAGGTAGTTATGCTTCTGGATGGATAAGCTATTCTTGCTCAGATGTTTGAATTATCTTCCAGATAAAGATTCCGAGTAGGCATTCCAGAATTATATTACTGCAAGTCTTGTTTTTTTACTTCGTGGATTTTGCTAAAAAGACTGGATGTCAGAAGATGATTGTGTTTGCACAGACTGCAATAACAAGAATATACGTACGGCTACTTCTTTGTTTTTTCCACTATTATAGGAAATCTGTTTTCCATTATCTGTCTTGTATCTTCATAGTTCTTTATAACGGTGGGCAATTTGAAGAAAGCTTTCTGGGAAGGCAGTGACTAGCACTTAGTCACAGTTCCTTATTGCCCTATTAGCAGTGTTGACAAGGGTATCTGACAAAAGGCCAGAGATGATTTTTCATCTCCTGATATAGTTATCCTTACTGGTATTTATACATGTGCTTGTTGAAATCCTGTGCTGATTTCAGTTTAAGTTTGCTAGTATTTTGCAAACTGTGAAAGTGAACCGACTGCATAAAAGAATCACCATATTCCCTAGATTGTCAGTAGCAGTACAAAAGCCTTTGCCACAACAAAAATTGCATCAGTCAACAAACTCGCTATGAACTGCAAAACAATCATTATCTTCTGCTGTATCATATAGCACAAACTCAATTCTAGGCTTTCATTTGCCCTAGAGAGTAACTACCAATGCAAATCATTAGCATATAGAATCCTTTTCATATTTTGTTCTAAAATCAAAAATCTATTTTTTAGAACAAATTGCTATTTGAACAAGCCCTTCTTCAGCAGACATAGGCATTAGAGGAGAGGCACTCACCTACAGAGCAGGGCTGCATTCCAATTATTAGGCTAGGTTCAAGAAGCCAACATCTGAAGTGTTACAGTCTCAAATTCCTCCTGTGTTGCCCAAGTTTTATGCCAGTGAAACTCAGCAGATCCTACAAGAAATACAGAAGTAGGAACAATGGTAGTTTTTCCCCTTTTGGGGGGCTTATCTTGCATAAAGTAGAATATGACCAAAAATAACTGTTTTCAGTTTCTCTGGTGGAACACAGACTGGTACATAGTCAAATGAGAATTTTGTATAGAATGTTTAATATTGTGTCTATTATGGTTCTTGGAATGCATATAAAATTATTGCAATATGATATCTCTGGTTAGGTAAAGAACCCTCCCAATTTTTGTATGTTTACAGAACACATTTATTTTGAATACAGTTAATAATGCGTTTTATCTCTGTCATGAAAACTAGGATCAACTTTGCTAATGAATTCGAAAACTTATTTTAGTATCTTAGCACACTTGCAACATTTTTGTGTGAATCAAGCTCTATTTTTAACTTAAGGTTTAGGCTGCCTGATATGCCAAAGTCATGAGAAAAGAAGAAATCTAAAAAGTTCATACGGAATTTTTCTTCACAAGAAGAAAAAAGATTTTCATGAAAGTTCTCAAATTTCAGTACTGCGAAAAACTTAAGTCATTAAGTGGCTGCACTTGAAGGGAAGGCATTCTGCTATTATTTTCCTGACTTTAGATGCTACAGAAATGTAATGTACATACAGAAATGTCATGTCATACAGAAATGGACTATCTGATCACAACTTGCTTATAATTCAGAAAGGACATTGTGAATAGGTTGTTGAGGAAGTTTGAAATGACATATAAGTCTGTCAGATTTCTGACATACATCCATTTTATACTATTTGAGTCTCTTTATTCTGGTGAAAAGCATATAAATTGCAGTATTTAATTAAAATGACAAAAACAAGATCCCCAGATAATCTTTAATACTGGAGGCAAAGAAATGTGGGATGAGTTCAGTATTTATTATCCTGCTGACATTGAAATAAGTGTTCTGCCTCACTGAAAAATAAACTCTGGAAATTACTCCAATTAGCTAATGAAATAGCTAATATTTAAATAACTGTCAGTATTCAATGATAGAGCCAAAAAGGCTCAGCACATTGTTTCTCATTATCAGTTATTTGATTGGTGACTTGGTCAATAGAGAACACAGGAAAAATAAAAGCTACAGGGAGATATTAACTCTTAGTTATTTGTAGGTCGCATTTTTTTTTTTTCTGCATACAGATAATGTCATAAATGCTTGGGCTGAAGTAGCTGAGTCACGTTGCTGTTTTGACTGATTTATGCCAGGCTGCTTTAGCAAACAGTACACTTAGGAGGTGTTATTTTCACTAACATACAGGTTTCTAAAAGACCATGTATATAGGAGCATTTTTTTTTAACCTGGAGACTTGTCCTCAGCTTTATCCAGGGCAAAATCTGACTATACAGAGTCGTTCTATTTTAGCATTTTAGCAACATTTTACAAATGGACAGTGCTGCCTCCTAGGATGTACAAATACAGAATATATATATACACACACACATATATATTTATTTATATCACAGTCCTACATTCTGCACCACTTCGCAGCAAGTCAGAATACATTTGTGTTTTCACTGTGTTTGTGATCAAACAGTGCAAATATGTTCCAAGTAGTTCAGACTCCATTGAAACACACCACGGCTGATAGCCGCACCTACGAGCACACTCCTAATTAGGTTTGGAGGCTTATGGCTAGCTCCTGTTCATCAAAACGTTTTCTTTGAAATAAATTTGTGTTTAAGACTTAGCATTTTGGTAACAAGTTCTTCCAAAAAATAAGTCTTTCTTATTTTTTCAGTATTTCCCCAAATCTTTTACTCAAGATATTAAGACTCTCAAACCTCAAGGTTCCTACTTTGACTCTATTCCAAATAGAGTCACTGGAATTAAGACAACAGCTGTTAATTATTCTGTGAAACAGGTAAATTTCGGTCCACTCTAACACTTCCTGAGTAATTGCTGCTGACCTTTTTGCAGCATGCAGGAACTGAATTGCTAGTTATAATTCAGGTCAGATAGATACATCATGTCCACTAGAAATTTACTTGCAGCTGTACCAGTGCATGAACAAGCAAGTTACCACAAATAACCTCATCAGTCCAGCATTTCTCACAATTAAGTGTAAAAGAAAATTCACAAATCCAAAGAGATTGGAGGGGGAAAAAATAAAATAAAATAAAATAAAATTGCCCCCCATTTTGACCTTAATGAATCTTACAAAATACCTGTGGGAATGTTAAATGATGATGTCTTAGCTTCTGCTAAAGCAAACAAAAGGTTGACTAATCAGAATTGCAATTTTGATCCACTAATTGTAATGCCCTGAAGCTTAGAACACTAAAAATAAACTTCTTTTTTGTTGAGTTGCTTAAAAAAAAAATAGCAACCCACGTGCACTTACAAAAATACTGTATCAAGAAGATTGACATCAGCAGACATGCAGATTTTCTTCCCCTGGGCACCAAATTGCTGATGTTTGGACATACTCCCTCCTTGGCATAATTGATTTTTACTTTCTGCATGGTGGCACAATCTTGGAATAACTGGTGTCACAGCAAGCAAGAATACACCAGTGAAGGACAAACTAGCTGGGGTAAGACCAGAGCTCCATCTTTAAGTTTGAGCCCAATTTAGATCTGATTATCAGTCATTTTAAAAAGGTGGCTTAGAAAGACTCCTGATAAAATTAAAAGGGTGCATATTACATTAACATATCTCTGTTCTTCTATGTTATAGTCAAAAACCAAACTGAACCAACCTGCTCATTAAAAGCAGTTTTTATATGGGGCTGCTTCCCTTTCTTGGGAAGGAAACCGTGAGTAGTAGTGTGCAGAGTCCGTTAGTTCCAGAAAACATACAACACAAATAAGAGGGGAACAAATCTATATCTATAGCAGGAGCAGCTGTTCAACTATGCACTGATTGCCTAAATTGGCACATACACATGACATGCTGTACCAGATTCTTTAAGTGAAGCAGGCTAAGCCAACTAGCTTTCTCCTAAATTTTTTTCTTCCTTCACACACTCTCTGGCTAGAGAGTCAAATTAAATCATCTTTCTAAGTGATCTCTCTCTTAAAATAAGGAACCACATAGCTGATTTTATTAGATGACTGTGCTAAAATAATCATTAGAATCTCCGTTACTCCCCAAGAGCCTCACTCTGGTATCCCAGACAACTTGTGTCAGATTATGTTAAGAGTCTCCAGTACTAGCAGAGGTACAAAAGCTGGAGATAAGCACCATGTCCTCTTTAACTCCCATGAAAGCATTTTTCTTTCAATCCAAGGGGGAAATACAGTATCAAGCATCAGCGGAAGATTCATTTCTCACTGCTTAACACAGCTATTCTCAACAGTGGGCCATAGCGCTGACTTTATGCCGGTAGAAACTTACTTTGATCCACAGATGTGTGACAATTTTCAAGAAATAGCTTCCCATTTCAGATAGTACCGGAAACAGGTTCAGCATTAAGCTGTTCTGATTCTTTCAGCTTGGTTTGCTCTGAAAATTGCTATATAGTCTCAGGAATAGGGCTGGTCAAGATCTCTTCAACAAAACATTTTAAAAATGGAAAATGCCATTTTCAACCTACAAAATATACGAGTTTTGACAAAACTATTATGTGGAAAGATTTGTCATGCTTGGGTCAGAAAGAAAGAAAGGGGCCTGGGTCAGTAACAACTGCACAGTGATGGTCAGAGTGTTCAACCCCATTGCAAGTCCCAAGCTCGGTGAGTTTTACTCAGCTCACAAGAGATATTTGGAACTGTTTCCCACTCCCATCTGCTGCCAAGCTATTAACATGCCATCAAGTTATTCTGCAGCATGAATCTCTGAAATTTAGAAAACCTCCAATTCATCCAAAAATGATTTGAGAGCAGCTTTCAAGTCTTAAAAATTTTATGAAATAGGAAAGCCTGAATCATCTGTGCAGCCCTACAAATAAGACTAAAACCTAACGTTCCCTAAAGACATAAGCCTGAGGCTTCGCAGCATTACAGCATCAGCCTATATATATATATACACATATATTACAGTCTTCTGAAATGTAAAAACTAGAGAATACTGTTATAACTATGCTTGTAAAGATGACTGTGGGCGTATGAAAGCGTTCTGCAAAATCATTCTGCTTTGTGGACATAATGTATTCTATATAATATGTAGAATATAAATATATATAAAGAATATATAGAATATAAAATGCTAACCCCTCTATACGCTGGTCACTTTGGAAGATCACATAGCTCTATAGATAACTACAGGTCTAAAGGTTTGATCCCATTTTGTTATTTACTGAGCATCCATTGAAGAATACCATGCACAACAAGCCCACTTTCCATACTGCCTCCTCTGGTTTTGTCCTTGCTTTGTCTCATGCAAATGCCAGGGCTTTTTAAATCCTGAGGGCACATGCTGTTTTCTAATGCCAAACATAATAATGACTAGAACTGCGTGGACGGTGACCAGCAAGCAACTTGAGTAGCTTAACAATGAAAACTAGGAAGAGAGCATTGCAGAGAAAGTCCCCTTGACACCTAAGTTACAGCCTAAGATCTGCATCCACAATATTTCTAATTACTTGCTTTTCTAAAGTACATTAATATTTTAAATAACCTCAATCCCATTTGAATAAGTTTTTTCCAAAATACTGCTTTACAACGTTGATAATTTTCACTATGAAGTCAGTTTCACCTTCACTTTCACCCATTTTCTTCTTAACATTCCTTATTTTTATCCAGCTTCTATCGACAGCTTCTTAAGTAAAAATGTCAGTGTGCCAGGAAACTATATTCACTGTAAAAGAAAGACTTTATCTTGCAAGAGCTTACTGATGACATATTAAAATCTACAAAAGCAAGCAGAATGGTGTGAAAAGGTACCATCATCGACAAATCGACGACAAATGAGACATGGGGGGAATAAATGATTTGGGTAGGAAGTCTAAAATGCTGAGATATTATATGATAATATAATGATGAGACCCAGCCCAGATCATTAATGAAAATAATAGAGCCTGTTATACTGTATGTGCTGATAGGAGAGGGTATAAGGCAGGCTGGAGCAACAGTGCTGACTCACTCGGCGTTGCTTCACATCCCCTTTGGAGCTAGCAACAGGCACAGAGCTAATGCCGACTGCTGATTAAACTTGCTCTGGGGCCTTTCCGACAGTATCAAGAGGCATTGCCTAGTAAAATTATCTTCAAAATACCAATGATTTGTGGAGGAACCAAACTTGTCTAACTACATAAATGTTTAAAACTTTAATAGTTTCCATATCTATACATCTCAACTTTCTAAATATAGATAGCAAAAGGTCACCATGCACCCTTTGCAGAACAAGAAATGGCCACAAAAATAAAAAAGATGATTCATCTGTTATATGCTATATGAACTGAATTGAGGTCCTCAGCTTCTCTGGTCCATGAGAGATCCATTTCTTAGTTCCCGTGACAGGATACATCCAACATAGGGGCCATCTGACATGTCAGAAACAAACAAACCCACAGCCCCCTCCCAGCAGGGGTTCTTTTTACAGCTGACTGAATCTGAATCTGTGAATGGAACCCGGTTAAGAGTGTTTTGCTAACACCAATTGACATATACTTCTACAGGCCTCAGCAAATGTTTGAGTAGGGTGGAAAGACAGATTAGCAGAATCAGAACGAGATCTGACATTTGTTTTGCATGTGTACTTATTTTCAGATACTACTGGTGTTTGTTGCTGTAAACATTAGATGAGTTAGTGTTCACAGCTGTTAAAAAGGAGTATTTTATTATACAACATTAACCTATGCATTCCTACCTTCTGCTTCTGACAACCTGTTAAAAAGATCTTAGGCTACAATAACCTCGACAAAACTCGTCCATGCTCTCTGCTGTTATATGCTAACATCCTAGAGTAGTATCTCGAATATCTGCCTGCTGGATTCAAAGCTCATGTGTCTTGGGAGTTCCACATGGTCAAAAGTGGGCAATAGGCTGTAACTGAGGAAAACACCATCGTGAACCTGGTACCCATCAGATCTGCTGCAACATTTGCAGACTCCAGAGATAGGAACACAACTGAAATACAGAAGCTGAGACTTCAGCAGCAAAGCAGACTTGGCAGGGAGGAACAGAACTGACTTTTCCGTTGTCACTTGAGGAAAAAAGCTCATTTTACATATGGGGGGAAAAAATCTGCAGAAGTATCTGCTAAGAGTTGCATGCCAAGAAGAAATCTAGTAAGTAAGTGTGGATCTGACTGTAGATATTTGCAATGGTGAAGAGGTAGAGTAAGTACAAATCTTTTCAAAGATGTTTTTCCTGTAGGATGGATGACAGCGCTTGTCCTCAAATACGGGATTTTGAAGGGCATACATTAATGTATTTCTTGCACTTGAGGATGCACATTCCTGATCGTTTGCCTTGCCCACCTACCTAAGCCAGCGTGTTTACTTCCAAAAAGGCATTTTTTTTCCTCTGCATTAATCACTGTGAAGTCTTTAAGCTTTTGCTACATACTCACAAAGCCCTAAATAAATGGAAATGTGGATACAACAGGGCAAATGCTAACTTATCCCAATACAAAGAAAATGAGAAACAGGAATGTAAAACTCCAAGCAGGAAGCTCATAGATGGAAAACCTCCATTCATGCTGCATATAACTGAGTAAGTCGGGGAGGCAGCTGGCCGTGCCCGCTGCCTGCTCCCATGGGTGATCAGACTGTACCCACATACCCTGCCTGCCAGCAAAGCAGGGGCTGGGCCTGCACCAGCCTAGGACTAGCCCAGAACTGTCAAATAATCGAGCAGGGGCAATTTAGAAGGAGAAACAGTTCTATTAGAAGAATAAAAACAGCTATTAGAAGGGAGGGTTGGGTAGCAGTCTCTCGGTGGTGGAGTAATTATGGCGGGTGCTACCACACGCACAGCTGTAAACAGCTTAACAGGGAGAATTTCTTAATTCTCTTGTGCCATTTCATGTTACACAAAGCGCCTCTGTGCAATAAGCGTAGTGCTCGTAGGCAGTTCAGAGTTGCGCTCTCCATCTGCGTTTTTTTAAACATACGTGCTTGGGTACTCCTGGTAGACCAGGCCCCAACAGGTAGGTTCACACAGTACAACGTGGCTTTGGGAAGTAATTTCCCTCTCATAACCAAAACAGGATACATAGCTGAAGAGCTTTCAGAAATGCAAACACTGCTTTAAGTAGAAGAAATGACTGTTCATATCTTAGAAGAACTTTTTCCTTGAGGAAGAGGAAAAGGAAAAAAAAAGTTTTAAAACTACTTTTTGAGAAAAAATAACTGTGACTGGGTTTGTCTGCTTTAAACCAACTTTTTTGGATAAAAGTATCCAAACTTCTGTGCAGTTAACAGGACTGCCACAACCTATGACCTGCGTGGCACAGGAGGAAGAGCTCTGGCAGTCTGCCACTGCCTGGCTCAGTTTTGTATTTCATGCAGATAGTGTCGCTTTCTGCCCTCAGAAAGCCCCATCTCTGCCTTGTACGGAGAGCAACGAACCCAGCCTCCTTGGGAAGCCGGGTGTTAATGGCACTGCCCACTGCTCCCCTTGCTGCTTTCTGACCTCGCTGAGGCTGTGCCCGTCGCATGTTAGGCCCAGAATGGGCAGCAGCAGCCGCGCCCCAGCCGCTGCTGCTCTGTGCTCTCCAGCAGGGACACTATCTGGGGACACGATGATCCCTCTGCTAGTGCCCTGGGCCGAGAAGCTCCTGGCCTGGGGCTTCACTGCCTTCCCAGCAGGATGAGGGCAGGGAGGGGAAGCACAGCCAGGCGACCCAGCCTGCGGACAAGCTGGGCGGCAGACAGGGCAGGGCGCACAGAAGGCGGTCGCTCATTTCCAAGCTCACAGAGGGTTTGTGGACCCCCAAGACACCTGCTCCAAAAATCCCACAAAACTCCCTTCATTTTTACACCTTCCTCTCTGCCAGCCTCCGCACGCTGCTCCAAAATCCCCACACGCATCACGCCTTACACACGCTGCCTACGCTGGCCCTCCCACACAGCTCGCCCCACGCACGCCATGCCCCACGCACGCCATGCCCCGCACC
>NW_010577495.1:180818-220197 GCF_000705375.1 Tinamus guttatus | reverse complement strand
CAGTTCTAAAGCAAATTTATCCTCTATAGAGCAGGGCATATTCTTCAGTTAAATTAGGTCCCTCCATTAATTCAGCTGAAAAGGTTATAAAACAAGTAGATAAATCAGCTTTGAAAAACATAATGAGAGAGCTGTATTTGAGTTGTTTCCAGAACCAAGTTTTCTATTTCAATACACATATGCTAAGGAAGGCAGCAAGGTATCACCAGCTCATTCTCACCAAGAATCACTGTTGTAAACATCATCAGAGATTACTTCAGTGTCTGAAGGGCACATTTGTAAGCCACTGAACAGGAGTGGTACTCAACCAAACTTAGGGATTCACACATCTCAGCAGTAGGCTTAGAAAACATCCAGGCCCCTCTTGACATTAACCTAGAGATCACAGTAACCTTTCAGGCACAAAAAAAAAAAAAGGGTGATAGGGGAAGAATATCTTTCTGTGCTGGTTACAGAGGCAAAACAGAGATGCATGTGCCATACTGACAGAACAGCAGGCAGACAAGGGAGGGCAGAAAAGATAAGGGCCTACACTTGTGTGCTGCTCTTTCGAGGCTTGTTTGTGCACAGGGGCTTGCTCAGCACATAGGAAAACGTATACTCACGAGACAGAGGAGTTCGGGAGGTTAGGAATGGAATGTACCCGTCTGCAACCCCTATGCCCAAGCAAGAAAATGTTTCAAGCAAGTATTTTGCAAACAAGAAGTTTCAGAATGAGCAGTGAGTGCGCAAAGAAAATATTTCTCTCCCGCCCCCCCCCAAGATGACATTAGAACATTCTTGGGTCGGAGAGTAACAATTCCTTCTTTAGTCTTGTGCACTTGCTTGCTCGCTGCTGCTCTTTTATTTTTTTAATAAAATTCAGCTCATCTCTTAGCAACAACTTTCGGTACTAAAGGAATCTGCCTTCTTTTTCTCCCGTAAAGCACAGCCCCTTTTGTGTCAGTTTAAGTTGCTCCAAGGGCAGAGAGGGTTTTGTTTTGTTTTGTTTTTTCCCCTTGTGCTCCCAAATACCTGTCTCTCTCTTTCCAGAATAACTGGAGTTTAACTTTCAATCTGTCAGATTATGGAAGTGTTTTTTTTTTTTTTCTTTAATCATTATATCCCAAAACAGCTAGCTTCATACCTAAATTTCCTTTTCCAAATCATCACCTTCATGAGCACAGCGACTGCTTATGGAAGACAATGGGCATTTACACTGTTACAGCACATCTTGCCTGTAATGTAAATAGTACTACCAGTGTAACAAATCACAAGTTCTCAACCTAGATAAGGCCCATGGTGTGCGTATGAAATATTTCCTATCACTAAAACTATGTTTCTAACCACTGAGATGAAGCTGAGAGGTAAAGTTTAGTTCGACTTTAATTTTCTGTACTGGACAGGAAGTGGTTACTAGCATAAAGGCAGGGAGATGAGGCTCGATACTTCTGTCAAACATACAATTTTTAACTTGCTTTTTATTTGTACTTACGCCTCATCTATGCCAGCATGAAGAGAAGCAGTATCAAAAATAGAAACTTAAGAAATATGACCAGATCTTCACATGTTGCAAATTAACCTCTCTGGCTACAGTGGCCAGTCTTTTCTGAAGTACCAAACTGATGCTAGGTAGTAGGTGATGTTTAAGAAACAAACAAACCAGCAGTGCTCCAAATGGGAGTCAGAAGCATAGTAATGTTTCTCAAACTTGGCAGCTACTCTTGTCTGGGAAGCAGTGCAGGGGGGCAGTACCAATGTTACTGATGACAGACACACATGAATATGCCTGTAACGAAAATGTACTTTTATGCCCATGTATCTTCCTGTTCCTTGCCCATTCTGTACTTTCTTGAACATCACATAAAACACTGTCAAAGAGCCTGAACAAAAGCGCAAACGGCCTGGATCAATACAGTTTAAAAAATATAGACACGATACTCCAAGTAAGCCTCTCAGATTCATTCTGGTTAAGCATTATCTGACATGATACAAACTTCCAGCAAGGAGATCTAGACTAGAATTAGTGAGAGAAGCAAAATTACATCTTTTCCTTAGCAGAATGTGTTCCCGCTTATCAGAGCCGAGGTCGCTGGCAGGGCAACTTGCATTGTGGTTGCCTGCTACTTACTTGTGAAGGCATCTTTTTTTTGACAGTCTTTTAAACTCCAGAAACACAGCAAAATGGGTACAGGATGAAAGTCTCACTCAAAGTCCATAGTGTTTTTTATTCTGCTACTCCCATAATTGCAAAATAGGGTAAAAGCAAGACCTATTTCATGTTTCCAGACCGAAAGTTTTCACATACCCCGATGGCATCTGACACTCCCAAACAACTGAATTCCTTCCCCAGATAGGCAAGACAACTTTAAGTTCAGGGATGACACTCATAGAAATGAGCTCAGAAGTTGGCTATGAAAATACTAATGGAAAATCAGGCAAAGACTATTAAAAATAACTAAATCCCACTATTCTCTCTCAGTTTAAGGATCATTGTTAAGATGAAAGATCTGCTATGTTGTTCCATAACACACCCAAGCTTCCTTTTGCAGATCAGGTTAGCTCTTCAGCCCAATTTTTACTGTGTCCAGAACACAGTGCGCCCACTACCATTCATTCTGTTCCTTCATTAGCTTCCTCCACAAAGTGAGGACAGAGTTGGACCTTGGGTAGGTGTAAGATTAATCTGTTCTACAGGTCACTCATTCCCAGAACATTGGGACCTCTAGTTAAATGCAAGACATAAGACATACCTTTTTCTCCCCCTCAAGTGTTTGGGGATTTTTAGTGTTAAGTTTATACTATGGGGCACAATGATACTAGTGTAAGGGAAACGTATCTTCACTAATAGTATATTTTGCTATAATTAGATAAACCCATAAACTTAACATAAAAGTAATCAGAATTTTTTGACTACAAGCATGTTTTAGAGATCACAAGCAGTAGAACTAACTACACAGCTGTTGCCAACTACATTTCTAAAAGCACCATGCAAAGTAACAATAAACACTGCAAACATAACATAGGTTAATTGAAATCAGGAGATCCCTGACAATTTCCTAACTCTAAAAATTTGTCAAAAAGTCTGAAAACAAACAACCCCCCCCCCGAAGTCTATGACACTGAGATATTCCCATAGTTACTCAGTAGATTACATTGAAATACAGAAGCCAAGCTTCAAACAGCAAGAGGAGGACATGAAGCATTCTTAAGTCAATTAAACTGTCTAGAGTATGGATTCAGAATAAAATATAAAGTTTAAAAATACAAATTAGCCTATTTCTATGAGAAATAATAATCACTGGTATTATCATCAATGCATATACTCAAAAGAATCCAAAACAAGCTCCAAATAGGCTAAGTCAGACTTAAACTGAATTACTTGCATATGATCACAGTCCAAGCCTGTATCAGTCAATGTGGGGGAAAGGGACGGGGCCGGGAGCTGGGTGGGTAAGCCCATACCTGAAATACACATGGAGCAATTTTCTGCAGCTATATGAAAAACAATCACTCTTAAAGCAGCATAAATAGTGGCATTCACGAAGCATAACACTCTCCATGGAAAATATTTCATTTGCCTTTTTGGTGAGTGATGACTAGCTAGGCATAACAGATTTGGTGTTTTAAAGAGACAAGCTGTTTGGGGATCTGAAAATAACAGCTCTGCTTAGAGGAAACGCTGTAGGGTTCTGCACTGTTAACAGAGCTGGAAAAGACCTCTGGGTCTCTGGGGGAAGGAAAAATTATACGAAGTTTAAATGAAGGAAACTTACATTTGTGGTTTATGGAATAGCTTTCATTATTAGTCTCTGAGGAAGACAGATAATTTCTGCTAAAGTTATTCAACTTGTTTTTTTTTCTCTGCTCCCACAGAGGACTTACATCTTTACTTTCCTGTTGAGCTCACGAGTCTTCATTCACCCACATGAGCTCCTGGCTAAAGTGGGGCAGCTCTGCATTAAACAGAAGCAGCAGCTGGAAACGGGGACTGAGGCAGAAAAGGTACGTGAACCTTTATTTCCTCAGGTAGCTCTGTCATTCTCACTTATTTACCAAGCCCTCATTGTCACTGTGAAGCTATATAGATTGATAAAGAATAAGCTGAAACTGTAATCAGCATCTGTTACTGAATACACTTTTATTTGAGTCTTTGTCCTTTAAGCACTTTTGTTTCCTTGATAGCCACAAGCATAGATGTGGCAGGTAAAGAGGCAGATACAGCCATAGGAGACACGACTTTGCTCTTGACGCTGCAGGTCAGCGCCGTGCACTGAGCACTGAGTGTCTGCACGAGACCTGCCCAGCCACGCGGCTTCGTGCCCCTGGCCTTTCGTGTGGTGCCCTCCTGAACTCCATTCCTCTTCCTCCACTGACCCTCCTCATGGCTATTAATACCGAAAGTTTTGCTACAGGCACCCTGAAAACTGTTATTGGTGTTTTAAGTGGGTTTAATAATAAATGAGTAGAGTTACCCCTGAGCAAGAACGGGGGGATGCCTAAAATGGTAGCCTGTGCTTACATGTGCAAATATGCAGTATTAGTAGCTTGCTGTACTACTAAATCAGACTGGCTTAGTTTGTGATATGCACTTGAAGCCATTTAAGTCCTATTATGGACTTACTATTTCCCAATTATGGAAAAAGTGTACTGAAGGAATGATACTTCCATTTCAATCAAGTCTGAGATGCATCTCAAGGTGGCAGAAACAAGGACTCTAAAGCAAATAAAGCTTTAAATTGTTGTTCAAATCCTGGGCCCACTTTGATTTCATTTTTTATTGTGGGAAACTACAGCTCACATTTCTGATTCGCAACATGTTGATAATCCTGTTTGCTTTCCTCCTGGTTGTATCGGGAAGAGCAGGCAGCTCAGTAGGCAACCCTGTGGTTGGGCAAATTAGAATTGTCAACAGCAGTACTGACCTAAGGCTCCCCTCTCCTTTACTTCTCCCAGTGCTGGGAAATTGAAAGGATAGGCAGAAAGTGCAAGATCTACTACATCCAGGTGGAGGTTGTTCCCATTACCCTAAGCTGGTGCTTCAGATGGCACTGGTTCCACAGCTCCTAGCTACCTAAGCAGCAGAGGTAGGAATTTGTCAGAGATGATGGAGCAGATAGTCTCAGCTGTCTGCAACGTCAAATGAGCAAGACTCCCCATAGGCATGGAAGAGGAAGACTGACTGCTCTCAGGAGTTAGTGTCAAAATCCACATGTAAAATATTTGGATTTAAAAATAACTTCATACGAGAGTAAATCTTCCATGTGAATACCAGCAAATTTTTGTTTTTCTAAGAAAAAAAACAGTAGCTGGAGAGTAAATTTGCAGGCTCAGGCACCTTTGTAGGTCCTGGTGGTAAAGCAGCATGACTGGCTTCTCAGCAGACATTAAAAGTACAGCTTCCACCCTGAGATGACAGGGCATTATGTCCTAACAACAGGATGTAAAATAGAGCAGCTCGTATCCCAAACGCCCACACTCCTGCACCTTCTGCTGGTAGTTGGGAAATGGGCCTCCAGAAAAAACAACAAACAACAGGGTGACAATAAAACTGATCTGTTCGGGAGGCTGCTTTGGTTCACATGCTTTGCTAGATGCTCTTCTTACTATACCCTTGGCCCCTTTCTATTTCCTAAGTAGAAACTATGCTTCTTCATGCCCATTAAACACAAAATTCCTGAAATAACACACATAAACTTCTGGCATCCCTCTCAAATGACTGCTTAGCAGACTTCTACTGCAAGTACTTGCATGAATTGCGGATTAATCTGGCCACTGGCTTTTTTTTTTTTTTTTTTTGCTATTTGGTAACAAATAAAAGTTCATCTCATGTGCAACATGGAAATTATTGACCCAAGGTGCTCCACGTATTCACAGTCAGAACCCATTAAGGTATCATCAGCTCCCAGCATCCTTTAATTAAGGGCCTCAGTAGCAGGAAGTGCCTGGCAAAAAGAGTTAAAGTCGACTCGATCGTTTCTGATAACAGCTTCACATAAACAAATTCTAAAGTGAGAAGCTGTCCAACTCGTTGCCCAAGTAGCGTGTGAGCTGCAGAAGTGGCAGGGAGCCAGGTTTTGAGGTTACGCACCACAATATTTATCATTCTTTTGTTTTTGACGTCACGACCAGGCCTGTAGAAAACAGCCCAGAGAAAAGTGGATAAAAAAGGAAAACTCTCTGGGTTCTCTTGGAGCCCAGAGTTCTTTTGGCCAGTCATAAAAAGAAAGAGTTTTACAGCTTAAGGCATCCATTATAACATACAAGTCAGTAGTTAAGCTTGACCATAAAGAATAAAATTTAACTCTCCAGAAGTGCATCTCATCCAGAAGTGCATTGGAGGATGCCAAAAGAGGCTGAGAAAAAAGCTCTCATATAGTATGTTCAGTGATAAAGTAGTTGTTAAAACCAGTGGTGTACTATTTCCAAAGCTTGAAGACATGTTTTTAATCACAGATTTTAAAAAAACAGAGTAAGAGAGTGAAATAGAGCAAGACCAAAAGAAAAAAAAATGTTAGCTTCTATTAAGCTGGTCTCCCCTCCTATCTTGTGTCTCACATGTAATAGGGCTCAAGCACTTTAGGTTAATAGAAACAGTTTGTCAAACAAATATTTATGGGAGAAATATTCCCACTGACTCCAGGGAACTCTATATCAGGCTTCACCAGAAGAGATGCTGAAATCTGGAGAAGAACTATGGAAAGAGTAGGTTAGCATGTTTCTTCCAAGCATGACATAAATGAACGTGCATGTTGCTGCTCCCTACAGATGTGGGATTTTATCTAGGTTATATCGAGTCATGTGCACCAAGGCTGTCACGCTGCCTTGTTTCATCAGAATGCAAGTGAAACAAGAATCTTGTGTTTTGCAGTACTGATAGTTTTCAGTATTGCAGTTGGAAAGAAGATCTCACTTTCATAAGTATTGAAAGCATTCGATAAAATATATATTTTTAATCCCTGTATTCCTGAAAAGTGATATGGTTTACAGTTTTTCTTACAAAATATGGCTAGCTTTCCATTATCAAGGAGGCAAAGCCTAGTCACCGATTTGTACAAAAGCATAAGAACAATCAGTGTTCTTGGAGAGCTAATTGCCATGGCCAGAGGGATCCTTTGGATCCTTCCTCCCATCCTGCCTTTCCAGTCTCATAAGTCAAAAAAAAGGAACAGCCGGGATGGTTAACACCAAGACAGTTACTTAAAAGTTTCTGGTGAACAAACAAGGAGCAGGCATGTGGAAGACAGACAACTATTACCTGCAGCTCTGTCCTGCTCTTAGAAAGACCATGATACTGGGCTTCATAGGAACTGCACTGGCAGAGGTTGCAGTTTTGGAATTTGCATCTATGTATCCATGTCTTTTTGCGTAAATGCCCACTGATGGCAAAGAGAACAGTAACATTTTCATTTTGGCATCACTGTCCAACCCTTCAGTGCTTCTCTCACTAGCAGGAGCAACTAAATGCTACCAATAAAAGCAGCTACGAGAAACATATCATCTGAGTGCAAAAAAATCCCTTCAGACATCCCCAAACAGCACAGGTTCATTTTCAGATTAAAAATTTAAATGCACATGGTTTAATTTTAAAATTCTTACTAACCACTATCAATGCCCCCCCTGAGAATTAGAACCAGGGCTAGAGTGTGCCAGCAAGATAAAGAAAGCGTATGCAAGAAATAGTCTAGTGTGTTGGACTCTTGGTTTTGTGTAATCAAACAGGGAGATACTGTGACCAGAAAATGCTCTGGGGCAGGGATTCCTACTAATGCTTGTAAGAGATTTTCTGCATGTTCTGAAAGAAAAAACACATTCCTTTCCCGTATGACGCTCATGGGCTAAGTCCCTCTGTGTAACCCCTAAGCGACCGCTGGGGAGCACAGGAGGAAAGTGCATTGCTCCCCCCAATGAGGAGGAGCTGCCATGTAAGGGAACTGCTTTAGCTCAAGTAGGGGGTAAACACAAGCGAAAATGTCCTCTTTTTCCTTGGGCATCACAAGTTGGGTGGGGAGACAGACACAGCGTGAATTAAATTTTGCTTCTTCCTGTTCATTGAAAGTCCTAGCACACACGCTTCCAGTTTTACAAGGGTAGTCCTTTGCATTTACTGATGCAGCCCTCTAACTGTGATACTGAAATAACTGGCATGCAGATGAGGTCTAAGTCATGAAAAGCCTTAGAAGATTCTCTGCTAACAACACAAACAGTGCACTCTCCCCTTTCTGCAATTGATGTTTTTTTTTTTTAGTAAGAACCAATATTTATTTTCTAAGTCCCATTCAACTTAGGTGTCATGGAGAGAACAAACACATCTTTCCTGACAGTAAAGACAGCTCAATCTGGAGAGCCTGATAAGTTCTATAGAACAAGAATATCATTTTGAACATTTGTTGTGAAAAAAAATCTCATGGTTCTGCACTGCAGTTTATATGCATTTGAATTAAAACACTGAGGTGTTGCTGCCTCAGATGGCATAAAGCAGTTTTAAGTCCTATTGACTTCAACTTAACAAGAAACTTACAGCATCCTGTCGTCTTCCCAGCTCTGTACAACTAACCTTGAAAAGTTACTCAAAGTATTTGGTCAGAGACCTTGCCAGGTGTAATGAAAGTTGACTAAATCTTAGTAGGTAGGAATCTGGCTCACAGTTTAATACATTTTTTCTCCCCCTCACCTACTACTAATGAAAAGATTTTTTTCAAGGTTGTTTGTAGTTTTATGCAGAGCTTCACCAGTTATTCATTCCCTCTGGAGTTAAAAAAAAATAAAAAAAAAAAGTCTCTGATCAGTAATTGACTCGTTATTTCTTTCCAGGCAAAGCTAAAATCCTTTGCCGCCAAGATCATTCAGCTCCTAAAGGAATGGACTGAAACTTTCCCCTATGATTTCCAAGATGAAAAATCTATGAAGGAGTTGAAGGAGATTGCTCACAGGATCACACAATGTGATGAGGTGAGGGCAAAAAATCTTAAATGGGAATTTAATATTTGTGTCAGTCTTTATATATACTTCATTATATTATATACAGACTTCTGTGCTTGCTCCCAAATGCTGTATTTTGTATGTTTCATTTCTTCCTCTTATCCTTAGTGAGAAATATCCATGATGATATAAAGAATAGATGTGGTGAAGGAGGTGAAAGGAGAGGAGTGAAGAGCGATATTATACAGGCGCAATGTGGTTAACTTCCATGACAAATTATATACCATTCTTCATACATTATTACTACTCTGTTTGTCCAAGTGCCTTAGGACATATCAGCTAGCTCTATCGGATGTACTCTAGCTCAAGATGAAGATACTGATGATTTAGGAGCTTGGTTCCAGCTCATAACAATAATCACAGCTTTTTATTACCACATGTCAACTGTCATGGGGAGCATCGTGCCGAAGCAAGCTCCTTGAGCCCTATTAGTGAGTCCATCACTAGGCTCAACACCTATGAGATTTCAGGTCTATGAGAAAACTAGAACTCACAGAAAACATTTTTTTTTCCCTAAATCAAATGGATAAAGCAATTCAAGTAAAACAAGCATTTTGAGTGCTTTGGGTTTTGTTTGTTTAAGAATTTTAAAAGACCCCACTTTTTCTTACCAAGAAATTCATTAGAAGTACCAACGGGCAGAAGAGAGGATAGAATCAAGAACTGCAAGGGCATGCACTCTAAGAAGTGTTTGTGTGAATGTGAAGGGCAACTAAAGTAGATGCTTGCCAGTGCTTGGGATCCCCCAAATGCTGAGATGTTTAAGAATAGTTAGCGGGAGATTGGAAGACAATCCTATCATGTGTGGTTTTGTTGATTCAAGTACAGAGAAGTAACAGGTTTGACAGCATTGTGTGATTAGGTGTTACTAAGTTGTCTGAAGGAAGTTTATGTCAGTTTTGTTGCATCAGCAGTGCAATTTACCTGGAAATTACTATGAACAAAGGTGCCAGCAGTGCCTTAGCAGGAGGGGAAAAGGAGGGAGTATGCAGTATGCCCTCTGTTCCCCAAGAGGCAGAGACATGGCTGTGAAAGGTGACTTCACAGAACAGCTGGGGTTTTAGTGTAGGTAGTTTGTCTATTATTTTGAACTTAAAAAATAATTTAAAAAAAGAGACACTGAAGTGTGAAGACACTTCATCTTCCCTCACACTTGTGCATAAATAGATTGTCATTTGGAGAAAAATGTCTTCATAGAGTGGCTCAGCGCTCAAGTATTCAAAGTTTCTAATGACATTCATTAATTACAGCCTCATAGTATTTATCTGCTTAACAATGCTACAAGTCAAGTTTGATCAGTGAAGAGCTAGGCCACATCTGACCCCTAGGAAAGGTAATTTGACAGTGACACATGCAGATTTTACTCTCAGTATTTGTTCCCTCCTCCTTTCTGAGGAGTTTTGTGCTTCCACAAGTGGTTATAGGAATGCTGGTGGGATGTTCTTTTGTATTTTTAGTCTTTTCCAAATCCCTTTAAAACTGTTCTCCATATATAGGAGATAAACAACTCATACAAAGCAACAATCTTGTCTTGATGATGACATAGTATAATAACTAGTTATAGTTCCTGAATAATTAAAGATTTGATTATAGAACAAAACATAGGTGGTAAAGTCATAGGTGGACTCTCAATGATCTTTGCATTTAATTTATATGTAACCACTAGACTAGCAAAATGCACTTTGGCCACTAAGGGTAACACACACACCCATTCATGAGAGCAACACCAGTGCTGGTGACAGACGTGTAGCCAGGTTTGAGCTCTGGGTACAGTGAAGATGTCTTCTTTGAAGTCAAACAAGGACAAATTCTTGTAAACCCAGGGACTCTGGAAGCCAAACTCAATAGAACTGTATGTGCTCAGACCAGCTGAAAGATTTGTCTGTATTTTCAAAGTTGAAAAAAAAATTAAGGCAAGATATCCAGTGAAAGGAAACCGTGAAAACTCTTAAGACCATTTCTCTATATGTTAGGATGCTACTAAATTCACAATAGTTTAGGTAGTTTTTAATGTTGCTGCATTTTCTTTTTCTCCATATTTGATTCCTTATCTAGTCCATATCTAGAAAGTTTGCCTTCTCACAGACACATGAATTCAATGAAGTCACAATATAAAGGGGATATCAGAGACTAGAATTAATTCTTCAATTTCAGCCCCCTCCCTTCCCACTCCAAACACACACACACTCCCTGTTGGCCCTTATGAACACTTGTAGCACAATATCTGAAATAGCTCCGACCAGCTGCTGTTTAGCAATAATCCAGTTGTCTCATCAGGATGAGCTATGCTGCTTTCAGCTTTTCATTTGATTCCACTTGGGAGTCAGATTACTGCCCTGTAAAGCAACGTTCTGATACCATTATTGCTTAATTATCCCATGCAGTATACAAGTGTTTAGTAGTCATGGTCTCTCACATCTGCTACATAATTTCAATCATCATTGCACATTAGTGGCTTCTTTGAATGGTCACGGATTTATTGCAAATCTTCCTAGTGCCTCCCATTGACTGGATGGAACCAGCACCTCAGACTGTAAACTAACAGTTAACGCTGTAGCTAACTTCAAGAAATAACTGGGTTGAAACCAAGAGAACAGTACCGTAGGGATAAGCAGATGACCATCTTTGCTAGAAATAGTTACCTGAGCAGCAGCAAGAACAGGGTCAGAGATCTTGGGTCACTTAAAGGGGTTACTTTAGCAACATAGGTAGGGCAAGATGAGGCTGGCCTCATAAGAAAGTGTCTGTAGGACACAGTCCATGACAGAAAGAATGGAGCTTGCTTTATTTGACAAAAAACAGCATGTTGATTATATTTGTTATTTTCCTAGTATGTTTCCTTGCATATCCTACATTTAAAATCCGTACCTGACAAACAGAAGGGGACTTTTTTTTTTTTTTTTTTTTGGCCAGAGGCATGATGATTATTGGGTTCCTTTGTAAATCATCAGGTGCAGCTATAATTGCTATTTGAACCTCAATGCCCAGCCAGAGTATTTTAGGGGTATATTCCTAGATACAGTGCGAATTCCCTGGGTTCTGTGCAAAATAGACTTGATTAATCAGTTGGCCTGATGAGAATGAGAAAAAGCTTTTTATCACTTTCTGCGCAGAATATCCAAGAAGCCTTGTGGCAGGCAGCTCAGCAAGCACCTTTCACTGCACCCACTTTGAAGCCCTTGACTCAGAAGCCCTGAAGTGGGTCACCAGCTGGAGGAAACTGCTGCGAGCAGTGAGCCAGCCAAGCTAGTGAAAGAGAGCTGAGGAAGGTGGCAGGCATAGCAAGGTTACTGCAAAGGTGCCTGAGCAATTAGGATACAAGTTCATCTGACACAGAATAATCAGAATGATAAGATGAAAGGTAATGAATAAAGGCATTTATCACAGTCAGAAATTCTTAGGTGATCTGCATCTGAGAGCTAGAGCTTTTCAGTAGTCAATATTTCTCTCTTCTGGTTAGGAAAATGGGACAGTGAAGAAGATCATTAGCCAAATGACACAGAATCTCCTGATGGCCCTCTCTGCACGGAGCCAGTACCAAGAAATCAGAGAGAAATTTCGGCAACCCGTTGCTGACAAAGGAACCATCCTCAAAAATAAGCCACAGTCATCTCAAAAGGACATCCTGAGTGTGTGCTGTGACCCACTGGTCCTGGCTCAGCAGCTGACCCATATAGAACTGGTGAGATATTAACTTGGATGAATTATTTCATTTTTCATTTACTAAATATTCATATTTTTATGACCATGAACTTAGCTGTAGGTGTTGTGGAAAGCCTTCCATATTTTAATCAAATCTTGCCAAGTGGTGAGCAAGAACAGCTGGGTCTTGCGCACCTATCCTGTAAAACCTACGTCAGTATAGAAAGCTAAAGGAAGATGAACGTTACCAACATGATCCCCTCATTTTGGATTTATTGATGTATTTTTCACTGAGTTCCCTGTCTGTCTGTGCAATAACAGCATCTCTCATCTCCTGAACATAGGAAAGAGAGAGCAACATTTACCCAGAGGACCTGATGCAGATTGTCAGCCACATGGACTCCCTGGATAATCACAAGGTACAAGAAGGGATAGGAAGTAAACAAAAGAATAATCAACATAAAAAATGGCTCGTCGTTGCACATGCTGGAAAAGTTGCCATTTTCTAACCTCCCTTGAGCTCGTGCCTTAAGAGATACCCAATAAGATTGTATAAAGACATGAACCAGAAGCTTATATTTTGATAGGCTGCCTGTATCATGGCACGATATGATAAACACACGGCCTTTTCTCTTGCAGTGCCGAGGAGATGTTACCAAAACCTACACTCTGGAGGCCTATGACAACTGGTTCAACTGCCTCAGTATGCTGGTGGCTACGGAAATTTGTAGGGTAGGTACTAGTAGAAGACGAGATGGCAAAATAATCCGTCCCAATAGCGAGAGGCAGGCTGTGGTCTAGTCGAGGTTTAAAATTTTAGCAGTCAAATATTAAGATAATTGCATTACAGATAATGGCATTAACTCGTACTTTACATTATCTGCATGCTTGTGTGTTTGGCGCTACATTGAGCTTTACGTGCATTCTCTATTTTTGTGTAGCTTCCATACTAATATCAGTTATGCAGTGAAATGGAACTTAAATGAAATTTGAGTTGCAAAACTCATTTGGACTTTTTAATATAGTCATTCTCAAAACTATTCATCTTTAAGTATATGTTTCCTTGGTAAACTGCAGTCCTTCCAGAGCATTGTTATTATTAGTCCTGCCATATGTTCATTTTTGTTGTGGAAAAAACAGGAATAAAACTTCAGAAATGGGGAAGAAAGTGGACTATGAGTGTGATAAAAAAAAGAGAGGGAGAACACTCCTTATTAGAGGTTAAATTCAGTTTTCACCATCTGTAAATAACAAAGAAAACAAAATATACAGCTCCAGAAGCCCCTTTTTTTGCTTGTATATTCTCTCATTCTTTGAGATTCCTATTAACATGCACTAATTTTGCCCTGCAGAAATTTGTCTGTATTCTTACAAGGTCAGTAGCCCTCTTGAGAAGGGGAAACCATCTTTCAGATGCTCATTGTGTTTTTATGAAATCTCACGTTTTAACCCTAATTTTTTTGCATGCTTTCTTCCTTCTGATAGCAGATTCATGTTTTGCTCCTTTTCCAGTAAGAGGAAATTGCTGAAAGTTTCCCACTTGTTTACATAAGATTCCCCAAGATGCTGAGCTTCATGTTGAAACAAGCATAAGCAAAAAGTTACACTCCCCCCTTGCATACGTGGCTCTCAGCAACTATGCTGCGTATAAGGATGGAACATATTGCATATAATACAGCTGGACAAGTAGTTGGTAGTAGCCCAAAATACTACTGCTATTTTATTAAAAAAAGAAGCTTAGCAAAATGCCACAGGCCTGTATCATTTTAAGGTCTCTTATCTGGATAAAGTCTCAAAATATTTAGTCAGTCAACCAACTATAAATTCCTTTGACTGAACCTGCTGCCCAACCAAATTTGACACCATTCCTTCCCTCTTAACAGATCATCTCTGTTTCAGGTTGTGAAGAAAAAGCAGCGTACAAGAATGGTGGAGTTTTTCATCGATGTGGCAAGAGAATGCTTCAACATTGGGAACTTCAACTCCATGATGGCCATTATCTGTGAGTAACCTTGGCACAGATGACAAAGGTGCTGCAATTTGATAGCCTGACCAGCAAATCTACTCTCAGACCAACCCCCTCAGTTTGCACCCCATGGGGTACCCGTGGCAGGCTGATGCCCCGGGCAGTAGCTACAGGTTTCACTGGTCGAGCTGAACTGCCTGCCAAAGCACAAGTGCACGGTGCTGACATACAAACACAAGGTAGACTCGTTTCCCTATATTTTAGCTTAATTGTTTTTGTCTTTCTCCTATTTCCATTCAGCTGGCATGAATTTGAGTCCTGTGGCACGGCTAAAGAAGACATGGTCCAAGGTCAAAACAGCCAAATTTGATGTTTTAGAGGTACATATGAAGTTTAGACTTTGTTTAAATTAAAATAAATCTATCAAATAATAATCCCACAAGGAAAGGTTTGGATGCAGTATAAGATCAGAGGTATCTCCATCAATGGTCACCAACATATAAACACAAGATATTTCCAGAATTTCAACCCCCCACCCTCCTTAGGTGCAAGGAAAAGCAGATGCAAGTTTTCTTTAGATTACTCATTCCCAGCAATTTTTCAATTGCAGAGAAAGGTAGTTTCCAACAATTTATGGATTCTGTTTTCACTCTTCATGCAAATGATTCCTGGATTCCCCTGATTCTAATTAAAGCACTCCATCTAGTGGAGATCTGGATCAAGACAAAGTTAATGGAAATCGGCATCAAGACTAGTGACTGCAAGTTCAAATTGGAATTTTTTTTTTTCCCCAGAAGTTCATTTATTATTTCAAGTTTGCAGTAACTATTGAAAGACAAAATGTAGATGTGAAGTCCATGCAGTACCTGCCTTTCAAGAATAGAAATTAGCTAAAAGTTTGAATCCAAACCTTATCAGTATTAGGTATCCTGCCTTTTAAGTGTAAAGTAGAGGCGAAAGGGCTAACCTCTCTCTTGATTAGGTCAACACTTCTGTTTACTTAACATAACAAAACTTTCCTGTTTTGCTCCTATCAAAAAACAGCATCACATGGATCCATCCAGCAACTTTTGTAACTACCGCACAGCCCTGCAAGGAGCAGCCCAGCGATCTCAGACTGCCAACAGCAGTCGAGAGAAAATTGTTATCCCAGTTTTCAACCTGTTCATTAAAGATATCTACTTTCTGCACAAAATACATACAAACCGTTTGCCCAATGGGCAGATCAACTTCAAGGTAGGAATTTGCAATTATAGAAACTACAACACGAGTCAAATGCTTTACTGGTGATTTTGAATCTCGGTATCTCACAGAGTTCTTTACATGTTGCAGCATTGCTGTAACCTAGACAGATATATGTTATCTAGAGGAAAGCATTTTAACTGCTGCAGTTACAGTATCTATATTGCATATCTCATGGATCACCACTGCATATACAGAAGGGAATACATAAAACTGCTGGAATATAATTGCCTTCTGTTAAACATTAGTTTTAAAAATGTACTGAAGTATCAATTTTTCTTAGTTTTACACAAAGCAGGAACAAAATGCACTGCAAGGCATCAAATATACATAAGTAGAAGTTATTTTAATAATATTAATTGATTACTAAAAGCAGTGCACAGAAAGACTGAGAAGAGAATTTCAGAAGCCAAAATCCAAGCACTAGAAATTACTTAAAGGATACAAAAATGGTCTGATATTAGTTAACTGGAAAGTAAAATGTCTTAAAGAAAGGTTGTGCTCAAGCAACATGTAGCGTAAAGGAAAGAACACAAAATCAAGGAATACAACAAATTTAGCATATTATGGCAGAGAGAATAGTTTATACCTTCGCACCTCACTCCTGCCTTATGCTCTATCTATAAAAGAACAGGAGAAGCCGGGAGGAAGATAAAGCAGGGAAAGGAAGCCTTTTGATGGACACGAGCCCTTAGCTCTTCACACTGTGATAGTCACTTCACTCAAAGTTTTCAGAGTTGTTCTCATTAGGTTAGCTAGCTACAAACACCATTCTCAATCAGCAAATGGTACTTAACAGGTCTTCAATGTCTTTGAAGAAATGCACTATTTACTCTTCTAGTAGATGAAGAGGAGTGAGTGCAGCTGCTTTTTTCCATAGGCAGATGTGCATTTATGTTGAAGAACAATTTAGAATTCTAGGTTAATTTCAAGGTGGAAGTACAGTTTACAATGGAGGAAAGAGCTGAAGAAGAGATTAAGAGTCTCCCAAGTCTCCAAACATAAAAGGTGACCCCACTAAGTGGGCGCTGTCTCAGCAAGCAATGGAGACATTCAGCTATCTGGAGATTTAAGATGGGAGCAGGGAAAGGATGGTGTCTATAGCACTGTGGTCACTGGAGCCAGGTGTCAGATACAAAGCAGGGGTCCTTTGAAAGCTACATAAAAGGTCACAACCCCAAGGAACTCTTTCTTTGCAAAGATTTGCTAAATACACGGGGAAAAAAAAAAAGTGATGGTCAAGAGCAGCAGTTCTAATTAGAAGCTTAATATAATATCAGAGGTTATTGCAGTCTACTAGAGCAGATGAGGAAAAACAAAGACTTGAAAGCTTCTTCATCATTAAAAAGGCCTTATGAACAATTACCCATTATGGAGAAATAATATATTACAGAATTTAGGTATCTTCATAATCCTGCCTATTCAAAAGTGTATCTCTGGTGTAAACAGTTCTCACTAATTATACTATTAAAACAAACCACATATTTTCTAAAGCAAGAGGATCTTCCTGACTTGTAAAGGAAAAGATGATTCTCCAGTCATACTTTTATTTGGAGAATAAACAGTAAGAAGAGTACTATCCAGTTACTACTCTCTTGCCTATAACCTGCTTGTATTTGGTCCTGCACATGTAACAAGAAAATGCAGGATTTCTTTTCAGTCCTGGCCTGGAAACAACCCAGGGTTTTCGTCAAGTAGACAGAATGGACTTCTATTAAAAATAGCACTTGACTCCTAAATGGTTGCTTGTTAGTCCAGTTTGGAAAGGGTAGATTTTTTTCCATGAAAATAATGTGGCAAGATTTCTACCAATTTGGGTCTCTTTCTCCCTGATTAATAAGCATGTGTGTTCAAGGGACCACAGCCTGTTAATATTCTGCCAGAATTCTGCCTGTATTAAAAACAATGAGGGGCAAAATGCACAAAGCAAGCACCTAAGTAGTTATATTTTTCCTATAAATCCTTGAAACAGCTTCTATGCATTACTTGGATTATTTCTTAAATATTAAGAATGCTTTATGAACAAGTCAGGAGTGTCATAGTTCATTTAAGTTCAAGGTTGGAAATGTAAAAAGTAAAATGAATGAAACATATTTTCTGACCAGTTCACTTGCAGGTTAATGTAGTGATAAGATTAAAAAATGGACCAACAACATTATAAAAAAGTATTCTTTATGTAAATGCTGTATATTAGAAAAATGTTGATGACTGGAAAAGAACCGAATGCAAAAGACGAGTATATTTGAGATAGTAACAGAGAATCAGGAACTAGAAATGAGAGCTGAAGGAAGCATTGAGGAAGAATAACAAGGAAAAAGATTCAGTAAGGGGTATTAAGAGCAGAAGCACAAATGAGAGCAAGATAGAGGGACCCTGAAGTTGAAGCTAAAGAACTAGTGCTTGAAAAAGAAAATAACTATAGTCATAATAATGTTCTTTTAATTGCCTCATGCAGAAATTCTGGGAAATTTCAAGACAGATCCATGATTTCATTACATGGAAACAGGTCGAGTGTCCTTTTGAGAAGGACAAGAAGATCCACAGTTATCTCCTTACAGCACCCATTTACAGTGAAGAAGGTAAAGTCCCTTACTGAATATTATAATGAATCTTTCCACTTGTATGCGGACATAGGGCTTGGAGATGAAAGAATTAACATGCAAAAAGTATTCAAAAAGCATGTATTGCTACTTCTCACATTGGCTTCAAATCAGGATAAACTTCCTTATTCACCTCTGTTAACCTGTACCTGCTATGTTACTATTTTAAATTAAATAACTCTTTATTTTATTGCCTAGCTCTGTTCATTGCATCCTTTGAAAGTGAAGGTCCAGAAAATCACATGGAAAAAGACAGCTGGAAAACGCTCAGGTACGAAGTCTATCCAGAACAATGAGTCTTTTCACAGATACATACAGACATCTTTACGATCACTTTGCTTTATACTTGTGTTAATTTGATCTCTGAAGGCTGATGCCATTATGGAATACCCATTCCACTCGTGCCCTCCTATTTACACACCCAGCTTAAGCACTGTTTTGGCCCAGACATAACGTTGGTATTCCACTTTTCCTCCAAAACTCCTTTCGGTCTACTTTTAAGGGGGAATGACGACTCCTTGCTGCTCTAGAGGGGGAAGCAGCTCTTCTGTGTGCATGATGAGATCGGTTAATTGGGAAGAGGGCTCTCCTAATGCTCTGACCAACATAGTAAGAGAAACCTAGACCTTTGTAAACCACGCTGAACATTTAGATTTGACATATCAGCACCAGATGAGGAAAGACTCAAGAAACTGATGTGTCCACTGGTACAGCTGAGCTACATCATGACTATATTATAGTAGGGGAGACAATGATCCCAGTCTTTCTTAGAAAGTTCGTTTAAGTTTTTAAGTAGTGACACCTATGGAAAACGATGTACTTTATATAAAATCCAGTGCCATTCTTCAGGCAACAATAAGGATGACAGAGTAAAGTACATTATTTACGTGAGCACATCCTGTGAGACTTGAAGAGATGTTAGGAAGGTTACGTTTTTATTTTATAAGTCAGCATCTTTACTGGAATGCATAGGGGTAAAATACCCTTTGAAGAAGGACTTCCAGCTACTACTACAATTTGTGTTCAGTTGGCAAAACGCTTTGTTGTTTCAGTAGTGATTTACATTATAAAAAAATTCAGTTATTACCTCTTTTTCCCCCCCCCAGGACAACTCTGCTTAATAGAGCCTGAGGTCTCGAGATCTGATCTGCAGACTTCGAAGCACACAGAGAAAGCAAAATTTTAAAACGTGAAAGACTTGGATTGAGCTAAGGACCTCACTGGCTGAGGTCTGTTTTGTATATATAGTACCTTTTATGAAGAAAACGTGGTAAATATTTCACATATCAACCTTAAGGCACTTAAGTGAAGGGTTTTGGGTTTTTATTTTAATACAAGGGCAGGGCCCTGTTCTCAGAAATGAAGCGTATCATGGAAGGTGGTACCCCTGGGGAGGCTTTATTCTGTCAGCATCCACATTTTTATTTTTTATTACTTCCAAAAATAATGTAAAAACACGCATCCCAGCTACATCTAGCATTCAAGATAAATACTCCATTGGACCAGTAACCTACAGAACACTCAATACATTTCCTTGGCCTTGAAGAACCTCGTTCACATCAGAGAGGCTGTTCCTACGTGTGCTTAAGTGCTTGTCAAGTCAAGGCCTCGGCCATCTGCAGTTAGCATGTCCCTCTCCTACACGAGGAGATAGTGCCTTACAAGGTACTGCAATCATTTAGTGTACCTTCTATTACGCTGGACTGGAAGCAAAGAAAATAAAAATATGGATGTCTCAAAACCAGCTACAATGTACTTTTTACATGAAACGGAGGATACAGCACATGAAGCAGAGTATACCTGCCTGTAACGTTGATGGTGCAGCAAACATATTTTTGTTACGTGAGTTAAAGACGGGGTAACTGCTGGGACGAGCGTTTGCGTGTGTGTATATGTGAGCGTGCATGGGTGCGGGCGCACGCGCGCCTGCCTTCTAATGCTCCTCGGAACTAGCCTTTAAGTTCTGGCTGTCAGAATACTTTGTGTTTTTCCTTTTCTAAAATCAGGGATTTTTTTTTCTTTTTCATTAAGAGAAGGATATCTAACCTAGATTATCTCTGGAAAACAGATTTGTTGAGTTTTAGTCTCCAAAAAGTTGTTTGTGAAAGATCATGCATGAGCTAAGGAAAGGGAACTAAACTCAGATGTCAAATTTCAAGCTAAGGCTAAGATTTCCAAAGAAGCTTAAGAAGAGTTGAATACTCCATCTCCACTGAATTGGGCCTTGCATTTCCTTGATTCCTTTGAAAATGCTAGTCAACAATTAAAGAACAACTTAAATAATAAGTGCTCTCTAAAAGCCCCGATTAAAAGTGTGATCCAATACACTGTAAAGTGTGGCTAGTACATATATAGTGTGTGTACACCAGAGGAATTGGATCAAGTCTTTGAACCCAGAACAGCCTCAGAATTGGAGGTGATCTGCAAACCTGGTGGCTAATTTCTCCTTATAACCATGAGGTTAAGGCTAATTTGGTTATCGAAACAAGCATAACTTACATTGAGATGCAAGTAAACAATTTTCATAAAAAATTGCACATTTCAGGATTTACTTTCTCCCTCAATCTCCAAGACAGGGAAAAAAAGGCTCAGATTAAAAGATCTTTTGTTTAACAAACTACTACTATAAATAATCCACTGTCCTTTCCAACACCTGTTCTTAGGCTCTAGGGCTGGATATGTATAAAGTCAGCGAGTCGATCCCGACAGTTCTAGCAGAGACTCACGTTATTTTTCAAAGCTCCAGCCCCTAGCAGAGCCTCACAAAGGACTCCCTGAGGGCTGCCGGGGGTTGCAGCCTTCTGCAAGCAGCCGGGCCCAGGGCCTGCCCCGCTGCTGCCCGCTGGGCTGCTCTCGCCCAGCGCCCCGTCCACGAGCGGCCCCGCGCAGCGAGCGGCTGCAGCGGGACGCAAGGAAAGAGCCTGCCCGCGCCGCCTGCATTCCCACCCCCATCCACCTCGTCAAACATTTAAAATAAGAACCGCAAACTGGTGTAAGGAAGAGAGGAAAAAGAAATAAAATCAGCATTTTGCTATTCCCATAGAAGGGAAATCAAGGAGAAATAAACAGATAAATGCCATTAAAAAGGAGAAGGAATACTAACTGTTAGCAAGAACAGCCCAGAAAAGGAGAGGAGATATTTCTTGTGATCTGCTGCTATTTCTCCCGTGCTGAAGCTCTGACCTTCAGCCCTGGATTAGAGTAAGAATATTTATACTGTATTATTACAGTGTTTTGCACTTTCAGAGATGCTCTAGCTAGTAACATTGTCAGACACTATGAAAGGGATTGTATATCAGCTTTGTTTATGTAACTGAAATTTAAAAGGGATGATTAAAAATTAAGAAAAATATATATTTGAAATGCAATTTTAGAACACTTTCAGTAAATGTATTAAAAAAAGCTTTCACATGAATGTGCACTTCACTGGTCAATCAGTCCTAGTATATACTTGAAATCAATGCAGTATTTACATTGGTTCTTTTTTATTTTTCTTCCCTCAGTTTGATACATTCCTTAAATTTGTGTTTTGCTATACTGAGCTGAAATGCTAAATATAAAGCTGTACCATAAAGCAGGATATTCTGTGTTTGATTGGATGTGCTTGCATTAATAAAAAAATGCTTCAACCAGGCTAAACTTTCTGTAGTTATTTTTCACTTGCAAAGTGAACAAGCCACAAACAAGTGGAGGAGAATGAGCCAGCTGTAGAAGATACAATTGTAATGAACAAAGTCATTACCTAAATTTAAACCCTCACTTATAAGACACATAACAAAGTATTTTGTACATTTATCTCGTTAACAAGAAAGCGTAGAAACGTCTCCCACAGCACGATGCTGGTGGCATTTCAACCCCAGGACAGAGGGCGGCTTTTGTGACCGTAAACCCTTTTTCACCGCCCTGATGCTCAGGGGCAGAGCTGACCCGTGATGCGAATGCAGCTCTCCCAGCACCCGATGCCGGGCCGGCCCGCAGGGCCTCCCTGCCCAGCGACACCGGCCCCGCGAGGCGCTGGGCCTCGGAGCTGGCAGCTCTGGAGGTCGCACGGGCCCTGTTTTGCTCTTCAAAACGCCCAGGGGGGTTGTTTCGGTGACACGGCAGCCACAGCTTCGGAAAAGAGCACAACTTTCAGTCCTCATGGCTCATTAGGGAAGATAATTATGTTTACCAGCATTAAGAGGATCCAGCAGACGAGAGTCTGCCTGATGGCCAGTTCCTGTGCATAATTAACATGCATATTACATACTTGAAAATTCACTTTCAATTATGTCCCATCCAGTCATTAGGATAAATTAGCTATTTACACAGGCATGAGAGTAAACAATAAAGTCTCTTTCCAGACACTTCACTTCCATTAAAATACAATGCGACCGTGACAAGCAGCAGCTCAGCGCCAGCGAGATATTTTTGGTGATGCTTAGCAGCAGCTTGATTTATGAAGACAAAAGCTCCCAAGAAACAGCTTTTATTCCAGCAAATAACACCCGTGTAGCAAAATTCAGCTGGCTTGTTAGTAATTCTTCAGAGGACAAACAACATGGAGTCTGCGTTTTTATTTTTTTAAATGAGTGCAACCCTAGTTTTCCAGCTAGGCCGAAAAGCCTGTCAACAGCTTCAGGGAAACAGCTCTGTCTCACAGCTCTCTGCAGCCACCAGCGAGGACCACGCGGAAAGCGAGACAGGCGCCCACGGAAAACCGCCTGCGGAAGGACACGGTGCCAAGGCGGCCGCCTCGGCCAGGGGGCATGCGAGGATCCACAGTCACAGAACCGCTAAGGTTGGAAAGGCCCTCTGGAGATGATCTAGTCCAACCCCCCTGCACAATAGCTGTTTTAAATGTTTCCTCCCATGTCAGCAAGGCAGAGATAACGGCTGTGCGTGGGGGTTTCAGCACCAACTCTGCGGGCACCCGCACGGGCTCCCCGAAGCGGCAGAGCTGCTTTCGCGCTGCCCCCCGGCCCCTTCCCTCAGCACGTGCACGCCATGCGCAACACACACAAGTAATGAGAATAAAAGATAGCTCCCGTATACAAGTTCTGCTAAGGGGGTAATTTTGCAGAACCAACACAGAGGTATTTGAAAGCAGGCAGTCAAGATGCTGAGACGGTCACTGCCTCAAGTCAATGTAAAACAGGGAGACTCCTTTGGGGAATTGAAAGGAGAGTAAGAGCAAGTACAAACCAAACCACTGAATTCAGAGATTCCTGCCTCATCTGGATCAAGAGGGAAGCAACTCTAAAATGAGTGCAAATAGGTTCCCAATACTTCTACTTTTATTCTACATCTTTCCAATACGATAGCTGCTGACCTTTGTTTGAAAATTAATATAGTTCCATTTGTCCTGAGACAGAACTGTAATGGGATCCAGCACGACCCCTCTACACAGGCAGGAAAGCGCTTCAAAACATCTTTTTAATCACTGTCATGGGAGCACTTTAACACCGTCCTGCATCTGGGCTGCAGTGAATTCAGAGTATCCCTCAGTGCTCTATTCTCTTTCTAACTAGTTGAATATTTAAACAATATTCGCTTGTTCACCTTCAACTCAAACATGATGCAACCAGACATCCTGCCTCCAAGTCACATTTTAATAAAGAACTGAAGTACAAAATATTTCACTGCAGAATTAAAGTGTAAAGTTTTTCTCCTCTGGAGAAAAAAGCAGCACCCACAAGCAGCTCTGCCATGTGCTTTGGTTACGAGCACAGCTGAGACCATGAGCTGCAGCCTCTGGTAACCCCCATATCCTGGGAGCACCCAAGGGCAAGAAACCCAGCAGCCAGAGGAGATGGCAGCAGCAGCCGCTACTGGGACCTCCCGTTCCTTTGAAAACGAGCCAGTCCCTTCAAAAACACTATTAGAACAGGAATTAATCCTGGAAAGCTCTTTTCAGCCACTCAACCACTGTCTCTTTGTAAAAGGAGGAAGGAGGAAAGGCTCCCCCTAGGACAAGGCCCTGCTCATTCCTGGGATATTCACCACAGCACTTGCAACATTGTTCCAGAACGGAAGCTTCCTACTTGGATTAAATTCAAACTAGGATCATAAACCCCCGTAAAGCAGCCCTGAGCTGTACGCGATGCCAGGTTGATTTAAGCTTCCATCCCAGAGAGGTTTTTACTCTCCAGTGGGAGAACAGCACCATGCCCAAGCACTTGGAGGATTCACCTTTCCTGGGGGGGACCTCACCTCTGTCCAAGCACCAGCTGTAAACATTTCACACCAGGAGCTGCCACACACAAAGTAATTTCTTCAGTAAAAGAAGTGAAGGCAGAACCAAAGTTAGGAAGGGTCACTCAGCTATTGCCTGAATCAGAATTTAGAGGGAACAAACTTGGGTAGTTCAGCCGCAAAACCATTTTATCAGCTCTCAAACCAGTCTGTTAGTACATCTGTCTTTCTGAGAGAGCATTTTAAGCCAAAGTGGGTGAACAGCCTCAGAAATAGTGAGGAGCGCAGACACCACCGCATGGGCTGGAGGATGGCAACGCTGTTACCCCCCAAAAAGATATTTCACATATTCCACCTCTATCTTGTATGTGTATACACAACTGAACTAGCCAGAACAGGGCTGGGTGTTAGTACAGCCTTATGCAAACACCAAGATTTAAACACAAAATGGATTTATTCATCAGCTTATCCTAAAATAAAAAAATAGAGCTTGTCACATGGCAATGTCAGAGAGATACAAACCAGGTATCTTTAACCATCAACTGCTTTGCAAAGCACATGAGATTCATATTAAAAATATGGAAGCCCTCCCTTTGGTGCAAGCTAAGGGCAGTATCACCCAGAAAGCCAAGAAAACATTTGCATTATGCCAACTCCCAAGCTGGGAGACCACGTTACCTGTGAGAGAAGCAGGAGAACCTTCCTCTGCTGCTCCGGCTGCAGCCACCACCTCGTGACTTCCCCCACGTGGAGAGGCAGGGGCAGCTCTCCCAGCTGGCCCCACTTATCACCTAGGGTGGTGGAGCCGAAACGCCGCGCAGCTGTGAGCAGCACCCCCTCTCCCTGTGCCCAGGGCTGCCCTCACCTGTGGCCAGCCAGGCCCCGGCCCGGCTGCTCCTCATTGCACCAGCGGAGAAAGGGGGTGGTGGGGATGGTGCTGCTGCAGCTACGAGCTCATGACAGCCACTTTATTCTGCTCTTTTGCAATAAGGCTTTTGCTGTGAAGAACGCAGCTGTGATCCATAAGCTGAGGCCTCTGGTTGGCAGCCAGGCCTCACAGTGAGCACCACGGTGGCACAATCCAAATGCCGCTGTGTCCCGTGCGCTTCATTGCAAGTCGCAGCAGCGCCAACCGCCAGCGACTCGTCTCCTTCTCCGGGGCACGAAGGCAGCGATGCAGCCCGGGCAGCTGGAGCTGAGCACCCTCTGCCAGGCAAAGCGCTGTCTAGCAGGGTGGTAGTCAGAGAGCTGCTGCCTTTGTGTTGAATCATCGTTTAAAAACTATTTGAAGCTTATTTAGAGGTCTGACAAAGCAAAAATGCTGTTCAGTTTTATTTTACAATTAATACTGCAGCATGCATGACGAACTGCAGTCTGAACACAGGCGGGCGCTACACAACACCAGTCTAGGGCTTCTGTGCAGCCGCCCTCCGCTCCTTTGCCCCGGTCTCTGGTTCTCAGCACTGCAAGGTGCCAAGTGCCCAGCGGGACAAGGGAGCCGGTTTGCAGAGTTTCCAGTGAAGAGTCCTGGGCTGGAGGGCAGGTGGATCTCAACATTCACAGTGGAAAAGCATCTTATGGAGAGAAAAACAGTAAAAGCGACGCAAGTGGATTGGGATTGGATGAAGCAGATCCAGGATAAAGTACTTCCATGTATTTTTTCATGTATGTTTTCTGATAATCAAAAACGTGTTCTAGTCCAACCACATGGCATATTTTTAAGTGAGTTCACGTATACACTAAAGCCCAACCTGAACGCATTCTGATGAAGCATCTAATATAAAAGTGTGACTGGAGCTGGTCTTGTTTTGACTTCTCTAACCACAAACACTTTCCGACTCCTCCACAGATGTGAGTTCCTTGGAGAAAAGTTATAATTAAGGCATATAACAGCTAGAAATAAGTTAGATTTTATCTTGGTTCAGTGAAGCATGTTGCTATTCAAACAAACACCACTATATTTGCTGCTCTAACACTAAAATGCAATGGCTGTTTGAGGAAAACACAGCTGGCATTCTGTTCTCGGGCCGCAGCTTAAAGAAAGGAAAAGAGTGTATTAAACAAACAGCATCTTGTCAAAGCACAACGCAGCTGGACACCAGGCGTGTACCCTGAGCACAGAACGTGGGCAGAGAGGTGATGTGGAGGCTGAAGCTTGATGTTTTCCATGACATTCTGGATGCTGCATCAGCAGCCAGGCAAAGCCCGCAGCGCTGCCCTCCTTCACCCACACAGGGGGAGCAGGTGCCTGCAGAGCGCGGGCCTCCCGCTCCCGAAACGTCGGTCCTGGGTGCGGATAAACCCCTTATCTGAGCTCTAGGAGGGAGGCAGACAGACCTTCCGCTGCTGCTGGCGAACCCCGGCACCACCGGCTCTGAGGAGCTAACGTCACGCAGCTCTTCCAAGCCTCCATCTGCAAAACGTTATTTTTCTGTATTGTGCGACCTTGTGGTAACAAGGTAAACAGCAGCCCGAGCACGCTGTTCAAAAACACCCCGTTCCTCTTTCCACAAGGAATTCCCTGGGGCTCCAGCGTCAGGGCCTCACCCCTCCATGCCGGAGCATTTTGCACAGGATGGGACCGGAGTTAACTGCCAATAATGAGGGCCTGTTACCAACACTGACATATGAACCAGGTTACTGAGCTCAGTCTGCACACAGAGGCGCACCTGAGGTTTTACTTCTCCTTCAAGTAACCCCATCTCACGCTCCTTGTTAAAGCAGAAGATAACAAAACCAAAACAGAGCCCCAAGAGTGAGCAGCCCTGGCCGCGCTCTGCCAGGCCGGTGCCACCGCCGGGGTCCCTGCTGGGCCAGGCCGACCTCCCTGCTCACCTCCACCCGGGGAGGAACAAGGCCAGGCCCGGAGCGGAGCCAGGCGGGAGGAAAGGCCGGGAAGGGCTGCGGAAAGGCCAGGAAGGGCCGGGAAAGGCCCTTGGGAGCCGCGGGCCGCACTCCTTGTGGGGGCCATCGGCGGCCGAGCGAAGAGCCCCTGCAAGCCCACACAGCCACCGGGCTCTTCAGCGCCAGCAGTTACCGGTTTGAGGCCAACTCAACCAGCAGATTTTCCTGTTCAAGCAAGAAATCTTCACATCTGAGATGTGCCTAATTTTCTGTCATGGATGACATTAGAAAATAACTTCAAACTGCCCCAAGGAAAAGACTAACACTTTTCACCAAGAAAGAGTAAACCTGGAGTACACCTGGAGTACAGCACACTGCAGCACCCCCAAAAGAGCTGCACAGCTGTATACAAGCACATGTGCTTGTACAGCAGCTCCATTACTGCAAAAAGCAATCAGAATTTCAGGGAAAGCAGATAAGTGAAATCACCTGCAGAGTAACTGTCTAATAAGGGAATATTCCTTTTTGGAAGCCTATTTCTCTCTAGGTGTCATTACAGAACAGATGATATGCAATCAAACAGATTGAGGATGGATAATGTAATCTTAAAATACTGCTCTTTTCTATGAAATGCATGTTGCTGTAATAAATTACCATATTTCAGAATGCCAGGTTTTGGAATATGACAAAACAAAGTGCTGGCTGTAGTATAGAATTCATAAAATAGGTTATGCTTAGAAGTCCCAAAGATACTACGGGATCAAAGGAACACAGGAAGGCACTGCTCTGCTTCCTTGCAGCTCCCTTTCCACTCAGAGCATCCATCCACTTGGCTTTTCCTTACCACTTGTTATTCCTCATAGTAGGTCAGTCAGCTGAGACAGGTCATGTCTCCCGGTTTGTTGCTGAAGGGCCAAGACTGGTTAAGGTTTTAAAGCAGGGGCAGTTGGAAAAGATAGGAGAGCACCCATATTGAAGAACAGCAAATGGATAAAAGACTGCATAAATAGGAAAGATAGCACACACAGATGGAAACACAAAAGAAGAAACCTCATGAAGAAAGGCACAGAACAACATGACATTGAGAGAGGAAGGGAAAAAAAAAGCCCTACAAGTTTCCAGGATATAATATATTTACACAGCACATGCAATTTCTTTCAGGTACGCTAAGGAGTTGGGGCAAAACACCTTTTACTCCACACTGGTATATGTTTCTGACCAATGTTAGGCAGCAGCTTAGCCTTGTGCATTAATCAGTCATGAATAGCTTAGATGCACCATCGCTATCATCCCCAGCTATAGCTTTGGGCAGTGCAGTGATAACAACTGCAAAATCTGAACCCAGAGTTCGGCTCTCCGTGTGCATTTTCCCAGGGCTAAGGAGAGAAGAAAGAAAAAAGTGGAGAGAGAAAAAAGGGCTTGAGAGGATGTTTTGGGAAAAAAGAATCACAGCCAAAAAGATGAAAAGCAGAAGAGAAGCAGGAGAACAGCAGTCATACGCTTATCTTACCATGGATTTGTGCAATTTTGAGTGGCCTTTGCAGCAGTACACCAAGCAGAATCATACTGTCATTGGTATTTCTCAAGCTTTTCCCTACCTGTCTTGAATGCATTATATGAAGGGATATAAAAGACATCCTGTTCTCTCCTGGAGAATCTCTGTTAAAATAGACAAAATAATCCATCAGGGTTATATTAATCAATCTGTTCAGCAAAGGCCTTACAGGAAAACATTGCATCCTATTTTCTAAAAATATCTGTTAATTTATTGAGGAGCAATCATCAATTTGAAACTCTCCCTTATGATGACATTTTTTAAACTATCTACTCAAGGCATATAACCTATCATAAGAGCAAAAGTTAAAATACTTGAGCATTAAAAAAGGACCTACTTTCACATTTAAATAAAAGCAACACATTAAATATGGTTATTTATAATTTTAACTTAATATAAATATTAGTTCAGAGAAAATTTAGTATGTAAAGTAAAATAAATCATTGGGAAACATGAGGTATAGATGATTAGTAATAATTACCTGGATGGGCAAGTTTTAAGTCATGACTAAGCCTTCAAGTAACTGATTCAAATTCCCATTTTTAAATTGTTAATCCCATAAATTGTGAAGTGCTCTTAGCATGGAATATTTTCCTGCCATAAATATCCTACAGATTGATTCTTAGCAATAAGATCATCTTCCCAGAATAGGAGACATAATCATATTCCGAGGTGCGTGCACTGAATCCAATATTACTTGGTAGCAAAATCTGAGGACATTCTATGCCTAAAATTGTACTTTTTGCAACCATTTCACTGCAAGAAACTTGCAATGCCCTAACATAGCACCCAGCCCACATGAGCATCTTTGACCTTGGTAACAGCACAAGCAGACCTGTGCTGTTAATGAGCTGCCCACCCTGCATGGGCCACAGCAACAGGGTCTGGCCCAGGCAGCTCTTGCAGAGAGCAGAGATAATTGGGATCCAGGCCTGTAGGGTCCTGAGAAGTTAAAATTAGCAGTCATTTAGGCTACTTGTGCCTAAAGCCAAGCCTGTCATTAACTAGTCCCAAGAGTTCTGACTTCCTTTTAACTCTCACACATCAACTTCCAATTTTGGGATGAGGAATGAATAAGAAAAAACTGAATGTGCACTCCATTCAGTCCCAGGCTTCCCTGGCCACGCTGCAGCCTCATGCTGCAGGCCACTTCTGATCTACAGGTGCAGACAAACAGCAGTAACGGGGAAGGAGAACGATGGCACCTGTGACGAGCACAACTACCCAGCAGAAAACGGTAGCAGGTAACAGATCTATGGCCATCAGCAGCCTGCAGGGTGCCAAGCCTCTGGGCATGGACAAGGGGAGCCCTCTGAGGCGGTGCCTGGCCGTAAGCGCGGAGCCGCAGCAGCGCTCGCCGCCGCCGCACGACATTGGCACCCGCGCGCGGGAGGAGACCCCAGGAGCTGCTGGGGTCTAAGGGCTAGAGGCTCAAGAGAAGGTCTGCTTACATCTCTACCCAAGTCTTCATGCATGTGTACAAAATATTCTTTTAATTTCTTCTCTCTTTTCAGTTTCTTAGGAATGACCAAAGTATCTTGGGAAGTATTGGGAGAGAGTCCAAAAGAGAAAAATGGTGATCTCCCAAGAAGTAACATCTGGTATAAATTTATATTGTCTGAGGAACTGACTCTAGACATTCACACTTGTCTGAATATTTACTTGAAATGCAATAAACACCTAGCCAAGTTTTTGCTACAAATATTATTTGAATCTTGCAAGATATCTACCTGGTAAAACATTATCATAAAAAATTTATTTCAATGAAAAAACTTAAAACAAATTTTAAAATGCAGACATTTGATTTATTTACAGAGAATAACATTTGCAAGAAGTCTTGCAATGCATTCCCTCCACTTTAAGTACAATACAGTACACCGTTTTCCACAATAAGTTACATAAAGGCAAGTTTTATGTACATGTAAAAAGGATCAGTGCCCAGAACTATTTGCACAGCATATCTGCTGCTATTCAGAAATCAAGCATTTAAATCTCTTAATCGCCTTCTTGAAACAAACTGACTTGATAAACAGATCTTAATTAGCTGAGAGAAGGGTTTTCAACTAACTTCTAAATTCAGTGGAGACCATGCAAAAGGTTCAACCCCTGAATTAGCATTCTCAGCACTCTGTTTTTAAAACAAAGATACAAAAAAGAGGCATGCCGTATGATAGCATATAAGACAACATGAAGAAAAATGCCCCTGCCTGCATTTCAACTGTTTATATACCCTGAAATCTCCAAAAGAAAAGTACAGAAAGAGTAGTGCCATTGTATAAGGCACTAATGAGACCACGCATGGAACTGTGTATAACTGTTCATGCCTGTTTAAATAAAACTAAACTGAAACAGTGAAGAATAAGGCTACTAGGATTATCAGTGGAATGGAGAGTATCCTGTGAAGCAAGATTATAGCAGCTTTTTCTAACGAGTGGAACAGCTCGCAGTCTATGCCCGCCTTCTAAACCATGCCAGGGAAACGCCAGACGGAGAGAAAGCAAGCGAAGGGCCCGATCAGCTCAGCGGCAAACGCACCACTAACGAATCTAACAAACGGGTACTGAAATGCAAAGACAGTTTCTCAACTTTAAGGCTGAGAGGTACAGGCAGGATCTTTCAAGAAGGAGCAGTGAGGCCAAGTATCCTTAAGCAACTGAGTTTACCAGTACAACTCAGTTTATAAGGGTCTAAGACATGGTGTCTACTGTGGCAAAAAAACAGACCCAGAAACAAAACTGGAAAGTTTCTAACCAGCTTGACCCATCCCCAAGATAAAGTGGTGTCTCTTTTACAATGTGAAACTATTTTAAATGCTTTAAAAATCCACTTTAAAAGATTTTCATTTTTCCGCCTTTCACATGAATTATTCCATATTCAGCAATGTGAATGTCAATACAAGGAATACAGCACCAAACTACTGCTGTGAAGGAAGCAACCTGAAGAGTTCACATACCAGTCTGCATTTCGTGTATACTTTGACAGGGAGATTCTTGGTTAAACTTTGCTTGTTCTACACATTTCTCTTGTTTCTACAGCAGAATGCAAATATAGCATCCCTCTAAAGGTATAGTGCAGCGAGCCATACAAGACTGAAAATACTCTGCGGATAATGCAAAAGATTACTTAATTTAATCCATAAAACAATGCAGATAAGAATCACAATGGACCCTGTGGAAAGAGTTGTACATGCCACTGATGCGTTTTTCCAGTCAATACTGGAGACACTTTCCTTGAACTACCTCAGCTTCCCGGATTCTTATTTCAGGTGCTTGAACTGGTAAGATATGTAGGTAATAGTGTATCAGTCAAAGAATTACTTAGAAAACAAGAACAAGAACCAAAAAAACCCCCTAAACTCTTCTTCACTGAAAAAGAGAGGCACTGCATTTTTAAGCTGAATTAAGGCTGTAAAATGATGCTGGTTCATTGTGAATTGGAAGTCATCATGTTCCCGCTGCCCCGGGGCTCCGTTCAACCCGCTGCTTCGCTGTTAGTCCTGTAGGCCTGTTTGCGGAGGTGGGTCTCAATCTCCTCCCTGAAGACCAGCATGCCGAGGTGCGAGTGAGACGCTTCATTCATGGCTTTGGATTGGATGCACATGCGGTACTGCTCCGGCGTCAGTTCATCTGCACAATGTTTCTCGTGCCAGAGGTGGAAGAGACCGGGGACTGGCGTCCTCACCACAATAAGGTCACCATGCAGGTACTTCCTGTACAGGTGGACGTCCTCACCGCCCCAGCCTTTCACTTCCAAGTCAAACCCCCCTATGAAACAATGTCACAAAATGTTACTGGGGCAAAGAGAGCAACAGTGCAGCACATGAACAAATTTTATATGACATATCAGAAATTCTGGAGCAGTTAACTGTTTTCTCCATGCCAAAGCATGACAAATTGAGGGAGAGAAGCTTCAAGCACTGCATCCTTTGTGGTAGGAACTGCCCCGGACACAGATCACACACTGCTGGCATCAGGGAGTCTCTTAAAACAGAGTCTCCAAATCGCGTTACGTGTGACACGCCATGTGGCAGCTGCAAAAGTGGTGAGCGAGCCTCTCTGGGCATGCTTCCCTTATTCCTAGCAATCATAATGGATTTTAGCATCTGGATAATGAAGCAGTCATGCACCATATGAAAAAGTCTTCTCTTTCAATGCCAGCAATTACTCCATAGATTGCAACGCAAAACCTCGGATTAAGAGAAGGAATCCAATCCCACCACTGAAGGTTCTCTCTTGCCTTACCAGGACTGAAGCAAAAAAACCAATCCAGACTGACAAACTCAAAGCTCTAGAGTTCTGTCATTTTCATTTAGTACATAACATACACACGGCCGTGACTGTTGCTAGAAATTAAATAAGGTTGAATTAAACAAGATGGCAGCTAAGGCAAGGAATATAACACGATCTACTTCTGACAGATTATTTTTAAGACACTCTTCTAAACTGCAGTAATCAAGCTGTTGTGAGTTTTAACAGCATGCCACAAGAGGGTGCCAAAGTATATTCCTAAAGCCTTAAGCCACTATATCCAAGTATTACTACTCAGGCTGTTTAAAATACATTATAAGAATTTTAACATTTCTATGGGAACTTTTCTTGGGGGATGTGCTTCAGGAAGTTGCTTAATTTGGTTCATATAATCAAAAAGTAGAAAGAAATGATTTTTAGAAGTTCCTGAATAAAATCTTGTTTATTTTCACAGATACTATGTTTTTTAACAGCTGTTAGTTAGATGGCATGTCAAAAACTAAAACACTTATCTCTGTTCAAACTTGACAATCAGCAAGTCTGACTGCTGAACTCAGCAAAATAGTATGAGACAAATGTAAGGGCTTGTACAAGGCTTTCTTGAAGCCATTTAAGAGAGAACCTTGCTACAAAACAACTGTTCAATTTGATCTTACCAACAGTCAGAAAGTCTGTCCGATATTGACAAGTCATCCCAAAGCCAAAATCCCGCCAGAAACCCGAGTCCTTCTTGTGTACCTGCAATTTAAAAATGATAGTGTTTTGAAACATAAGATACAACAAAGGAAATAGGAGTCCATTGTCATTGCTTTTATAGAAACAATTTATTTTGACAGCCCTTCTACCTTTAGGCAAGGAAGACCCAGAAAATATAGCACTTCCTTCTTTCTGCTGAGCACAAAATTACCATAAATCTTTGTGGGTTTTATTTATTTATTTTCTTTGCCAGGCTCCCTAAGAAGCAGTGTTGCTCATTCAGAAAGCAAGATTCAATTTATTTCATAACCACCAATGATTCTGGTGGATACTGGATGGCAGACATTAGAAAAAAAAAACAACTTGCATGAACAGGACAGCTACATATGGCATGAACAGAGCAACTTGCCTGAACATGTTGCCCACCTTGACTTACATTCATCCTGAAACTGCAGTTTGGTAGTTAACAAAGAGAAGTCTACAGTGAAGGGAGCTTCTCGAGAGGTGTTCCAGGGGTTTTCTGTTCACACCTTCTCTGGCTCTGGAGCACAACAGAGGATTTCCCCCATGGTACAGTCAGTGTCCCTATCCCGATAAAGTCTTGTCTTTGAAAGACAGAATTAAGCAGTAGGCCAGAACTACTAATTTTCTTTCTTTAGTTGCACATTTTTCTAAAATACAGATAGAGCTCTGTTTTATTTAATATGTGATGTTCGTACTGTTTGCTAACCTTCTTTTACAAGTACTTTGCTTATAATGGAGAAAAATGCTTAGATATTTAGTCACACTACCAAATATTCTAAGATGCCACACCTAATTTTGTCTTAATACAAGGCACAATTACCTTTCCTCAGAATAAATCTGGCTGCTTACCAATTGCTGCTCCACAGCTGGTGGTGTGTCTTGGTTGGCATAGACAATAGCAGGATTATAGAGGCTAAATACCACAGGATAGAAAACCTTTTTTCCTAGAAGGCAAAGAAGATAAATAATTACTAAGACTATTCCCTTTCCAAAGGCAAGGGAGGAGGAGGAAACTGTAAGAGTCTCCTCTATGTGCAATGTTATTAACCATCTAAATGAAAACCAGTAAGTATAAAGTCTATCTGCTAGAATTTTTCCACTTAGGCAGACCATAACATCTTCTATGCCAGAGCACACAGGAAAAAAAGGAAAAAAAAAAAAAAGGTTAAAAAAAAAAAAGCACAACACCACATTGGATAACACAGCAAAAAATCCCTAAAATAATCATAATCATAAGCAGTTAAGTTACAAAAATAACCAAGACCAAGGAACACACTGCATAGCCTGATATTTATTTATTTAAAAGCATGCAATGTCCAGCATGTAAGAGTCCCACAAGGTCATTAAGTGTTGCAAGTATCTTGACTATGCTGTGCCACCAGTCCTACACCTATTACAGGAATCTGACGGGTGTTTTTCAAGGAGCTCTTGCTGATGCCCTCAAGAACACACTGATTTGGGCCCCAACTCTGACCTCGTGTGAGGCATCTTCAAATCTCGCTTGAAGCGAGAGGTGGTCCAACTATCAGCATGATCTGTCAAGCAGTCTCTCCAGTGCCCTTCCTTGTCCATGTTGACCAAGTTCTCCTCTCCAAAGTTTTTGCAATAACTTATACAAACCATTTCATTAATTTCAAGCACAGGCAGAAGTAAAAGAAGGAGCGAAAATTAGAATCCAAATAGCTGATCAGTCTTTCTTGTCCATTCATTATGTGAAGCAAAATAGCTATTCATTCCAAATTGATATTTGAAGAGTAAGTTTTGTAGCTGCAACAAATCCGCATTAAGAGTAACCATTAAATATATATATACACGTATATATATATTTGACGGAAAGAAGCTTTAGTAGAGGGTATCAGAGCAGTGCTCAAAACTCAAGAAAGCATTTTCTTCTTGTAGAAGCTTGCAAAATGAGTTAGCTTCATAAACTTGAGACAATCTGGTCAGAAAAATTCAGAGCTTGGAATGTGGAGTCTCCTTCTCTGGAGATCTTCCAAACCCGCTTGGACGCAGTCCTGTGCCACGTGCTCTAGGTGACCCTGCGTGTGCAGGGGGGTTGGACTAGATGATCCTAGAGGTCCCTTCCAACCTCAACCATTCTGTGATTCTAGGTAAACGTGGAACCCTAGATCTGCCCTAGTCTCTGTAAGGAGCACATTGTGTAGCTTTTACTGCAAACACTTTTATGACAAGACACAGGTGTGAAGTACTAGAAGACACAAAACGATCTCGCTACAGATTTTTGTATACCAAAAATTACATTCCACTTTCATGAGACTTCACATGGAGTTCTGTTACACAACTCTCCTACAAATTAATTAGTAAAAATTAAACTGTCCAACTTTTTCTTACTTACCTAAATTGATAGAAAATATGAAAACTTATCTACTGTACAAATATACAGTGAATTCTTATCTTAAAATAAATTACACTAAGGCAGAAATTATTTTTCAGTCTTGACAGTATTTTCTTTTCAGCATGGTTATTTTTCCTTTTGTGAGATGAATGCTATTGAACAGGTTCTACCATTCCAACTAGTCTGTGTGCTCAGCTAAGGACAGTTTACAAGCCAAACAACATAAGACTCTGTTAGGGCAACTTCAGGGGAACATACCAGGCTCAGCATTCAAGCGGCAACTGTTGAGGAACTCGGCTGTGAAATAAACATCAACGTCACAGAAGAACATCAGGACCTCGCCCTTCTCCCAGGCTCTGGCACCCATGTCAAGTCCCCGGCCACGGTTAAATTCCTCGTTCAAAGAGACAAGTGTGTAGTTGTGGAAATTAGTTTCCCTGAAAAGAAAAACAGAGTCAAATTCAAAATAAATCCATGTGTGGGGTGGAAGGACTTTTATACTCTTCCAACATTTTACAATAATTTTGTTTCAGACATTTAAACAAAATCCTGTTCTACAGCAGGATGAGAAAGAATCAGTTCCACTTAGCTGCCTCTTTTAAAACATCAGAGTTTAGACAATGTCAACAGATGGATGTCAGTCTTATTTCATAACTTAACTTTACAGTTAATTATTCAGACAGATTAAAAAAAGCCTTCTGGCACTGGACATGAACTGAAACGCGCTCTGAAATTACAGTGACATCTGAAAACTGTCCTGACAAACTAACAATCCCTCATTAATAGGGCAATATCCCTGTCTGAGCCCCTGAGGTCTTCAAGGAGCTCAAAGCAAGAAAGCCAGAGTCCTGGCTCCACCAAAACCAGGAGGCAAAAGCTCATTTGTACATTGATGCCAGGAAGAACAGAAAGCCTCGTGGCAAGCTAGCAGGGACAGAAAGTGCCTCACACATGGAAGGAGCCAGCGTTCTGCAGCTAAGTGTCCTCGTGGCTTTACAGGAGTAAGACAGAAGAATTAGTTGCAACCTGAAGGTTTATACCAATTGGACAGACCAATTCAACAGGACATTTTCATCCAGCAGTGCAATAGTCTCTGCCAAATACATTTCATTAGAAAAGACTCGGTCCCGCATCGTATGACAGGGACACGCAGGCCACAGGCTCGTTCCTGACCAACATATTTAACAGGCTCCCAGCTCAGGAAGGAGAATAAGAGCTCAGGCAGAGAACCAGCTCCTTAGAGACGGACGGACACAGCTACTCAGTCTGAAAGCGAGACAGGTTTCTCACCTAACTGGGCAAAGCTGCCCCATTCCTCTGAAGCAACATTCGGAAATTTTATATCCAAACTGCTGTAATTCTATTTTCTGTAAGCCATGACTGACAAAATATCCTTTATTTGAAGCTATTCTATAGAAAAAGGTAAGTATAGAGAGCATTCTGGAGCCATTACATCGTACACAGAGCGGAGAGGACAAACTTAACTTCTTGACCAGATAAATTGAGCAGCGAAGCAGCCCTGAACATAGCAACCAGTCATTTCTCCTCTTCATCATTGAAGTAAATTCTCCTGTGGAAGAGCTGTCACAACATGCATCTCTGTTCAGGTACAATTAAATATTATGCTATTAATTCTGAATGGTGTTAATGTAACTGAATATTCATAGTGAAATTAATTCCTGTATTTTTTGGTGTTGTCAGACAGAAACCTCAAAGCTACTGCTGTTAGTCTTTCTTGGCCTTTTTAGATGTGCATGTTTTCAGGTACGGAAAACTCAAAATCTCACCTAAAAGTTTATAGGAGACTTTTGCAACTTAAGCTGTGAAATGCTAAATGAAAAATTATTTATTCCAATTTGTACCTGCCTATACATCGTTTTTGTTTATTGTTTCTTCATTTTTAAAAATCACTTAACTTACAATCTTGTTTGTACTGCTGATATTGGATATACTTACTTACCTAGCTACAGACTCTAGGATACTTCTCACTTCCGACAGTCCATCTTGTCCAAAATATACCACAGTGAGGTGAATACGCTTATCCTGATGAATACACACATCCCTATAAGCACAAGGATGAGCTGGCATTATTGCTTGCAACACAATAGAAACCTCAGGCACTTCAAAAAACATAGACAGATACAAGTACTTCAGCAAGACTTTAACTAGTGTTTAAAGAAAGCAAAGAAAAATATTTTCCTGCCTCTCTCTCCCCATCTTTCCCACTTGAATAGGAAGATGCCAATATTGTGTGCCTCACTCTGATACCTTATTTTAGAAAAAGGAGCTCAAAAGAGGGCGTAAGTACAAAAAGGGCATGCTCAAGATCACCACTTTCCAGCTTCACAATAGCCCTGGCATTCAATCCAAGAGGGATTTTGGTGTAGTTTGAAATGCAGTTAAACCCATTTGGAAAGAACATTTTCTCCATATAATCAGTTTGGTTACAAATACTCCAAGGCAGTTGCACACAATGTTGGAGTCATTGGTTCCATCACAAATCTACCAGGACAGAAATGGAAAAATTACTACAAGTCAGCAACATAGCTCACTGTATGGTCTAACGCACCTACCTAAAGTTTTGCATAAATTGTGCAAATGCCTCAGTTCTTCCAGCAAGAGGAACAATAATGTTAATGATTGATCTAGAAATATCGACTGTTTCACTCTTCACTTTCATGAGTGGTCCAAAAGGTCGGAACAATGTGACATGTCTGTACTCCATGCCATCCATCTTCTTATAAAACAGCTCATACTGTGTCCCCTTATCTCTTTCTGTACGATAGTAACCTGAAGAATAAGTCACATAAGCAATTTATGAATTCAAAGATCCCAGCAATTTTATTTCAGAAACACCATTTTTCTCGATAACTATAGACAAATAAAAATAAAAACATCTCTGCTTTTTTTCCTCTAAAATAAGGAAAAAAAAATCCTGTAAACCACTATGAATTACAGTAACTTTTACCTTCTTAGAACCGATTTGAAAAAACAATCTCAAGCCAATAATTCCCCCTCACTTCTCAGGGTTCAGCAACAGGTTTTACGACATTCTACATCAGCTTCTCAGGT
>NW_010577495.1:159020-180787 GCF_000705375.1 Tinamus guttatus | reverse complement strand
GCCCTTTTGTTAATCCGTCTAATAAGGAGCCATCCTTCCCCGAGCTGCTCCTCAGCATTAGCAGAGATTGTCAGGCCAGCAATGGACACAAGGCAAGTTCTGCTTGGCAAAGCCCATGAAGTCAGAAATACGATACCTAAAGAAAATCTGTGTGATAAATCCTGGAATACTTTATAATTATTGTTTTATTGCCAACCACAAGCTACAGTGTTTTGTATCCCATAAACAAAGACAGTGACATTTTAGTCCAGACACGGCCTTCAAAGGGCATATACAGAACAAGTTTTCTATGACACTTTTTATTTGATAAAACAATTAGTTTGCTATAGATAACATTATCCACTTGGAGATATTTTAATATAAAAGGCTTATTGGGTAACAGAATCTATGCCTTTCATGACAAATATTTAAAATTTGCTGACTGCTTTCATTTAAGACCCATCCAGGAATCAAGCCAAACCAAATAGCCTCTCCAGTGGTAAACCACAAAGGAAAAGACCAAGACTCAACCATGGACTCGGCAGGATTGCTGATCCCACGTCTGCGTTGCCTCATGCTAGCCTGAGGGTAAACAGTGATGAGAGGAAAGACACTCCAACACAATTGCCCTTTGCTCATCCCATCTCCCCACAGCAGAAAAAGGTGAGTCTAGGTAGCTAAAGAGCACGAGATGGATAATGAACCAAACAATTCTCAGCTGAGCAGGCCCCACAGACCTCTGTAAAGGCTGATGAACAGCTACATGTCCCCAGACGGGACCAACACCTGTGCATTTCCAGCCCCTTGACAGGTTGCAGCCTGACCTGTCCGACAAACAAGCCTGCCCAACCTCTCCTCCAGGCTTCCACCTCGAAAGCAGGAGGCAGGACATGGTATACGAGCTGTTCTGGCCACACAGAGGTCTCTCTTCTGCGTGCAATACCGATACCTTCGGTTTTAGTGATTTCAGTCTATTGCAAAATAAATGAAGGCCTGAGAACACATGCAGGGAGCAGCCCTCACGTTAAGAGGGCTTAGTTTATTTGTTTCTAGCTCAAGAACTAGAAAATGAGTGGTCTTGCAGCTCTTCTGCTTTTCCTCTGAAGAAAAATATCTCCACACCCTAGAGCTTCTCCTGTCAGTTCTCATCCACACAATGGGAGGAAAGGATTCCTCCCATTACTTTCTCACTCCATACCAGAAGCAGGGTACACATACAGTCTTGCCCTTGCTGCCTTCCTTGGCATCCTGGCCTCACCCTCTACCACCTTCCTCCTCCATTCAGTTGCCTAACACCCTTTCCCTCGCTCTACCTCACTCCTGCAACACCCTTCTGCGTCAGCTTCCTTCCCCCAGCCATCCCCAAACCACAGCCGCTCTCCTTTCCTTCTGCCCCGGGCTCTAACAGCAACTTCCCTATCCCACTTCACTATTTCGTGGCATCTCTACCACACCTTCTCGTAGGTGCACACGTGCACACACGGAGTCCACAGGAAAGGGGGATTACTGCTAGAGAGGGCCAGTGGGAGACAGGGTGCAGCAAGACAAGCAGGGGCCCTGACTACGAGGTACGGGGGACCAAAAGAAGTCTTTCAACTACATGCTCTCTAGCCATTTAAAAAAGCTTTGCAATCAAGTATTATTTAAGACAGATCCATCCACACTTACTCCTTGGCAACCACACATAACTATGTAAAACTTTAGTACTGATGACAAGCATGAGTATTTCAGATTAGCAGGCTAATTACAAGCATTGAGAAGAGTGTTTCAGTGCAATCACAAAGTCTTGACTGCTACAAGCAGAAAAAAAGATAAATCTGTCAGTCCTTTTTCACTCCCACGCTTGTGTAGAGAAGTCCAATGTTGCATCCTGACAAGAGCTTCTTGGTTAGAGAAGTTATGTACCACAGTAAGTGTTTTCATACCATATTCTCAAGTGATAAACAGTAAGTACCTCAAGCCTCTACTCCTGAGTATATATACATTTAATACAGTACTTTCTCTTCTCTAGTATTCAATAGCTTTTTAAAGATGAAAATACTTTTAAAATTTTGCTTACCTTTTAGAAAGGTAACCTGTCACAAGTGCTAATAGCTTATCTCTAATCAAAGGATAAGCTACAAGACCTCAGTCTACAACATGCCAGAGAAAATAAAAAAATACAGCTGTATCTTTTGCTGTATGTGTATAACTTGATAGAACACTTAACATACAAGTCCAAGTTGTGCAGACCTTGTGAACATTCACTCGCTGCAATATAAGATACTAAACTTGTGTCTCACCATGGTACTACCTCCCCACTGTTTTACTTATGTAGCAAGTGTGTGCTCCTGAAGCTACTTGCTCTGTTATGAACTAGCCTACACAGGTAATCTGCAGACTTGAATGAATTTATGAAATTAAACTGCTTTTCACAAGAGAAGTCAAGATTGAGAACAGTCAGAAAAAGTTAACATGTGTTTTAATTCTTAATAGATGGAGGTTTTTAAACATTCAGGAATTACTTACGATGTAATAAAATGACTGCTACCTTGCCTTCCAACTAGCATATGCTGGCTACCATTCAAAATAGATGCACATAAGCAAAGAAGTAGAAAACAGAAGAAAGAGTTAAAAGGCTCTTATATCCATGAAACTTTATTTGATCTGCACAGAAGTTCTATTTCTCACTTAGTATTTCTTAGTTTAATCTCAGAAATACTGGCAATAAACTGCATTTTATCAAAACCAAAACTGTTCTTAACTTCCTCAAAAAAATAGCAATGCAGTGTAAACAGCCCTATAGATCAGAGAAATCTGATGGGTTTGTTTTCATCAACAAATATCCTTGTAGATGCAATGCATGTTTGCAGATCAGCTCTATTCTGTGCTACTGTTCTAAGCTGCTGTTTGCCAAGGTGTGGCTGTGGCAGTTGTGCCCCACCACAGCTCCAAGGCAGATGCAGAATACTCCTCTATCTTGCAACCCTAAAAATGCCACATCCGTTTGGGTAAGGCTTAAAAAAAAAAGGCTGCACCCTAGCGTGGGTACAGGTTCCGGACATAAGTGCTAAAAGTCATAATATCCTCATGTAAAGAGGCCACAGCAGCTGAGAAGACTGTGGAAGAACTGCACGAGCAGCTGGATCAAAGATACGAAGTGGAAAACAAGAGTAGCATCAAGGACGTTACCACCCATCAGAACACACTTGGATTTTTTTGGTCTATGTGGTATAAGGGTAGTAAAATAATGTATATTCTTCCTACAATGCATGGAGTGCTTTTTTCTAAAAAGGTTAAAATAAAGATAAAATATGTTTTTGATGCTTTTACTAATCAAGACAGTGATAGTCTTTTCACTGGAGTCTTCCAAGATGATGTAAATACAGGGGAAGAATAATTTAGGACATGTTCAGTGATGATGAAGAAATACTCTTGGAGGGAATGGTCTATAAAAAAGAGAAAAGATTCAAAGCTTCAACAGCCACCAAATTCTCTAAGGATTTACTAGTGTATCTGAAAGCACATTCCACAGGAGATTACAGAGCTCAAGGTTTTGTCTAATATTTAACAAGTCTAGGAAAGAGCTGAAATAATTCCCAGAACTTCTATGTGAATAAAATGGACTGCTGAGGTGGGAATTTAGGACACTTTCCTAAAATAAACATGCCTGTTTCTAGTTCAGCTTATGGCAGTGGCACAACTTTATGGGCAGTGGCAGAGTTTTGCCAGTAAATTTCTGCAAGTAGACATGCAGTCCTTTTGGAAATTGCAAGTCAAAACAACAGTACATGTATTTTATGCATACATGATGGTTACGTATTATTTCATGCAATATCATGTGTTTTTTTTTCCTTCCCCAATGCACAAATCCAACTCTCCAGCAGTTTCTCAACCTCCTCTCTCAAACTACATTAAGCTCTCGTCTTAATCTTGGAGGTCCTAAACCACTTGTGACAATACAATCAGCAACTGAAGAGCATACAGAACTTAAGCCATAAATTGTTTTAGTTCAAGTCAATTTAAACAAGCTGTCTCTAAATAAACAATGTTAATGTGTCAACAGTATAGTAGTGCTCGTAAGATGTTTGCAGGAATAGTTGTGACTTCAGTAAAGGCCCTGGGTCTGCTATGAAATGTGAACCTCTCTGTTTATGGTAGCTTGAGGGAACAGTTTTCTCTAAATGGAAAGGCAGCAACTTTCCAATTGGGCTTCCATCCCTAGGCGGACAAAGCAGGCAGCACACCAGGTGTCTCTCAGGGCTGAAGCATTAGGAAATAAGAGTTTCCATTTGAAGTTGGTTCCATTTCTTAGTTCTAAATTTTGGAACAATAAAAAAACAGCTAATACACCAGAAGTGGCTTTTTTTTTTTCCCCTCCTGGCTCAATATCTAAAATAGCCAGTACTATTTTTACATACACACAAAAAACACAGAATACTCACACATGCTTAAGAAGGCTGCTTATAGAAAAAAAGGACATTAGCTCAATCTTCCCAAAACATGCACCTTGGCTTCTAATTACAAATACACTGCTGTGAATAGAGACAGAGGCAGAACCGCGTGGAGAAGAGCAGTTCTAAGGCCTGAAATCAGCTTGGGCAATGATTAAAGGCAGTATTTTAAGAAAAAAGAACCAGTATTTCATTAGCAATAAAGAAAACCCACTAAAATGCAAGCAGTATCTAAAACTGTTGAAGAAAAGCAGTTGCACACTTTATATAAAATAAAAGCACCAATAGGACACTGCAGGAATGACTGTGTTCAGCCAAAATAATATCATTTTAGGTAAAACCATTACTAAAGACTAATACCACACTGGTTGTATTATACTGACACACTTAAGTGGATTCTACATCCTGCTCCACCTTCCTAAATAATGCAAAGCACTTTGCATTAAACGTCCAACAAAGCAGCTCAGCAAAACAGGCTGCTGCTAAAAAGACTTTTTGAGCTACAGACTAACTGCATCATCCCAGACTGAAAAAAACTGATTATCCCAAGGCCAATGGTACCTTCCTGCAGCAGGTCTTTGCTTAGAAGTACAGGCAGCAGTGCTGCGGGATCCAGATTCTTTTTTACAGCAATGTTCTTTTCTTTATAACCTGCTGCCATAAAAAAGCTGGAGCATGAGTTGCATAATACTGTAAAGGTACAGAGCAGGTTTTGATCATACTCATCTTCTTCAGCACTACCCTCTACCATGAAAGCCAAGCTCTACAGGAGTTATAGCTACTGCACCTTGCGGGTGGGTCAGTGGAAGTGCTGGAAGGGTGCTTGGGTGCTTGTTTCTATTGAAGTACTCTGCAATTAAACTTATAAGCATCAAAACACATGGAGAGAGAACAAGAGAATGCAAATAAATGCTAATATCAATAGTTATATGTTTCAGAGTAATGCATGTTTGGTCCATTAGTTGCACATACTTCATATGGGGCCTAATTAAAGGTTTCATAGTCTTCAGGAGTACTATACTAGTCTCCCCACGGAGAGGTCTATCCAGGACATCAAATTCTTGAGCTGACATGGTCAAATCTGCTAATCTACCAATATTCCCTCTTCATCATGAGTGTGCCAACTCCATGAGAATAAAAGGCCTGAATACCAAAAGTGGCATGGATACCTGAAAAGTACTCTGGAGCTTCACAACCAAAAAGCTTATTTATGCTGGAACAAGAGCAAGAGAATCGATTTCTCTCTCTCCACACTAGTTTTATTGAAAGCCTTTCAGTTATTTAATAACATAAGGAAAAACACAAACTTTCAGATAAAAATCAACCAGGAAATGTTTCAGTATTTTAAACTGTACACTTACTGTGATGAAACTTCCTTCTTGATGCCTGTTCAAAAAACATCATCATGAGGCTATAATATTAAGCTACAAATTCCTTAACAAAATTAAAGATTCTTACCAAGCAATTTCTATTCAAGGCCCTATTCTAGTACACAAAAATACTAGAACCATCATTAAATACCTGTAGGGACATTCGGTTAACTGTTTGGAAATCATCTAATAAATATTCACCATACCTTCTACAAAATCATTTTCATTATACAGCTGCCTCTCTTCTACTCCATCATCTTCATCTTGTCCATCTTCTTCATCTGGATTATTGATAACTTCCAGCCCAGCCTCGATGACTTCCACCAGTTCGTCTCGCTTATCCTTCCTAACAGGCTTTTCCTCCGGATGCCGAGTGAGCCCCATCTCTAGCTGGAACACTTTCATGGACGTGAAGCTTTCAAAGGGAATGACGCCATATTCGCTAGGCAGCTTAGCCCCCACGCTCACCTCAGCCTTGTCAATCTGGGAATGGAGAAACTCTAGGAGATCATTAGATGCTTGTTCTTTGGTGCCCTGGTAGTTCATACCATTGATCTTGGGGCTCTTCTTCTCCTGCAGGGTTTTCAACTTATCACTCATTTCCTGCAGCTCTTGCTTTAGCTGGGCAATCTGCCGTTTCAGACTGGTAGCTCGGGTCTGGTAATGCTCCTCCTGTTCCTGGAGGAGGGCTTGGTAGTATTCTTTACCCAGGCTCTCACCCACGATGCCCGGCAGAGATCCATTACCCTCCGTTTGCGGAGCACATTCCAGCAAGTACATGAGCAAGATTAAACTGAATAGTAAGGCCAGACCCACTAACAGCCAACGAGTTCTGGCTTGAATTACTAAACCTCTCCTGGGCATCCTTATAATATTTCCACTTCCCATCCAAAATGAGGACTTCTCTGCTCATACCTTTCTGGGAACATGCCCCCAGAATCCAAATCTTAGAAAGTGAGTGAAAGCACAACCGTAGTAGCTGCTTTAAGTTCTGATATAGCAGCATATGAGCAGTTTTCAACCTTTTCAACCTTCATGTATCACTCCAGAAACATAAATCCAAGGTTCCTATGTCATCCATAACCATCAATTGTGAGCGTGGCTGATACAAAACACTTTTTTCAGGATGTCCCACCCCAAAGAAACATAATAGGGGAAGAAGGGAGATGAGAGCAAGGAGTCATATTTCCACTTCTTAAAAGGAACAGTTATGGGATTTTTATTTAGCCCACTTGAAGTCCAGTAAGGCAAGTCTACAAAAGCTGTTTTGTAGGTTTTGAATGCACAGCATTTAGTTCTCCTCAAAACATAAAAATCAGAGGAGTCTACAGTTTAGTAATAGTAGCTTTCATTGACTAGTCTGACATTTTCCTCCGGCACTTGGGTATTTTATTCCACTTCCCCCTCCTTTCTTTGGGATCTGTGGTTTAAGTCAGTAGAATGAAGACGGAACCTAAAATTAAAAGAAAGGTGCATATTAGAACTAAAGCAGCTGGTAATTTGGAAAACACATGGAGAAAGTCATAACATACAGACACAAAAGAGCACCCGGGAAATGGGTAGGAAAGAAAAGAAAGATAAAACATTATTTCTTTCCATTGCACTACTCAACAGTGACTTTATCTGACATACTATCTGGAAAACACCAATATGAACAACCTATCGAAACTTTTTGCAGAGATAGTTAAAGCTGTAAGGGTTCTTCTAGTCTCAATGCATATTTTTTAAACTGTGCATTCCCTCTCCTGCAGAAAAAAAAAAAAAACGAAAACCAAGAAACACACGTGCCCTTCCTATTTCTGTAGATTTAGAAAAAAAAAAAAAAAACGCAAGAATCCTTTTGAAGCACCAGAGGAAGCTTCCATTTCCATTTGCTTTTATTTTAGGTAAATATCTTCCAGGGAATGACTATTCACTCATGAATAAAGCATTGAAGACTTAAACATCAGAGGTCACACAACCAGCCTTTCAGAATAGGTCAAAATTCAGCAGAATTTCAAATTCAAATCCAAGTTTTTGATTGAGAAAAAACATCTCCCAGACTAACACTTCTCCCATTGTTTTGGATAGGACAGAGTCATGTTGATGGTTTGAAGGCTGCTCACCCTCTTATAACACTGACCAAACAGGCCAGGGGAAGATCAGCAAAAAGACCACAGTGGCATAAGAAGGGGGCACCAAAATAAATACTGACTATATCCTTGCAACTCTCCCCCTTCCCATTCTGTCTCCAGCTTTGGCGAGCACCAGGTGCCATGCATCAGCAGTACCAGGATATTCAGTATCCTCATTTGCAAGTAAGCTCCAATAATAGAGTCTCAGAAAATAAATAATTTATGGATACCCCCAGCACCAGTGTATAAAATTGCTGATCTGCAACTTGCATACGTATCATATTACTGCTGGTTTTGTGAGCTGCACAGCGAGGAGAGGTCCAGCCAAAGCCTGAGGACTGCTTGAAGCAGTTATTAGTATTTCTACTGCAAGAAGCCCTTCCACACGCCGGTTTAAGAGCAGGTTAGTTTCTTTATGCAGAAATTCTAAATATAGTAACTTAAGGGCAATAAGTAGCTGAAACTGAAACTTTCTGAATTAACTCATGAACACTTTCACACAAAACAAGTAACTATCATCTAAATGAATTCTAGCAGACAACCTTTTAAGTCCAAATAAGACAAAAGTTAATCACTCCTCTCTGAAGCACATCATACAAAGACAAGTTAAATGTCTGTAAGGTGATCAGCACTGGATGTGGATGTACCCTCAGATTACTGACCAGAATCCAGATGTGGTAAATCAAGACAGACAAAAGACAAACAGTCTACAGGGCAAGACACAGAAACAATGCAATATCAACCCAAGTTTTTACTGAAGTTGCCTGTATAATGGTTTTGCTCATTTTGTCCTGAGTGCTTGTTCCTTTAGGAAGTAAGAGGTAAAGCCGCAATTAAAAACAAAGAACCTCACGTTTCTTTAAATCTAGATACAAAAGAAAAAAAAAAAAAAAGAAAAAACCCTAGACAGTATGAAAGCCATCCCACACAGAAGCTGAGACATCACAGGTGAGTCAAGGCACACCGAGAACAAAGAATGAACTGTCTCACTCGCAAAAACTAAAAATCAGCATGCCCACACACACTAGCCATTTGCTAGTCTCAAGACCAGCAAACCAAAACAAAAGATTGTGAATAACTGCAGATTTTTGAGCCTTAGCTACTGGCATCTTACCAACTCGTAAGTGACCTGTATTACAGAGCACTACCTTAAAGGGCGCTTTGGAGGAGATGCCTATTTCTGAAGCAATAGAAACTACACATTAGGTAGGCTGTAGAAAACTCATTTTGTTCTTGTCCTTTCAGTCTCCAATTATTCCCTCATTAGTTGAAACCCTTTTCTAGGGACTTGGTGACAACCTTATCAACAAGGCAGCCTTTTGCGAAGACAGGTCTTGCCTTATCCACCTTTGCCAGCTTTCGGGCAACATCAGGAGGAACAGGCACCTTTCCCCTGTGCATCCCCTGTGGCCAAGGAATGCTTGTGCAGCCAGGCATGTTAAACAACATTAATGTTGTAAATTGTACATGAAGAGCTAAAGGTGTGAGTTAGTTTGTTAAAACACCAGGGACTGAGCCAATCTGGAAACTCTACCTTTTCTTTTCCGTATTACTTCTACTGAGAAAAGGGTAGCCCACCACAGACACTCACACTTTACAAGGGCTCAAGTTTTTCTTGCTCACAACCTTCTCGAGTGCTATCCAAGGAGACAGCTCCAAGGATGTCATCGATGCCAGTAACAGGACTGAGCACCTTCTCCCCCTGACCACAGCCCCATATTTTGTTCTCATATTTGTTCTACTACCAGGAAAAGACTTGCACACCTTAGCAAGAGGAAAGGTGTTATCCCCATGAACAGCAACCTAAACAGAGCGGTGAAGTTGTTCTGCACTGCTGATACAACTTTTCTTAAGCAGATGAAGAGTTGAGTCAGGAAAAAAAGCACTCCTGCTTCATCTTGCTTCCCTTAAGGGGAAAAGAGAAGCCAGGAAGAATCTTCATTCTCATCCCATTAGAAGAGGTGGTTTAACAGGGCCTCTATTTCACTACCCTCTCTTCTCAGAAGAGCACTAGTTTCATGCATTCACAACTCAGTTTTGATATGATTTAAATTCTTTGACTTAGGTCTGTCACAGCACCACCATGGGAATGTCAATAACGCCTTCCAGGCTGCTGAAGATGATGAGGAGAGAGAGCAGGCTATGAAACATAATTCAAAAGTGCACAGCATCTCAAAAGCACATTATGAAAACGAATTTGATGTAGTGTAATGCATGCTAAAGTCTGTACAGTGATGTTACCTGGAAAAATAAGTAGTAATCATGCAGCCTCCACATCAGCATTTCATTGTTTAAAGATTAAATCACAATTCTCAAAATGGCACATGCTGATATTTCACTTTATTTTGTTTCTTTGAAATAAGTCTATTTGCAAGAATCTCTATTATCTCCAAAGAGTGAGACATCTGACAGCCATACAATGCTCAGAGATTTGCAAGTTTTCCAGAAGCAACTGGTTGTTATTCTTTCTGCATTTCCAGCACCTTATGTATATTCAACTATGGAAATGTTTCTGTTCCTTACAAAAGGGCTCTAAGCACAAGGGAACAGACCAGCATGCTAATCGAAAACGCTTTTAAATTTGTTTTTATTATATTAGCATTCTGTTTTGGTTCCTTGGTGCAAAGAATTGGCACTTCTTTCTAAAGAGAGGAAACACTGAGATTTACAGCAGTGGCCGTATTTCTCTGCATTCTTGCTTCACGCCAGGCTCAGTGGACATGCCTCACTTAAACATTTTGGGCATGCCCCCTTTCACTCGGCTGTCCCAGATGGTCATACTTCAGCTGCTTTGAAATTCCAGTTGATTTTCATAGTCATTTTATGTTTGTCATTTTACCCAAATGTCACAGATACTCACTGTCCTAAATCCCTCCAGGCACACATACTTCTCTCCTTGAGAAGTTAAATACCGAAAACATCAGGGCCACCCCTTGAATATCCCCTCCTACCCTGTGTTCACTGACACTCCATTCTTCCAGACAGTTTGGGAACGCTGTAAAACCCTGCACAGACCCAGCTGTTTTCTCACTTGCTGAAATAACACAAAGGGAGCCTGTTGCCTTTGCTGTCGCGGCCTATCTCGGTGTAACTCTAGCCTGGAAACCTCAGACCGCACCGGGCACACGGGCAGCGCGGCCCGCGGATGGGGAGCCTCACAAGGGACGCACAATGAGAGCTGCTTAGAGCTGCACTGCCCTTTGAGACAAATCAGCACCAAAGCCAAACTCTGGCACTGCTGGAAAGGTTAAGAGAAAGGGAAATAAAGAGGGGAAGACTAAAAAAAAAAAAAAAAAGAGGAATAGAAGCCCATAGTTCTCTCCATGGAACACTCTGTTTTTAGTCACATCTTCCCTGGCCTATACCCAGGAGCGGCATGCTAGTATCACTGTTCTTTATCCAATTCACCCTTGGCTACAGTTCCCCACAACACACGCATGGGCACATTGACACTACTGGACAGGATAGAAGCTGAAAACCTCCACCAAATTATAAAAAGATTTGCATACATAGAAAACGAACACAATCACTAAACATTTTAGACTTTTGCAAACTAATAGCAAGAGAAACATTCAAAAGTGTTAATACACATCTCAGTTGATGCTTATATATGTCAATCAGTTATATCTCAGATGGAAACAAGTATTTCAGACTTCAGAAGCAGCTCAAACAGAACAGTTTCCACAAAAAATTGTTTTTTCCAGAGCACTGCGGATTCAAACCAGAAGTCCAAGAGTTAGTAGAAATTCCCTTCCTTGGGAGACCTGTAGGCAGAATCAGCTCCACGTGAGGGCTAACCCGAGCCCCAGACTTGTGCTCTTTCATCCTTAGGAACTTCGGACCTCCACCCAACCGCAGCAAGAGCCCTGCGCGTGCCCACGGCTCCCGTCCGCCCGCCCCGCCGCAGACTAAACAGCCGCCGAGCGCTGGTCTTCCCGGGCCCCGCCGCCAGCCTCGGCCACGAGCTGAGGGCTTGGGACGATGCCCAGCTCACACGCACTGCTCATTCTCACTCACGTTGGCTCCTGGGTCTCCTACCGCTTACTTTGTTTTAAACCTCCACTGATAAACGCTGAGCTCGCCCGCGGGGCGGCGAAGCTGCCACACACCTACCCCGCACAAAGATGTTACTTCATTTCTAGTAAAGGATCAGGGGAAAAAAACAAAACAAAAGAACCCGCACAAACACAATAACTACTGCATACACTATGAAAAGCCTGTAAATAAGTATCGAGTGCCTGAACTTATCTGTAATAGGCAACTTCAGACATTGATTTAGCTCCTATGTGGGAAGCCAGGGGGGGACTGGGGAGGAAAATCAGATGCTTGGTACAAAAACTGTATTAAAAAGTGTAGTTTAGACACGGGAAATGGTAAAAAAGCATTACTTCAATGGTGTGTAACAACGGTCACAGGATTTACTGTTCCAAAAAAAGCAGGCTTAAGAAAAACATTCTCATATGAAGTGCCTCTGCAAGTGTTTGTTTTCCAAAAGCAGCATCACTGTCTTGCCAGCAAAAACACCTATCCTTAAAAATTAAGGCTAATAATTAAGACAAGTCTCCACTTTCACATTAGAGACTCTGGTACACTGTGCAAATATATGGGATTTTGTAGCTACAAACAGCTCTCTCTCAGTGCTGGACCCCATAACTTATTGATAAACATTTCTGCATTTTTCCATTTGCTGGGAAAGCTCTGAGCCTGTACATCAGTCAGTCTTTCAACAGCCCCAACCAAAGCATCTAGAAGGCTCCTTTTTCCTTTAAAAAGGAAAGCAAAGTAGCTAAAGTAGCAGAGAAAGCAAACACGAGATAACATCCAGCACCATAGAAATTGCACATCTATTGCCCCAATATTCCCTGGAAAACCACCGTGCCCATCCCATCACCCTCAAATGAAGCAACTGTCAAACACGTTGATACGGCTTAAATTTAAATACTTACAAAGTCTACTGAGAACTGGCAAAGAAAAAAAGGAATTGCATAAGTGGTACCATCTTCCTTGGCTCCCAGAAGCAAGCAAGTTATCACAACCAGGAATTTGTTGTTCCCACACAAAGCGGCATCCCCTACATCCCAAAATGGGCAAGTGAGCGCAATGCTGTTCACATCACTTACTTTCTACCTAACCCAATGCAAGCAACGAGCGTAACGGGAGACCCACGCTGATTTCCATGAAGCTTCCTGCGTGGGAGCTGCTGAATTTGAAGCACAAAGAGCTACGACTGCACCCCAACAAGGCTGGTAGTTGCTGTCCTGGGTTTAGACAGAGCACGGAAATCCGTGTCAAATCGGCTGTTCTGCTGCTTTTATGAAAACTGACACCTGCTTGGCAAGAAGGAAGACGGGTAAAAAACAGTCTTTGATAAGACTAGTTGAAGGGTTTTGCTGGTTTTGTTTTTAATAATTATTGAGCAGGTAAGACTCAATAATTGACTGAGCTTCAGTTTCTATGGTATGTATCAGTTTTTCTATTCTACACACACTTTCCTATAGCTACGTTATTTCACACATGGCTTTTTCGCACTGCTGTAGCCTCTTTTCTCACTTTAAATCTGGCATAAAAACAACCTCCAAACCTGAAAAGCAAGTCATTTTCCCACTATTGTAAGGGACTTAATGGAAGAGCAGTATCACATCACTACCAGTATTTCGCCTACCAATTGCCTACCTTACAGGTTGTTAAAGTTTAACCTTCCACTAGTAACAAAAGTTCAAGTTACTACCTTGAGAGGGGGGCTTTGTCTTGGTATTCTTAACACCTCCCAAACGGTAAGTTATCTTTAATGTAATCATTGAATGTGACAGGCCAAACCTCGAGCAGCCTTGACCGCAGGCGCAGGCGACGTTACTAGCACGGGGCTCTCCACGTGGCACCCTGCGAGCTGCCAGGAGCGGCCATCGCCTTTGTGCAGAAACCACGGTCTGTTTCCAAAGGCGAAGGAGAAAACAAAACAATTTCACTTAACGGGCATCACCTTACAGCAAACGAGGAATTACAAAATGCTCTTTGGATATGCAAAGTGATGCATTTAAAAAGGCCACAGCCAAATATCTCCCCCCATAAAGCAGGGAGGTAAAGACGGGGACAGGACAGGAGCCCTCCAGCCGACACAACCCAATCAGGGATCCTAGCTGCAGTGTGCAGTATTTACACAGCATTTGTTTCAGCCGCACTTTCACTCACAGCATTTCCTACCAAGGCAACAAACCAAACAAACCCCACGCAAACAAGAAATCTACGTGCCCACAGAATGGAGCCTGTGAGTGCTGAGAACGGCAGCAGGCAAAAACAGAGCTAAATCCACCACGTCCATGTTGCTGATACTCATGTTCTGCTGTTTTCTCACGTCTTCCCCAATTGTCATTTAGTTCCTTACGTATAAGGATAGAGACCTAGCTCTATAGAGCTAGGAGAGCTAGAGCCTATAGTTATTGCAACCTGACCACAGCAAAAACATATATTCCAACACATGTAAGACCTACCCCTTAAAGGGTAGGTATCCCCCAAGCTGCTGCAGAGGTCAGAGGAGGCTTCCCCACTGCGGGAGTGGGCAAGGGGGACACTCCTGCCCCACATCCGCACACCTGGGCGGCAGGGCTGCCCCTCGGGAGGGCACCAAGGCCAGGCGGGAGGCGGCTGCCGGGCAGGGACGCAGACAGCAGACACAAGCACACAGAGCAGAAGTGGCTGTCCTTGGCCAACGCGCGACTTCTAAACAGTTTCACAGCTAACTGGCCAACATGAAAAGAGAAAAAAATACGTAGATATTTTGCAGACGAATCTGGTGCAGCAGTTGGATTTTCTTTCCACTATTTGCCTATGGCAGAAAACATGTTTTTATGGAGGTACAAATCCAGATTATTAGGCCTCTGCAACAGTTAAAAAAAAAAAAAAAAAAAAAGAAAAAAAATTTTCTGAAACACCGCGAAAACTTTTTTTAAAAAAAAAAAAAGGCTTTGAGGCATCTATTAATATCAGCCTTTAACTCAATTGGCTTGATACACTTATGCTTTTAATTCCATTTTTTAAAAAAAAGCAGTTTCATTAGACAACTATGCACTAAGTATTACCACAGCAATGTTCTCCTTAAGGTTTACTGCCAAGTTGTGTGTGTGGTACACTGGATAGTTGCATAGAAATCTTATTATTGCAAGTCTGAAGAGCAATAAAACAGCTGAAGTCATCCCCTGGAAGACATTTCTGCACATTCTGTCCAACTGGTAGTTTGGCTCAAGAGCTTCAAAATATCTAAAACTAGTTAAGAAACAATTTGATATAAAAATTCCAAGAAAAAAATGCCTTAAAATATTTTAGAGAAGACTTTTTGTTTGTTTAGTAAATGGTGCTAGTTCCAGTTCACAGGTGCCGTGCAACAGTGGGTCACTTGGCTATTCCTCAGCTCATGGATCAAGGATAGAAGGGGGAACACAGCCTCCAAATATTTTTAATGTTTTTACTAACAATTGCACAAGTAACTGAAGTTGTGCTATCAGGGCAACACATCAGGAGTGAGTCTGTGCTACCAGAAATGGCAGCTTGCTGCCAAGCGACTGAGAAACAGCAGGTCCATTTCAGAAATGCTGTGAGATGCACTTATTTCACCTATACCTTTTCAGTTTTATATTATGACTGAGCAGAAAGTCACTTTCAAAGGGTCAGTAACACTAGATTTCATTTGCAGCAAAGAAGCTACCCATCTGACAAAACTATCTTGATATTCCTTTTTATCCAAAGCAAGAGACCATTAAAAAGGCTACTAAAATAGAAACATGAAACAACACTCACATCCTCCTCCTCAACCTCTTTTTGTTCAGTTCTTTGGTCCCTCAAGTTAGTCTTTGGGACGCAGGGACCCTCTTCTCGCAGTGAATTATGCCTGAAATGTACAGAAAACTCACCCAGGGAAGCCAGGCTCCAGAGCAGATTCCAAGGCAGTGTTTCATGTGCTGAGGCTCAGCCCTTGCTCCCAAGGGGCGGCGGGGAAGGCTGCAGCCCTTGCGGGCGGCACGGGGGAGGAGGAAGGCGCCCCAGCCACGTCAGCCTCTGCCACTACAACCGATGCTTTCCCTTGCAGTTTGTAAAAATCAAAGTGTTTTCTTCCGAGGACTTCTATCCATACCAAAAGCTCCCAGAACAAGGGGAGGGGGGACTAAGCCATTATCACGCACAAGTCTCTATTTCCCATCTAACAGAGCACCAGCTTCAGGAAGCGCTGAAAGACACGTGCTGCCCACCGCACTCCAAGCTGCGTTAACAGGGTGACAAGTGTCTCATCATTTCTGACACTACTGCTCGGGGAAACCTTTAAGGGACAGCAGAAGTGATCCAAATGCCATCTAAAGCTATCATCCAAAACGCCCTTTCAGAAGGATTTGTACAGAAATCCATGGCTTTGCCCTCTGCAAAATTCACAGCCCTTAAACTACTGCCAAGATGAGCACTTCGCGTTTCCAGCGTGTCCTTCAAAACACGAGCTAGCCTACCTCAGTTTCTCTGCCATACTTCAACGTGGCAGTGTTTCAAATAGCCCTCAGGTGCTTCCTCAACACTCCCTTGCCACAGCAGGAAAATGCATCCCAGAAGACTCGTTCAAGTATCACTCCTACTGTTTGTTTCTCCAGAGAAGAGAGACAGATGCAGACTCCAGACCAGCACGCTCCAGGACGAGGAAACTCACCTTTGGCAGCAGGGAGAAACTCTTACAGAGCTTACACTTTGCCATCTTGTTACAATTAACTCTCACATAGGAAATGAAATACTGGAGATGGCTAAAAAAAAAAAAAAAAAAAATCGAGCTCCAAACATCTACAGGCAACACGATTACTTGCAGTACACCTTCACAACAGCAGCTCAGTCATCAGTTTTAAACTCGCACGATTTCTGCAAGCAGATACCTGCAAACTAGCAGCTGTCCTTGTCTTGTGGTCAGCACCTGGAAAATTATTAGGGCCGCTTTTCCTAGCAGGAGTAGCTGGAGCTCATCACCCTCATGCATCACCACCAAACTGACACAGCTCCACACACAAACTTTTGGAAAGCTCAGGTGTTCTGCAGTTTTGATCGTTTATGCAAACACTGACATACTGTCCTGGCAAAAAACATGATTAAGATCGCGCACATATTAAGCTCCTTTTTCGGTTGATGATCATTCATCTCCAAAATCAAAAGCAAGAGGCAGATGTGCATGTAAAGAAAAAACTAAGGCTGTTTATCAGCTTTACATGGAAATGTGCAAATATTGTATTTCTAAGTTCACCTTTTAGACCAAGCTCTTTTCTGCTGTGTTATTTTGTCTTTGAACATGAGAAAACCCATTTTGAGCAATACTCATATCGAAGAAAGGACTGTGATAGCCACTAGACATGTGGCAGGATCCACCTTCAGAGTATTCATTAGCCTTGGGAGAATTCCACTGCTGTTCTACAACTGGAATAACAATTTCATAAAAATAAATAAATAAAAATAAAAAAGCAAGGAGAACAAGTTTAAGTTTCCATTATTCAGGAGAACAAGTTCCAAATTTCCACGTGTCTGCCCCTCTCCAGCGATCTATGCACCACCAAAGAACACTGCACTACCTCTGCCGTGCGCCCTGCATGTTCTTCTGTTACCTCTTGCCTACTCAAACTTTCAGATACCCTCCCTCTGTTGCAATAAGGAAATAATTGCTAGTTTAGGCTATTTCCTGTCATAAGTTAAGGAATTACTGGGAACATTCATTTTCGGCACCAGAAGGGCATTCATACCGGCCCTTGGATGCTGATCCAGAGCTTGGGATAGTTTCCCTAAGTGAAATTCCTACCAGAAACCACTGCACCATAGAGAAAATAGTTCCTCTTCCACAAGCTAGAGTAGTACTTAGTGAGGAGGAGGAAGAAGGGCAAAGAAAGCCACACAGGCATCTCACCCACAGGGCAGCCACAACATCCCCCAGAACAGGGGAGCCACCTCAGGAGCCACTGCGGATCCTGGAGACGGGGAGGAAACTTACCAAAAGAGCAGAGAGGACAGAAGGGGTCAAGGCCAAAACTCCCTCAGAGCTGCCAGGTGGATTAGAAGAAGTGATTAGAGCAAAAGTGACACTTGTAGCATGGGTAGAAGTTAGCCCGGAAACAGGTTTATCACTATAGCTATTTTTGATTACAGTGGGAGATGATAGAGAATGTCAGGAAATGGTTAGATAAAAATAATATGTGTATTTCCTCACATGATAGCCACTAGCCTATCTAAAGGCTTGTTAGGAAAATTTGGGTTTAGTTTTTAAACACTGATGCTTCATTTATGTTCTTTCCAACTCTCACGTTTCAATTCCAGCACATTTATTGATAGAATTGGCAAGCAGTTGTGGACTAAACCAAAAGGTTTAGAACAGCCAGGATAAGCCTTTAAGAGCAATGCAGGCAGAACACGCACATTCTTCCCTCCCTACTCTACTCGGAGGCAGCTGCCCGGTAAGCATCTCTTACCAATCTTCTAATATACAAAACTGAAACACTGAAAACAGAGCCCATGCACTAAGAGTACCAGCTCCTCATATCTATTTTAATATTCCTTATTTTTTTATTTCAGCAAAATCTACAAGGATTTGGACAACAAGCTCATTTTTCCTTCCCTCTGAACCTTTGCTCTTCAACACTGCAGCGTGTAACAAGGCAAGGGTGGCAGTGACTGCATGTTCCTTTCACCAGGTACCCAGTTACTCTTGCCTCATTTCTCACCTAGCAGTGCCATCAGCATTACCCATTTAGATCAGACAAACAATTGCAAGACATCCAAGGCATTTGAAACCGTCTACCTATGTTTTTAGATATATGCAGCTGTACCGTAAAGATTTTTAAACAGGCTTAACAGAAGGCAGCAGCTAGATACAGCTAAAAAGGGACACACTCCATACCCCGTTCCACTCCTTTTGCAAAGGGCACCAGTGACAGGGAGCGTAACAACTTGCTGCACTGTTTGTAACCATGGGGAATGTTTTCTTTCACAAGTAGGGCAAAAAAATAAGAGTATCAAAACATTGCTTACAAACTTCTCTGATAATCAATAATATAATAGATTGATGGGCTTTTTTATTATCATTCAAAATGAAACTGTTCTGACAGATGGTAAGAAGTGTCCTTTCGCAAGTTCTTCTGCAGTTAAAAGATGTGGCTCTAACTGAGAAGTAACATTATATTCCCATTCCCCTCACAAGCATTACATTTCTCTGGGAACATCTTGTGTAATTTACAGCTTCATTTTCCCCCTTGCAGCAGATCAGCTTGCGAGACCATAATTACTACTTGAATAGACAAAGCACAAAACTTTTTTTTTTTTTTTTTTAAATGAAAACCATTACGCTCCTGAAACATTTTCTATCTGTAGTTGCCCTTTGGGAACTCTTTTCATTCTTTTTTTTTTCTCTTTTAAAATATAAAATATGTCTTGGGCTGAAAATGCTTGTCTATGTTAACTATTTTATTTCTCCAGCACCAAGACTGTCATGGGGCCTTCACGTACTTTTATTGAGGATGCAGGGGGAACTTTAATAGGATAAAGAAACAGAGGAGCAAAGTAAAAGTACTGAGCATATTACCAGTTCCAGCACCACCAAAATCCTCATTCAAAGCCCAAATATCCTTCCACCTCCATGATCCTGCTTCAGTATTATTTAAGAAAATAATGCAAGTCATGGGGCTTGCTTTGTAATGACAGGAACTGTTTCAGAGTTGAGAAAAACATTGTGCAATATGTTTTCTTTCAGTGAAAAACCTGGCTTCATATTTTCCATACCCACTCCACCAAGTTCATTTTTTTCTTTTTTAATTCTGGTCATTTTGGAGATGCAGTTTACAGAGGGGCCACAAAAACAGTTCCAACAGTTACAGAGAGAGCAGGCTGTGGCATGGGGTAGGAATTGTTATGCCAGATACGTCTGTGGGTTTTCTTGGCAACAGACCACAGCTGCTTATCGGTTAACTGTGCCCGTGGATGACGTTCCGGGCTCGCTTTGGAGGACCGACATCCTGAGGCTGGAACCTGAAAGCAACGAATTTGAATTCCAGAATAACTTGCTACAACTTCTACCATGATGCAGCAGCCTTCATGACAGGTTGGGGCTTTCCTATTTGTTCTGGATTTTTTTACTCTAAGGAAAAGACTGAAGCAAAGCCATGGGACCCAGAAGAAAAGGAAGGAACTACTCACACTCATCGGGTCTTAGCCGCACTGAGGTTTGCATCCATTTCGTTCAAGACACGCAAGTCAGATAATTTCTGTTTGTGCCATACAGCCCTGTACCTTAAGCTTGCTATGTTCTTAATCCCTCCGTTTATCAGTGCCATAGGACCGTGGTACTGCAGCAACACTTGTGGGTCTCCAGGTACGAGTGATAAAGACACCGCGGGTGTAACTGAGGCCATGGCTAACGCCCCAGCAGCAAAGTGCATCTACCTCCCCTGACAACGACCGGGAATATTGCCAAATTTCTGTCTTTGGACATGTGCTTGAGGGCTACTGTCTACTATTAAATAACGGGAAGCCAGGAGTTCCCTCCGAACACGTTGAAGCAGCATAGAGACTTCCAACCAAGGCAAGCTGGAAAGGAAGAAACTATCTTACTCGTGGGCCTTGACATCTCCCATGTCTAAGACCAAATAAACAAACAAAACAACAACAAAAACAAAACAAAAAAATCCACCTTTTACTAACCCTTTTTTCTGCACTTCCTCAGAGTTCCCCAACATCGCAGAACACTTTGCTCTTATCAATTATCTATAGCCTTAGAAGAAAGAGATCTCGTTTCCTCCTGATAGAGGGGGCTGAAATTAAAATTAGATTAAAAAACCTAAAAAATAATTAAGAAAATTTCACATATTAAAACAAATATTAATCGGATCTAGATAATATTTCACTGAAAATACGTAGCACTAAGCCTAAGGGCTTTTTTTATATTGAGCTTTAAGAACTTTAACTTGCAATTTCGACTTGAAATCCCCATTTCTGCATTAACAAATCCCTGATAGGCAAGTGAGAGTCTGCATTAACGGCGCACGAGACGGCAGCGATGAGTGATAGATCTTTACGTTGTTCAGCAGTGGTGGAGGCTTCCCGCTTTCACCATTTCCAACAGCACAAACCATGCTCAGTAAGAAGCAAGTCACAGAACAAGGCGCAGAAACCAGCTAACAAATCCAAATGATATTCCACTGAAAAGGAGTGGATGCTCCCTGTTATCACCCTGTCTTCTCCCTTAGGGGTGGCAGGGACAGAAAGGCAGGGAGCGGGGGCTTCCTGCAGTTTTTCAGCAGGGAGGCAACCCCCAAACCGCCCCGTGCGGCCACAGAGCGGTGTCACCGTGACCGCCCGCTCCGCTGCGCCATCCGTGCCCGGTCACCGGGCGAGGGCAAACGGGCAGCGATGCTCCCGGCACAGACGGGGCCCCGCTGTCTGCAACGGCACCTCCAGACGCCTCCATCGCCAGCACATTAAGGGCTAGGCAGGGGAAACCGAACTGCGAGGAGGAAGAGGCAGAAACTTTATTGCTGAGATAACGCGCAGATAAAACCAAATCGCACTTTTGAGGCCCCCGACATCAGAAGGATGTGAAGGAGCCCACAACACAAAGCTCCCTCCAACCCGCTTATCTCCGGGTGACAAGCACCATGTGCAGAGCGGGCAGAGCACAACACACCCGGGCTTTAAAACCTTTTCGCTCAGGACTGAGATTTAACACGAGGCTCGGCTCCCTCTGAGGGCACCGCGGCGAGCCCGGCCGCGGCGCATGCAGGGCAGGAAGGCGGCTCCGAAGCGACCGGGCGCCCAGCCCAAGTTTCGGGGCATCCCGGCCGGCAGGAGCGCCCTCCCCTCCGCCGCCTCCTGCGGGA
>NW_010577495.1:123341-155175 GCF_000705375.1 Tinamus guttatus | reverse complement strand
AGTTGTATCAAGTGCCAACATGCTGCTCCTTGTTCCAGCTGAAAGCAAAGCGCAATATTCCGCTGTGTTCTGCAGCAGGAGCTGACCCTTTTCCTGGCCACGTGGCCTTGGTGGTTCTGGAAGGCCCAATGGGCCATATGGTGAAGGGCCCCACTGCTCATTTTCAGCTGTGCTAGAATATTCACACCAGCAGGACCAATAGAGAACACGTAGAGAGCGTGTGCTGAATTTCTGTATTTGTTTCTTTAAAGATTCCAAGGTGCCTTTCTCACATACCTTTTTTCTAAGGACACTAAGAAGTGCTCTCGGCTTTTTTTTTTTTTTTATCCCAAAAGACGACCATTTTGTCAGAAACATCCTGACGACAAGGCTGCTCTGGAAGAAGGTTCCAGCACCTCTATTCTACATCCAGAATGGAAAACAAATTAAGAAGACTTTGACTAAAGGACAACACTCACTACTAGGAAAAGCAGACTGAAATAATTTTTTCCCCTTGACCTTGTTACAGAATAGTAACTTGTTAAAATTATAAAATATTTTATAACAGCTCAGTCTATGAAATATGTATTTTTAGTCTTTAAATGGTAGAATTCACTGTTGAAAATGCAACTGATAAAGAAGCGTGACCACTCTATGCATGAGGCAACATTTTCAAATACACTTTTCAAATAAAACATAAAAAGAAGATCTAAGCCATACAATTTGTGGAGAACACAACTTAACTCAAAAGATAACAACCTCAAAAATCTTGATAATTTGTATCTGCTTGAAATACTTTTCCTGCTTAATACCCACTGGTAAAGAGGGGCTGGTCTATGAAGCCAGGATCAAATGTTCCTGCACTACCTTCCTAACTGTATCACAAGCTGCTATTTATTTTTTGACTTACCCCTGTTTACTTTTTTAAGCAAAATATTGCCCCGGGTTCACCCATGTAAATAAGAGAGAGCCACATCAAATCAATTACAAGCAAGATTCTATATTAGAAATGCAATTTAGAGACATTTATAATGAAGATGAATAGCAAGATGCTTTTATTTTTTTTCTTCAATTTGATCCTGCTTCTCAAGACCAAGGAAAATTTGTTCCTGCTCCTCCTTTCCTGCTTTTATTTTTAGAACAGGAACGACAAAGACTTGATCTGTCAGCCTACCACTCTTTTAAATGAAGGAATATATGAGTTCAGCAGTATTCAGTAGAAAGAATTGAATGCTTATAAATGACAAATTTTGTTCCAAAATAAAAGGAAAAAAGGAACCATTATTTTTTTGCTTTAACTTAAATTGGAAGAACATCCCAGCTACCACTGGTAACCTAGCAATGATTTGCAGTATTCAATAAACACATTACAGCTATGAAAGGATAAACACAGGTAAAAAGTTTTCTCTATATTGATTGTGTTTCTGCAACTCCTGAGCCTTAGAGCTGAGCAATTAATTGCTGGTTGTGTTACAGCCACACGGGCATACTCAAAATGTGCGGATCTTTACAATACAGACAGATTAATGCTGAGGAAAATGTGGTCAAGTGTCTGAACAAAGAAAGTAGCTTCTGTCGTGAGCACTAACAGGCTGTTGTGTGTATGGGGGTGGATGTTTAGGGACACTTCCATGAAACTTAACTGGAGGATTTTTGTGCACTTTCTGTAATGAAGATTTCTATAGCTAATAATGTCAGGTACAATACCTTCGCCCTCTGACGCCCAACCAACTTGCAAATCTTGTCCTCAAAGGTCTTCATTGTGTTTTCAAAGCTTTTGATAGCAACAATGATACATGGTCTTCACATTTGTGTATTTCCAAGGCTGACGGTGCTATAAGAAGTGTTCTGCATTGCCTAATATGCAAATCATTATTATTTCAATGGTAATTTTTACAAATAGTTTCCTTATTTAAAGCTTTTCAAAGTAATGAAAATAAAATAAAAAATAAATAAAAAACTTCAGCATTTTTAATAAATCATCAGGAAAAGACTTGAGCAAATGATTTAATAAAATTTCTTCTCTGGTTAAAAAGTTGTCTATAATAGACAACTTGTTGCTATCTAATTATTTATAACATCTTCATACCTGTAAATGGGTGATAAATACCTTCAACTCAAACTAAAATATTTTCAGTGATGTTTTTACAGAAACCAACATCATCTGTTTCTACTCAGTATTTAATTTTTCACAATTCATTTGAACAAATCATAGAATCACAGAATGCTTCAGGTTGGAAGGGACCTCTAGAGATCATCTAGTCCAACCCCCCTGCACACACAGGGTCACCTAGAGCACGTGGCACAGGACTGCGTCCAAGCGGGTTTTGAAGATCTCCAGAGAAGGAGACTCCACAACCTCTCTGGGCAGCCTGTTCCAGTGCTCTGGCACCCTCACTGGTAAGAAATTTTTCCTTAACTTCCTGTGGAACTTGGTATTTCAGTTTGTGGCCATTACCTCTAGTTCTGAAATGATCCAGGAAGAGCAACACGATGAGATTTTCAACTGTCCTTCTTAAAATATAAATCCTTATAACAGCATCAGCTGTGTGCTATCCCTGGACCAGGCCCCTGTTCAGAACCCTGCTCTGTACAGAGATACCAGCTAAATGTTTACATGATTTCCTGGCCCAAACCTAAAATTTCTATCAATTATTTTGTCAACCCTATAGCAGAAGGAATCATTCTTGCCTTCCACTGTGTCCAATCAATCACTGACACTCCTGACCAAGGAAATCACTGCAGAAATGTTGGAGAACAGTGAATCAGGTTGCCAACTGATTCCTTCAGCTGCATACACCTTAAAAACAAAAACCTAGTGTTTCCCTGCCCTGTGACCTTCCAGGGGCTTTTCCCACTCCTCTCCGTTAAGCTCCTGTAAGCTTCCCAGGGGTCTTGAAGCATCACCCCCTGCTCTGTCGTCTTTCTCAGGGAACGATGCGGCCGCCTCTGCTGACGTGGGATTCCGCCCTTCCCACCTTTTCATCCCCTGGAGCTGGAAGATCACGACGTCTGTGTGCCGTTACTCCAGATCCCTTCATCGTTATTTCAGCAATGAAGTGAAACACTCTGAATACATGGCTGCTATTCTTGCTTTTAGCAGTGCTCTGCTATACAAGCAGGAGCAAAAAATCCTCTAGTCATTTTTTGATTTAAGCAGAGCTATGGCTTAATTCTCTGAAACATGAGGAAAATCTGAAATGAAATCTGAAACACTGGGAATTGGGATTGTACACTTTTTTCCTCAGAATAACTCAAAAAATCCTCAAATCTAAGCAATCAAGATTTTTAGTAAAGAAATGCTGTGTGATTATAGTTTGTTGATTCAGTTTTATTTCTAAAATAAAGCATTGTAAATTTAGACAGGAAATTACATTGGCAGTTACGAAACTGGCACATGTAGAAATAGTAAATCAGCAAACGCATCAAACTCTTTCAGCTAAGATGATGCAAGGAGGGAAAGCCCTGTTCCCAGAGCTGAATAGCTCAAACATTATAAAGGGCTTTAACAAGTGCTTATTTGACTTATGGAATACTGGAAATTCAGACTGGAAAGAGCAAAACTAGAAAGAGATCCAGGTCTAGACTGAGTTTCCACAGGAACCCAAACCTGAGGGTCTATCAAACTACGGGCCACGAATCTGAGTTTAGCAGTCCAAACTTTCTGCGTTTTCAATGAGTGGTTTACCAATATAAGACAAAAACTTAGGGAAATAAATGCGTGCTGCCGAAATTGGATCTGGTTCAGATGTGGAAATTTTATTTTGTTTTTCCTAAACATGTTGGTGGGTATTTGTTGAAATTAAAAATCCAGATGTCTTCAGCCAGGGATAATTGCACTTTTAAAATGAGTCACAAACCGAGATGGTTACAGTGAGAGCTCCCCCATCAGAAGTGCCAGCTGCTTTTAATAGCTGCTGCTTTTAATGCCATGGATGTTTACAAGCCCACAGAAGTGAGGATAATGCTTTGTTTTCATAACAACATGACAGCTCCGGGTGTATGCAAACCCAAACCACTCCTTATTTATTAGATACTTATCTCCTGTCATAACAGCAATGGATGTATCTAAACACATGATGAGACTCAGCTTGCACTTCCCTGTGGCCTTGAACTGGCAGCTGGGAGGCAGGACATGCTCCATTAGGAGCTGGTCAGTTCCCAAGAGTGGGAAGGTTGAGGAGCTTTTCAAGCAGAATATGAATGAACAAAACCTCCTACTGTAGACATACACCTACCAGAAACACCTACTGTAAACATCACTATATTTATTCAAAATATGCACATTACTCTCAGTGTAATGGTTTTCACTTCTACAACTTTTTGTGCCCCAGTAAGTGGAATCTTGTTTCTTGCAGCGAAGTAAAATGCACTTAAAACAGCTGTCTTTGAAACAACCTTGGCTCATGTTGGAAGTTGGCACCACCATGACACACTTTCTTCTTACACCTATGAATTCAGTATTAATTACAATGTCACTCACCTGTTGTTGAACAAAGATGTCACAGGATTTTTCAGATTAGAAACTTCAGATTAGAAACTTTTCAGATTAGATACTTCGCATCTCCCAGTTGAATACTGTTGCTGGAGATAGCTGATAAAAATAAATTCTTCATTTAAGAAAGAATAAAAATAAAAATCTTGTTGCCTTGACTGCTCAGGGCAAATAAAGAATTTGCATCAACAGATCAAGAAAAATTCAAGAAGAGAATTGGGCAAAGCAAAGTTTCCACAGGTGCCACTTGTTCTCTCCCTTTTTCATAGTTATCTCAATAGGAAGAAAGCCCATATAATGGGCTCCTTTTTCAGTGACTTTATTTTAAAGCTATGCATTCTTACAGCGTTCTGACAGCTGTGTTAACGCCAGTGAAAATCACCATTATATTATAACCGAACCCTTTTTGCATACAGAGCTATATGTTTTCTGTACATAAATTTTACACAACACCGTAACTGTTTGTACAAAGGAAAAGCCACAGTTTTTAGTGCTTGTCAAAAACCAGGACAGACTCAAATATGACATATAGTAGTGAAGTTGTTTAAATTCCAACACAGCACTTGATATCCCAGTTTTGGTTATATGAAAATCTCTGCTAAGGTTTTTGGCAGTTTGACTCACTCTTTTTTTTTTTTTTTCTGAAATCACAGACTTTAATGGAAACAAAGCTGACACACAAAACATGTGAAAACAGCTAAACTGGATTGTAGATGACAGGAGCAAGCTTTGGTAGAAGAACTGGATTATTTAGAATAACAATCACAATACTAACAATGAGTCACTCAGGATTTATGTCCCAATATTTTTAGCAAAGAAAAAGTTATCTTTAACCAGATTAGATCACAAATAAAGACGAAAATAGTGCTGATCATTTACTCTTCCACATAGAATGTATGACCCATAGACCAATCATTTTCCTAAACCTTAAGTCAGTGTTGTAGCACAACACAACATGTTTAAATTTCCCTTCATCTTTAACGAATTCAGAGACATTTTCTTTGTATGGGCTAACTAACAACAGTTTTGCTGTGCAAGTGTCGCTTACTCATGACTTCCAAGACAGTAAGGTTTATTCGAAGCTACGTCACGGCAGTGTCTGGTGTCTGGCAGTGCATCCAATTCTGAGCTGAGAGGAGGACTCCAACCCACTGTACATGACCACAAACAAAATCTCTGTACTGAAATTCAGTCCAAAAATCCTGTACAGTCCATATTGAACACAGAAGAGGAATTAACGATTGTACAAGATTGTACATTTTGACCCTAGTAAGATGTGATGGAAAATAAATTGTGCTGGATGAGCACGGTTGATTGCCATCAGTCCATACAGCATATCTTTTATCAAATTTATCTCCATTGTGCTAAAGGTAAGAGTAGTTTAAGACTAATAAAACAAACTCTCTTCTCATTAAGACAAGACAATACATTTTACAAGACTTCAAATGTTGAATCTCAAGTTCTCTATTGAGTTACTTAATGTTTGCTTCCAAACCAAGATACCGGCTTCATTTGTGCCAACATCACCGTAACCCCCCGCACTCGATACCAAGCTCAGTAACTTGGGAGCGTATTTCCCCCCTCCCGTCCATATATTGTTTGTGCTTCCTACTTAGAGCAAGTGGTCATATGCTAACAGCCACTATAAAAGTAGCAGTTCAAGTACCTTTTCCCATCCAAGAAAGCTGTAATACAAGATAGTCAATCTAAAAAACACTGAGAATGAAGTACAAGGCCATTTGCAGTAAGCAGTTGCCAAATGGAACCCTATGCAAAATGGCAGTCTAAAAGGAAGTACTGGAACTACAACTCTTATCAGGCTTGATATGTTTTCTGAAAGGGGAAATCACCAATTACAGTCTTCAACACGAATAACATATTTTAGAAACTATCAGTAGAAGATTTTGCCAATTTAAAAGGTAAGTGTTGACTGTACAAAGAACGAAACAATGGACTTTCCATTCTTTGCGTATTTGTTCCCCTCACGAGTCCATTACCTTTTGCAAAGGAAATTTTAACTATCAAACTTGTCCATAAATTTTGCCGCTGAGTGTGAAACCATCCAGTTAGCATATACACTATCATTTGCATATCTTGAAAACACAGAGTTAGTGCCATCGAATCTTGTGAGTGGAACGGGGCTCTCCTCAGGCCAGTTCGGGTATGACATGCCTAAAAATGAAAACAGATAATTTTTTCTGCACTGAAGAACCATAACTTCATGTGCAGACAGTAAGGCCCTTGGCAAAACTCCCTTCAATATTTTAAGTCAGTCCACTGGACTTTGTCCCAGATCAATTGATATAAATGATGTTTCAAAATTCCTGAAGCATAAATTCAGTTATAGGCAAAACCCCTGAAAAAATAAAGTGCTCTCTTAAAAGACAAAAAAGTGTGTTTGTGTGTGTATATGCATGTGCATGTGTGCACACCTGCATAAGAAAAGCTAATAATTTTTCTTCTGATGAGCTTCCAGCTTTCTGTAATTCTCTCTCTTAATGATCACCTGGCAATATACTGCTTTACAAGAGGAAGTTCTTGCTATACAGGAAGTGCTCCAAACATTAATAAACCTATTTGGGACAGGATCCAAAGTGAATTCCAATGACTGAGATTACTTAAATAGGTGCCTTTTCTTGGCTTTAATGAATTTCTGGGGACGCTTTCTTACCCTCATCAGATGCCCTGCTTAATTTTAGGAAATCTCAGGAGCACAACTGAGTCAAGCCCAACCAAGTCCTGAGCACTCTTATCCTGATTCAGCATTTAAGTGCATTTCAAGCATGTCATTATTTCCATCGAGTCTCTGCTACTCAGTCTAAGAATGAGTGATCACTGAATTGCAAGCAGAGTGCTCAGCACCATGTTGATCCAGCTGTACAAGCAGAGAACCATACGAGGGTCAAGATTTTCGTAAAACACAAATCCAATTTCATTGCTTACTTAATCATTCAGCTTCTGCCATCAGCCTTCATGGCAACTTTTCAGATGCATCATTCTTTTGACAATCTGGCCACTAAGTGCCCCCAAGTCAACCTGATATGGTGGAACCTATTAAAAGAGAATTATAGCTAGGAAGTTATAGCTAAGATGTGGATCCAAAATAGGCCCAAACCTATATTTTTAATGACAACTTTTAAGCTAAAAGATCCAGCTTTTCAAAAGTTATACTGCTTGAAAAATAATAAAAAATCCTTATAATGTTAGTAAATACCTAAAACCAAGTAGAATATTTAATCAGGAGACAAAATATAGGAGTTTTGGCAAGAACCATTTTTACTGTCCATCTCACCATCACAATATGAAAGCATATGTTCTTTTTAAAAACACTTGCTACATCATTCAATCAGGATTTAGTACTGACATTTTCATAATCAATCAAAGGACGTGAAAATAGAGTGCATTTCCAAAACGCTCGTTGTTAATTCTCTTTTTAAATGACTTTATATGTTGATTTAGTCTGTATATAAAACTTATATACAGCATTTGTACCTTCTGTATATAATACTCTGCTTTAATTCTATGACATATTAAATAGACATTTCAGCTTACGAATCCAAATTGCATTAACAGGCAGCTGAACTTTAGGAAACCATCTTGACAAATTAAAAACACTGCAAATGGGTCCTAGCATTGAATTGTGGCACAAATGGTATTAAAAAACAAAGTCTATTGCTTAAATTAGAGGTGCAGAATCTAAATATGTTAAATGTTCCTAGCCCCCACCCCCCAGAAGGATAGTTGAATTAGATACTCATTAGTATTTTATATTTCCCCTGAGAATACTTCCCTGATCTTTTTTTCTTTTTCTATATGATATCTAGCGATTTTACTTATTTTCACATCCTTTTAGAAATGTTTATTTTAAACACAGCTGCAAAATGACTAAAGGATGATCCTGATGCAAACTTCGACATTTACCAAAAGAAAAAAACAAACAAAAAAAAAACCCAAAAGAAGCTTCCAAGCAAATTTTGATTGGCTTCAGACAAGGAACACTCTAACAGGGTTACAGAGTCTGAGAACAGTGCAGAAGAAAAATCATTTTTTTTCTGTTGCTAGAATCTAGTAAATGCATGTGAAATTCTACCATAGAGTTTGTTTTCAATCCATGTGGAAGGGAGGGTTCGAGGGAGGGGAGCATTATTACAGTCCACGAGAGGTGTCTCCTCTTCTGAGAGCCCATCATCGTAAAGTAAGGAATCAGAAGGTGTGGAAGCCGCAAGATCTAAGTAATCCTAAAAAATAAATACATAAAAGGCTGTGTTAAAGTAAGTGGCAGTGTTACTGGTTAGATATAAATGCTAAACTTATTAAGACTTCCCTGCACAGCAATAAGATAACCAAGCTAAAGGGTTGTGCTAACTGATCTGCTTAACTTTAGATCTTCTCATCATTGTACTCAATCTATTACATAATTGTGTAGAAAATCAGAGCTGTGGTTATGTTTTCAAATAAAGCTTTTGCATTGTTTTAAAAACAACTAATTGTGTCAGTTACAAAAATTGACAAGTTTTCATCTATACTGCTGAATGGTTTTGATAAAAAGGGCAACATATTTTTGATTATTCTGAATTTTACTTTTTCCTTTCAAAATGACTTTTCACTTGGAAATTCACTTAAATTTAACCTCAGAAGGGTAAATTTATCCAAATTTGTTTGTGAATAGAAAAATATATTTAGCCTCAATACCCAAGAAAATATGACTATTCTATAAGGCCTTGTTTAGGATTGGCTTTGGTTACAATGCTTATTTCAGAAACACTGCTAACCTCTGCATTATGAGTTTGTCACCATATATGCAGATCATTTCCATACTGAATCACAGCGGCTATAAGCTAGACCTCTGACTTTTGCCATTATTAATTTAGTATCTATCTTCACATTCAGATTTTGAACACATTTATCCCACTAGAATGTTTTGCAACCAAAGGAAATGGCCTCACATTCTTAAATCTTTTAATGGCTAACACATGCACACCCTATTTACCATCTGTAACAAAGGAAATCCAGAAATTGGACATTTTCTACTACTACGTGGGTATGTGCAAGTAATGCACATGCATGTATGCATTTTATGTTATATGTGTGTGTGTGTGTGTATATATATATACATATATATGAGTTGGGGTTATTTTTGGACCTCAAGACACATTCATCTGTGCGTGCTCTTCTCATGGGTCAGAAGGAGAATTGTCAACTTGAAATTCTCTTCAGTGTGGTATGCAGATGGCACTAGGGCTTACGCATTTGGTGTGTGTGAGAACTAAGGAAAGCCAAGACTGCATTGCTGAGCAAGCTGGAACAGCAAACCATAGCTGAGGTTCTGTAAGGTATCATGAGTGATGTGGGGCTCAGAAATTCCATGATGAATCTCTTCTAAATTCTAGTAGCTCTGAATGTGAGAATCTTATAACTCTCACTTCTCTGTTGACATCCTCCTATCATTAAATCACATTCAAAGAAATGTGATTTATGCATCTCACTCGTGAGTTATTTATTCAGCATTGCAATTAGGGATTATCTTTTCATGGTATTTTGTTTCTTTTTGGTTAAGAAAGCTAGACATGAAGGGTAATTCAACTCATACATTCAGCGTTGAAGTCACCCAAGGCATTATACAAGGTTTATGTATCTTGTATATGTATACACAAGCTTTCAAAAAGCTGGAGTTGTTTGGAAAAAGCTAGATATTTACATGGTTAAAAACCTGATGAAAATTAAATTACCCTAAAAAGGAACAAAGCAAGAACTAAAAACCACCAGGTGTTTATTTCTCTATATTCAAACTCAGATATCAGAAAAGTTTCAAAACCTCAAGCTTGCACACACTTACCCTACTTTTTACCATCATTTTCTCTAGTTCTTTGCTGATCTCAGCAAATGTTGGTCTTTTATCTGGCTCTTGCTTCCAACAGCGCAACATCAGGTTGTACCTGTGACACCCCGCAATGTGGTGGGGGAAAAAGAAATAACAACAATAAAAAAAAATCAGTATTTGCAAGTGGGTCATGTGTCTACTCAGGTAATTTATAATACAGAAATTCAATTGTGGCATGAAGGTCACTCACGAGTACATAGATCTTTTCTTCATTTCCGTTTTCTTGTTTAATATTCCCTGAATCAAGACCTGACATCCACAAGAACAGGCACTTATTTTTCCTACTATTTTTACGAGTTTAAATGATGGGGCACTTGGCTGTCCTTGAAAGACCAGGGTCTTTGGTTTCTTTCATCACATTCATTTTCAGAAAGGACTGTCTCGTGTGTGGGCAGTGTGCCAGATTTCTAATTTATTGTGTTTGCCAATGACTTTGAAGGAGTTTGTATATCACCATATACAACTGGTGTTGCATCTCATAATTTGATTATTATTCCGCCTTCAATATAATATTTTTTCCAGAGGCACCTTGCCTTCTCCAGCACACAGCGTGGGAAAAAACAGAGAAGAATTAAAGCTTTATAGCCAAGTGAAATCTGACAGTTTCCTGAATTCTGCTTACGTGACTCTCCCTGCTTATGTGACTCACCTACCTAGTGCCCTGTTCATGTTATTTTTCCCACTTATGTATACTCAAGACTAAATGGTTTAGTCATAAAAGTGTTTCCAAGTGGGGAAAAAAAAGTGGTTACAAGAGCTAAAGCAAGGCCTTGATGAACATCACATCTTCCCCTTAACTTGGCTGGATAATGTAGAGCATGCAGTTTAAGAAAAAGTGGTCCTTAAGGGAGGCTTTCAAACACTGTCAGATATATGTCTAAGCAGAACAGAAAAAAATAAAAATAGTCAGCAAATCATGATGTGGTTTGAATAAAAAAACCCTCAGACATCATCAACTTGTTTAACCTAGAAAGTATCAACATTATAACATGTTGGAGGACTGAGGTCTTGCTCTCGCTGAGGTGAAACAGAGACAATTTTAAATATTTACAATTTTCACTGCTAACTATTCTGGGTCAAGATATCTTTTCTCCTGTGGAATGCCAGGACAAGCAGACAATTAACAATAACTCCAGGGGATGGAACAACTATCTCATTTGCAGAAAAGTACTTAAACATTTTCTCGCATGTTTCACCCATCATTATGTTTTACGAAATGCTTCTCACACCACCCTCAGAAGTTCTGAATATTCAAGCTATGCTTTCATTTTTTTTTTTGCCAATGTTATGTTTATTTGCCAATGTTTTGCTATTCAAGCTATGCTTTCATTTTTTTTTGCCAAGCGTGTTATTCGATAACCTACAAGCATTTTGACTGTAGCTGCAAGCATTCAATTCTTCTCCTGCAGTTTAATGTTTGCCACTTTCTGACATTCTGTTGAGTACTGTATCTTTCGATCATACTTCTGAGCCAGAAATGCAAGCTCTATGGAAGAATATCCATGTAGTATTTATTTAAACCCTTTCTTTTCCCCATTCAAGGGATGTTTTATGAATGTGATCAAAACAAGAATGACTTACATTTCCTCACTGCAGTTTTCTGGTCTCTCCATTCTATAGCCTGTTTTTAGGAGGTTAAAGAGCCGTTCAGGTGCAATACCTGGGTAAGGATTGCCTCCCAAAGTTACAATCTCCCATAGCAGAACTCCAAATGACCACCTGGAAAAGAGGAAAATGAGCTTTCACTTAGAGTCTTAGGGTTCAAGAGCGTAGTGTGGTCTTCATCCAGCAAAAAGATTAGGAACTGGGGTATGAGGGACGAGGGATGGTCCTCTGCGATCCCTTTGCAAAGGGCCATGCTGGGAAGAACCCCCCTTCCTCAGGCAGCGGAAAAGGAGGCTCCTTCGCAGGGGGCTGTAGCCCACGGGCTGGTTCCCGTGAACTGCCCAAACTTAGAGGGCGGCACAACCACCTTCCCAGGGCCTGGGTCACTGTGTGACCTAAGGGGGGGCCTTTCTGTATCTGCCCCAGCTGTTCATCCTAGTCACGAGCAGCACCTTTGATTTCAGCCCATCTATTTGGCGAAATGACTGTGTGGAGAGGCCAAACTGCCAGGCTCACACAGTCTTGAATGGAAAGTAGCAGCTTTTCTCCCTGATACCATTCATTGAATTCAATTATAATTAATTTGCATATTCTTGAAAGCTAATGGATATTTATAACATTTTGACATACTTTACTAATATACCTTCTCATGACCTCTGCTAAGGCAATTACGCCCTGCCATCAGTTTATAATTCTGCCCATGATTAAGACAAATAAATTTCGTTGTGTTGCAGGTTTTATTTTTAAAATCCACCTCTTTTGTTTAAGAGAAATTTTTCAGAATGGAAGGAAGCTAATTATCAGATGAGTAATTTCTTAATTCAACTTGTTTAGTAAATGGGCATATTGGACTAGAATGCTACAGAATGCTAAAATATTTTCAAATTATCATACAAGTCAAGGGGCATGGGAGGATAAAGAGGAGATGAAAAAAAAACCCATGGTGCTATGTTTATTGATGAATAAATGTGTGTTCAGAAAAAGCCAGAAAGGAAAATTCACAAGCAGGAAGACGGCAGGCGAGCTTTCCACTGATGTCATCAACCTCTGAAGCAAAAAGGGATTTTGTAAATGCTGGCAAGTGGTACTGCTATTAAGCACTGCTAACCACTAACTACACAGACAGGCTTTAAAAGGAAGAAACTGGAAAAATAGAAGCACAAGGAAAAACAGCATTCTGGGATAGTTCTTGAGTATATTATTATATGTTCACCTAAAAGCTCACTGCATCACCACAAGCAATAAAGCATGTTCCTAAAATATTTTCAGTGAGCGCAACTATCCAAAATAACATTCAGTGCTGCAAAAAGGTGATTTATTTTTCACTTTGCTGCACTGTTGGAAAGGCACTTGCGAAGCTGGTGCTGGAGAGGGCTTCCTTTACAGCTCGCTCTGTGTCTCCATCCTGTTCTGCAGGGGCTTTGCTCAATGAGGAGCTGCCTGGTAACAACCTGGGATCACCGACACGCGTAAGGATGGGCCCACGAGGGCCACCTCTCCGGCAGGCCACAGGCCCTGCAGAGCTATGGCAGATGATCAGACCTTCTCTGCAAGCGCACAGCGCAGCGCTGGTAGGAATGCCTGATATATACCCAAGCCACAGAGCAGCCTGCGCACGCAGCAGCAGCACCTGCCCAGCGCTGCGAGCTGGGCAGCGGGATCACGGACAAGGAGGCATGGCAATGGGTCCGGATCTCAGTAGTGACACATGGGTTTTGTAGAAAAGGGAGAAATTGAAAATATTCTATAAATAACACTTAGTTTTGCAGTGTCACTAGTCACGACCATCATTCATCTCAGAGAAAGGAGCAGCAGTATCTGATCCTGCACTGAGCCCAGTGGAGACTCAGCAAGTGCCACCTTGGGCAGCTCTGTGTCCTTTCCCACCACGTGGGAATCGGGGTGAGGCGCTCTGGGGTCTGACTGAGAGATGGGGGGCACACAAGAAGTAATTGTTGAACTTCCTTCCCTTGTTTCCTTAAACACACATAAACCATACATAATACAAGAATTTACACTTACACGTCACTTTGCGTTGTATAGATATGATCAAACAGGGATTCTATGGCCATCCATTTGACAGGTATTCGACCCTAGGAGATAGAAAGTATCAAGAGAATTACTGGTCAGAAAATAAAGATTCCCTGTGGAAAAACAATATATTTATCTTCAAAACTGTGAAAGGTTCTCCATTCAAGTATATCTCACATATTTTTTCACTGGACTGAAAAACTTGACATTCCATTAAAAAAACAAACCAAACAAAAAAAGCAATGAACAGAACAATTTTAACAGGTTTCTAATCACTGAATGTCATTCATTTCACACACTTAAGTTATCTAATTATGAACTATAAGGTGTTTTTTTTTTTTCCTGCAGATGGTCACCAGTTAAAGGCAGGTAAACTGAATTCTCCTCTTCCCAAAGAGCTATGCTCTTCAAACATGATTGCCTTTCTGGTAACAAGATTCACATCTAGTGCTTGGGGAAATATGCAAGATGACAGAGAATCATGATGCAAGGCAACAGATGCTTGCTATGCTCTAAAAATCGCTACAGTGACAAGGATTTTAAAAGAAAAGAGAATAGCCATTCAGTACATCTTCCCTTCTTCCTCCATCCAGATAAAATGAAAGTACTTTCCATTATCCTCCCCTTCCTCCATTTTTAATCTGTCTTTACGAAAGACAACTTTAAAACAGCCAAGATCCAGGCCAGTATCACCACATTCCTCTGATTTGCAAAATCAGCAAAGAATTTTTCAAAGCTTTACTAATCCTCTAGTTACATGAATGTCTTTGTTATCAATGTAATGTAAATACATAATTCTTAAAATATAGAGTAACTGCTATAGCCAGCTGACACTCAGTATAAAACACGCATGTCAGACAGATAACTGAATATAACAAAACCCTTTTTGCATGTGATCACATCTCCAAGAGGGTTTTTTAAGCAACTTGTTTCAACTTATAAAACACTCAAATATTACTGGCCTGAAAAACACAAGAAATGAAACCTTAAATGCACAGCATTTATGGAACACTTCACATGAATTTATAAAATTCTCACATGCAAAAATTTCTGGCAGCAATTCTTCTATGCTAAGTTATAGAAGAAACTCAGCCAGCACAGCTGATCTCATAAACATTATGAAGCAGTATTAATGACCCTCACATTCTGGCCTCGGATTAACTTGTAAAATTCCGTTGAGGTCAATGACAGGTATACGCAGGAATGTGAAAACAAGGTTTGGCTAGCTGTATTTGAAAGTACTTTTTTTTACCCCAAAAAATAAATGACAACTTTTAATTCTTCTTCTTAGTCTCAAAATTATTGCTCCCAAGATTGTGTTTTTGTTTTGTTTTTTAGGGAAGTGACGATATTACTCAACAACAAAAGGATGTCTCCCAATGCCACAGAAGAGTCTTTTCCATCAAGTTTCCTTTGCTCAGTCCTACAGATGAAACAACCATATGCTGAATTCTGCCATGAGCACTGTGAGCAGAAAAAGAAACTGTATCTAGGCAGCTGACTGTAATTTACTATGACAGGCAAAATATAATTTACTTCAGATAATCTTTGGTGAATAGCACTAGCAAACTTTCTCTCTTGGGATGGCATTATATGGGCCTATAACCTACTATTGAGAGTAAGACTTGGTTTGCAGATGTTTGGAAGTACACTGTACCTTGCTCCTCTTGACATACGAATCTTCTTCGTATACATCACGGGATAGGCCAAAATCAGAAATCTTCATTTTGCGTCCCTCTGCCACCAACACATTTCTGGCTGCTAAATCACGATGGACAAGCTATTGAAAGAAACCAAGAACCATGTTTATGTGCCTGTGGAGGAACTGACTGCACGCCCATCACGAGGGCATGCTCGGACTGTTGGTGCACGTCTCTACCTTCATGTCTGCGAGGTACTGCATTCCTCGCGATATCTGCCAGGCAAAAGATATCAGGTCTCCCATGGTTAAGGCTCTTTCATCAGGGTTATCCAAATAACTAGAGTTTCTGTTGCCATCGCTGCCCACATAGCTTGGTCCTACTTTTCGACTTTCCCTGAGAAAACTGCGCAAGGAACCATACTTAGCGTATTCCACAATTAAATACAGAGGACCTGAAATAAACAAATCATAGATTAATAAATATATGGCAATTTCATTTCCTGCCCCCGCCCCAAAAAGTTTCAATGCAGCACAGATTATGTTTAAGACTCAGGGGCTCCTGACGCCTCTGTTCTTCAAGTATAAGGCACTGAATTAGACATAGAATACATAACTGTAGCCTATGTCTTCCATGCAAAGCAAGTGAGTTTCAGCCTAAATCAAAGCAGAAATCAGGTTGTAACTCATTCCCTTACATGGATAATTTGAGATTATATATAAAGAAAAAACAGCCTCAAACAGATCTGTAAAACAACTTAACTTAGATAAACAAACCCACCACCCCCAAACCAAAATCCTTTTCTGGAGTGTGTGACGCGGAGCTCAAGTCATCTGCTATTTCCAAGGTTTAATTTGAGGTGCCTTTTCAAAGCATTTGAAACATTCTGACATTCCAATCCATTAGTAAGTTTCTCATCCCCATTATCCACATGAATAATATCCACTCAGCGCTTTATGCTGAATACATTTGTCTGGTATAACAAAGCCCTCCCACCCCTCACATTAATGAATTAACTTCATACTTATTAAAAGCCTGTGACTCAGGAACAGATCACTTCCCTAATGATGGAAAAATACATGGTACTGAAAAGAAAAAACACAACCCCCTGCAGGCTCATTACCTTCCTAAGACTCAAAGATGACTCAATTCTGAATTACATTCTCTCTCTACAGCTAATAGTGCCATCTGAAACAGAACTGGGTGGGCAAAGAAGCCAGGGCCCAAAGTTCCAACATAGATGCTCTGATTTAGGGCTGCAAAAGTCACAAACTATTTAAACAAGAAGGATCAAATAATTAGCAAATTATCACAGCAAGAGGGACACTGATACTGTGACAGAGCAGGGAAACTGAGTATCAGTCTGCCTGGCAAGCTGTACTTGAACACAACATGTGCAGGGTGGAACTGTCTTTTTAAGAAAGAAGATCCCACTCCGTGACTTAGGACTCGGCGCATTGTTATAGTACAAAAAAAAACAATAATGAAAAGAATAAACTGAAAATATAATCTAGAATTAAAACATTTACTGGGTATCAGTATAATAGAAAAATATATATTAATTAGAAGAGAATTAGAAATACAATGGTTAATTTAAAAATAATTTCAGAATTAAAACAAATATTGAACATAACCATGATAATAATGCTTAGTTACACTGAATTAACATTTCCCTTCCCTTCAAACATCGCTTGTCCTTACATGGCTTCATTTTTCAGCTAGCTGCAAATTTAGAAGGTGTTCTGCATTTTAAAACCCTGCTGGAAAAGAACTGCTATTTATTTCCTTCCAATACAAATTTCATCTTAATAATGAGCTTCTAGTATTTACCATCTTGACTGCAAGCTCCATAAAGTTTGATGACATGAGGATGGTTCACCTGCTTCAAAAGGTTGAACTCTGAAAGCAGATCTCGCAGCTCACTCTGAGAAGCATTTTCTGCAGAAAATATGAAGAGAAGCAACTGTGGTTAGGAAAGCATTATGCCAGAATTTTCTGCATTTAGTCTGAAGTATGAGATCAGACTGTCTGCTTGCAATTAGCACGAGGTTGGAAAACTCAGTTCTGCATATCTTGACCTTGTAATATTTCTTCCATGTAACAGAAACTTCACCAGCACCTTGCAGTCACTTATATCAGAACCAAGAGAATGGGACAGCTGCACTTCTGGCTTGGTAACCTGCTATAGTCATTGCTCTGCCCTGATACCAATAATACAAAAAAAAAACAGGTCAGGGAAGAATCAGGACCAGAGTCTTCAGTGCCTTGCAGATGTCAAAGTTACAGTGGATTTTTTCTAGTGTTCTACAACAACTTTTTTGGGGTTGTGTCACAGCAATCTAAACTTCAGAAGTCTAAGAAAAATCAAGACTTTTCTCTTGATCAAACAAAAAACCAAAATGATCCGCTGTCTCCCATAACACTCTATCTCTGCATTACCAATGTGCTGGTCTACATGCGATTCCTGGTTAAAGAAGTAACGCGGTATAGAGTTGTTAACCCCAGCTCCCAGCAAAAACCCCTAGCATCTGTGCGGGAGTATTACCCTGCTTCTCTCAATTAATTTTAATATGGAAAGAATGTGTAATGTTGGCATATAAAGCAAATATATATTTGAAGTAATGAAAAATGTTCTCCACAGGCAACTTGCAAAACGGATTTTTTCACGTGATTTGCAAAGGAATAATTAGAGTCTGCAGTATTACCGCAAATGTCATAGCAATTTATTCAATAAGGTTCTTAAAGGGTTAATCCTTCCTGCTATCAGTTCTGACCCTGTTATTAGCTACGGAAAGCTGAATGTTTATCATCTGTGAGTAAAATCAACGGTTTTACCAGTATATTTTGGGATCTTAGCTGAGTCACCTGTTGATGCAAACGTGCTGGCAGATTATTGACAACAAGTACGCAACGACTATGACAATTCTGTTCACAACAACACAGAGAAAGTTGCTTGAGCATCACAGCTGGTGTTTGACCGAAGTCCGAAAGGACTTAGGACCATGAGCTCCTCTGTATATCCCACCTCCACCCAGTCTCCTGGATTTGAGGCACGCATTCTGACCGTAAACTGATCGTGTGCGTAGCAGCTTGACTCTAAAGCAGGACATAACAGATCTTTTCTTTTTTTCCTTTTAAACTTGCTATTTACCCCAAGCTTAATATCAATTGCTTATTGCCATAGAAGTGGTATTAAGATTTGTAGCATTTTCTTATAATCACATGCTTTTATTTATAAGCAGCATATGGATGGGCTTGTCCAGCTGGATCTAGTTGCCTAGCAGAAAGGATTTCCAGCATCTATAAGGTTCTAGTATTTTAAGGTTCTTATGTCTCATCTTTCTTAGGAACTAAGTACAGTTATGAATTAGTATACAAGACCACAGAGGACATAGTTGCATTTTAATATCTATTTCAACTTTCAAGATGTGGAGAAAAAATGAGGGAACAGGTTTAAACACTTCCACGAACCTTCCTCACTACCACTGGATGTCCAGAGATGTCATCATTAGAAACTGGGTCCACATATTAAATCTGTAAAATCTCTAGTCACATATAAGAAATGGCACAGATCATGGGTTTCAACATCTTCTACCAGAAAAAGTACAGTAATACTGGAGACTTTTTATATCGGAAAATAAACAATTCTTTTTTAATCTTTTTCCTTCAGTATATTCTTCAGGATGGGAAAGAAGCAGAAATATGTGATGCTAAAAAAAAAAAAAAGTACTAAATAGAGACAGGACAAGATCACAAGGTCTCACATTGTCATCTCTATACCTTTTTCTTCCACAGATTTAAAGCCTTGGGACAAACTAAGACAACATGGAACAGTACTGGGCTATTCAAGCCATGTTGGCTGAGCTCCTAGTAATTGAATAACAGATGAGAGAGTACAAAGGAACTGGAATTCACAATCAGCAAAGTAAGTGAATAACTTAATAGTTCTGCCTCTGCAGTTATATTCTGTCTCTGGACAAGAACATAAAAAGATTTACTTAAAAAGTCATGTCACAGAAAACTGAGGGAGAGGAAAAAAAAAAGAAAATCAGAAAACTAACAAGCCCTTGCAATGTTTCCATCAATGCTAAACAAAATTAAACGCATTTGCTACATTAAGAGACTATGTCCTTGCATAACATGAGCTAGAATTACTTGTGCAAATTGCTTGTTTGTATGAATGTGATGCTAGCTCCTACACTCAGAAATCTGACCGAATATAACCAGAATGCTGGAAGCAATGGACGCTGTGGCACTGGCCAGCTTCAGCTCAGCTTTTACTTTTATGATAGTTCCTTTTAAAATCCATTCAGAGGACACTCCAAACAGTTTCCAAATCCCTTCAGACTCAGACAGAAAAGTACCTTTTAGCATTTTCACTGCCACAGTGGTATAGCCAGCTCTTCCTTTGAGTCTGAAGGCTGTGGCCTTCACGACCTTTCCAAATTCTCCTTCCCCTAGAGTCTTGCCCAAAACCAGGTTCTTCCGAGGGAATTCCCACTTTGGATCTTCCTGCAGGAGAAAAAAAGGAGTCCTGTAAGATGAAGCCAGACAGATGTGGCTAGCAACAACCAAAATATTAATGTTTAATAGGATGCCATCCTTCAAGAACAGGCACTTTGGAATAACATTTTGGGTTGCTCTTTTTATCAATGTCCATGTACTCCCATAAAAATCTTCTGAATCCCTTGGTATTTTGCAAATGTTTTTACATTACCTTGAAATCACCTCATCAAAAAAACAGGCCTGCAAACATAGCCTGTGGGTAATGGATGACATTTATAGGTCTGGGAAACTGGTACCAATGAAGCACTGAGTGATACAGGATAAAGGCTTTCAGATAACCATGAATATGCAAACCCGGACTTCACAGACAGTTATATCAGTTTTACTTCTGAAATTAGACCTTCTCTTAAGAATTCATCTTGTGAGTGTTACTGAGACTTACAGCTGCAGAACAGTGACAGATGTACAAACCAAGAAGATAACAGAGCAAATGGAGCACAAGGTCCTCCCTGTATGTGTGATTTCTGTTTCAGTATTTGAGTTGGATATTTCTATGAATAGATTTCCATAACATTTTCTGTGTGCAATAAACAACCCTCTTCGAAAACAAGAAAAGCATCCAAAAAGAGCACACAAAAGAACAGCAAACTTACTGGTATTTTAAAGGTATCTACAGACACCTGGTTCTCCATGGAATCTAAAGAAGGCCGACGGACATTAGTAGAAGAATAACTGATGGGGTAAGACTGGGCTGGGCGCCGGAAGGTCATTTCTGCTGAGGCAATAGGCGGTTTTGGAGAATTCTTGTGGTAACGATGGATGAAATAAGAAGAAAGCAGGACGGAGATAATGAAGGACAGCAGCACGGCCCCTGCTATCACAGTCTTGCACACATCATCACATAATTGCTCTGTGGACCAAGAACAGCTCATTAGAACTTCACTGCTTGTTGCCTGCTTCTGCTGGCAGTTCACACAACACACGCAGCTGTAGCAGGAACAGAATACAAAATTATTTTGAAGGCTAGAGCAAACCCTAGCATCTAAACCTTAGCAAAGAAAAGAAAAATTGGTCTGTGCCCACTGCACTGCCAGTTCCTTTCCATTTCAGGTACCAGGTAGTTTGTTATCTGCAGTTCAAGTGTGATGACAGCGAGCTAACCTGACCTGATATTCCTTAGTTTTATAAGCGCAGTTTACTCATGAGACTCTCGTTTAAAACTCAGCCTGCTGATGTTCTGATACCACACACATCTCTGAAGACCTATGTCCAGATTTTGCATGTGGCAACAGTTTATGTCAGAGCCAATCAGCCCATCAACTAAAATCTACTCCAGGGGAATTCTAATTTATTGTGATAGTTGTTAGAAATCATAAATGCTTCTCTTTTTAGACGCACAAGAAAAATTTAGAATATTTCTGCTTTTTGTTTAACAAAATACTTCTGAAAATATTGCCTAAAGTTATAATCACTTCTCAAGTGATTCTCAAGTGATCACTTCTCTCCATTTACTACTTCCCCTTTTGCAGAAATGGTTTTTGTGCTTTACTTTGGAAACTAAGTGCCTGTAAATCTAAGTGCCCCAAGACATTATTCCTAGGGCATCACCTCCTGAAAGAACTGAGACCAAAATACTTCCCCTGCGCTGTCGTTCAATCAGATAATCCTAATTTCGGGTACACAACTACTTTAGCTACATCAGCATGCACTAACTCAGAATTAAGTGCAAACAGCACAGTACCATATACAAGTCTTTCTGGAAAAAAAAAAAAAGACTCAGAAGTCTTATGCTTCCTCTTTCTTCTTATGCCACAGAATAAATCAAAATGTATTAGCAATATATTATTAATAATTCCGTTTTAGAGATGCAAAATGCTTCATATTAAGTTTATTATTACAACAATAAAAACAATTTAAAAACATTTCAACCTCCATGAATGTGTTTCAAAAAATGCATAGAAGCTTTTAAGATTTGAGTAAAGGCCAAGGAATAACGTAATCCACTCTTCTTCCTAACACAGTAGGTGCTGGCTATCTCTGACAATTGTGAGCTAAGATTTTCTGTAATGATTAGGAGGCTGGATTACTTTTACGTCATAGAAAGTTGTTCTTATTCTCCTAGCTATCTTTGAAAAATATCAGGTGAGCCCCACTGAAATGCAAATGCAGGTGGAAAGCAAAGGACAGCGAAGCTGTTTGTTATGTAGCACGAGATAAAATAGAATCTTTAGCCAAGAACAGAAGTAAAACCCCTGGAGATTTTTAATTTCCATGGTAAAGTCAAAGCGTCAGTTCTTAATGAATTTTTTATTAGCAGGCTGTGACCAAGATATTGCTTATTGATCTATTAACCTGTCCATGAGTTTACTCTGTTGCAGGTACATACACGGCAGATAAAAAAAAGAATGAAGGATTAAGGAGACAACAGAAAATAATCTTGAGACTTACCCTTGATATCACCTTTCTCACAATAACAGTTCCGTCTTGGGTAGCAGTAGCAAATCCCATGTCCTGACTTAATTCCGAGATTTCCAATGCCTTTGCCATGCCCGCCAATGATGTTTCCACCTAATCAAATACAGACACAAGCTCAGGTTCTCACAAGCAGTTAAAGAAAAAGGCTTGGAGCAACCTGTGTGCTGATTCTAGCATGCAGCTGAAATGTAACAGGGTGAAATTCAACAGGGCAACAAAGCTCAGCGATAATGACAACTCCTGAGAATTAGGGGAATCCTTAATTCAAAAATTTCTGAGATTCTGAACTGAGGGGACCTTGGACTGCTTGAACATTAGCCATAACAGTTATTCTTGTTATGAAAGAGGCAACTAACATTAAAAAAGTAATAGTTTTCTTTGTATAGCTCAGATACTTCCTTGATTTCAGGTGCTGTTTAAAATGTCATATATAATGCAATTGGCAAGGTCGTCTTACATTTTAAAATATTTCCCCAAATATTCTTCAATTTTTTTCCATTTATTTTAATTCTTTGCGTCCTAAGCATTTTTTATGCATATGAGATTATGCATATTTCAGTGATATAGAGCAGAAAACCAGCAGTCTATAGACCTGAGATCTGTTCCTGGTTGTGACACCAATTTTTTAGAGAAAGCAAAACAGGTACTTGAGTTTCCAAACAAAGCAGATTGTGACCATTTTTCCACAGAGGCTGCACCTACTAAGTTGTCTAAAGCTCAGCTGGTTACTGACCAACTTTCTTCCGTAAAGGTAATGAAAAAGAGCATCCTTTAGCCTCAGAAAAAAAGAAAAAAAAAAGTAATCTCTATCTACCTGTCTATTTTTATTTGAGGACCTGGAGTTAGGGAAAGTGGAGAATGAACAGATTCTGTTTAAACAGTCATTGAGGGAGAATTTAAAGTTAGCAAAATCAGGATACAATTTCACCTCCAGCATACAGTGCAATCATGGAGCTTCCTATATGTGTTCCAGAGACCAGTGAACTGCTCCAACAGTTACCTGCGCTGTTCAGAACTCTGTAGTATTTTGTATGCTCATGCTTTAAATTGTCGACTATTTCCATTGCTCTGTGATGGTAAAGAGTTTTTCCTGCCTTAGGATCTTTTGGAAAAAAAAAGCAACAGTGGTCCTATTCCACTGTGTAAAAACTCCAGAAACTCAAATGGTAGAAACACCGTTTTGGGGGCAAAACCAAAGAGAGTAAGACTGATTACTGATGAAGACAAAGGCATGCAAAGCAAGGTAGGGTCCCAGACACTGTGTTTTCTTTCTCTTATCTGAAAGCCAAAGTTCAGGTGAACCCTCACAGTGGTCCTTAAGAAACATTTAGCTAGATTCATACAGTGTGACCAGCCCTGAAGCAGTCACTGCAAGAAGGTCTCTTGCCTACAAGCAGCCAGGTGGCCTCTACTTAATAGGCAGAGCCACAGCATCACTTGTTTCAGCTGAGTGCCCTTGAATGTAATATTCACAGCTTTAGTGGGAGAAAGCAATTTGGGGGCTGAAATAGATAGCCATGATAATGATAAATGAATTGTAAGTATTTTAGCAGAGTATTTTAGCAAGTATTTTGTCTATATTTAAAGAACATCCTTGATTTTAAGCCATCTGGGGCTTTGCTAATTATTGCTTGCCATTTCCACAGAAATGTTCTCTGACAGTAAAAGTTGATGTAATAGCAGTCCTGCACCTCTGAGATCCCCAAACACGCTCATTTCTCCAACTGTAAATAGACTGGCTATGGGCACCAGCCCAGATTATGAATTGCTTCAATATCATTTATAAGATTCTCCAGCTCAGATACTAGCAAGGCATAAATAATATCTTGAAAGCTCATTTTACTTGTCTGCTGCTATTATCTAATAGAATAGATTATCTAATCTATTATCTTTCAGGCTTCTATCAAGTAAAACATCCAGTGCTACATGTTGAGCATTATACGTTTTAGAACTGCAGCCTCTGGCGCAGAGATTTCCACTTTTGGAATGACAATGGATTCCAGTTATTGCTAATGACGAATTCTTTACAGATTATCACAGAAATTTCCTGCATTCACTTCAAGCATTTCTGTCACTTCAAAGATTGTGCTTTATGCGCTCTAATGAAATAATATTTCTTTGTGATAAAAGTAATTTAGAACACACAATCATATTCTTCCATGTAAGAAATACAACAGCTCCTCTTTGCTATTTCAGGTTAGAGAAAGACATAAGTCCTAGAAAATAGTAGTTCCTGAAAGACTCCATTTTGATGTAAAGTTGGAGTACACAATGCCAGAGCCAGGACGCTTTTTTCAGGAAACCCCAAGATGTTGCATCTGCATTTCTGAATTAGATCTTGGATGCTGTAAAAAAACACTTAGGAAATAACCATGTTATGGAAGAAGACTGAATTTGCCTAAGTATAACACATTGTTTTGCTAACCTTTGTATCTTCAGGGTGATTTGCGAACCTGCAGGTATGAGCAGGTCCAAGTGAGTGGAATGAAGACAGGCCCATTCAAGGAAACACAAACAGACATACACACACACACACACTTCAATCCTTACTTGGTAAATGTTGTTCATATGAACCTTTGCTTATGCCCTCAAGCAGGTATGTTACTGGATTGTTTTGATGGTTTTGTTGTTCAACGTCATTGACTTTCCTAAAACCTATAACTGATTTCAGCAAATACCTCTGCTGAACAACAGCAGCTGAAAATTAACAGGTGGAGCTGGAAGAGAATTACTGAGAAAATCTCGTATTTCTGTCACTGAGCATCAGCCAAAGGGTGGTGGTTGACTGAGCTTCAGAAAGACTAATCTTAGTTCCTGCAACCTTAACTCTCTCTCCTGATTCCAATAAAGGTATGTCAATGCAGAGCTGGTAAAAGTATACAGGATCATGAAAGTAGAACTTGGTGAACAGTGATCAGCTGTGACACAGAAAAAAACAGCCCTAAAACATTCCCGTACTTGTGCAGTCTTGGGGGCACACTGCCAGATCTCTGCTCTCAACCACATCACAGGTGCCGTCCGGACAGGTCTTGATGCTCGGGGTGCATGTGGAATAGTTTGTAGTGATTCCTGTTAACACAGAAACAGACAGCTGTACAAACATCACAAGGCTTTCAAGAAAAGCTTAATGAATTCTTAGTGCTTGCTGATACACCAAAGCACAGCTCATTCTTTAAATAAACATCTATGGATTTTATCCATGAATATTTTACCATCTGCTAAAACAGGAGGCAAGGCAATAGCTAAAAGAAATTGGGAAGAATGTGACAGAATGTAGATGAATGTATCTTTCACTGTGATTTTCTGCTTTGTGCATTTGACAGCCCTTTAGGCATATCACTTGGAGCTACAATGAAAAGTGCTTGAAAACAGCTAGCAGACCATTTTCAGAGTGAAGGGCAGCTTTCACAAGCTGGGGTATCTCCACACAATTTCACACATGTTTGAATACGAATGTTACAGGTAGTTGAGAAGAATTTGTGATACACACATGGTTTGAAGGCATAAAGCATCAACAGAGAGCATTACTCTGGAATAGTACTCTGGAAGAGCACCACTGCCTTTCAGACCTGTATTACAGGCTGCAGAAAGCAGAGAGGCTGCTTCTGTCATACCTACTCACAGGCTTACTGGGATGCTCAGTTCATGTTTGCAGATTATCTTGCATGCAGTAAACCACTTGCTCTGATTACAATGGTGCAAACCCAATAATAAGGAAATAGCATCTTGTATTTTATGTATCGTATTTAACATAACAGGGAAAAATTAAGAATGACTGTTAAGACTGTTAAGAATCTTTCTTCTTGCTAGTGAAGGTTTCCTTTGGGCATTATTATTATCTTTTTAACCACAGCTTCTGTGTAGGTTATAATACCACGTTGTCCAGGTAGAATAAATAGGTGCATATCCATAATCAAAAGCACGATAATGGCTAAACAGAAGGTTGGTTTCACACAACAAGAACATACCTTTTCCGCTCCCCTGTCTCCACTGGCATCTTCCTGTTAACACCCCCAGGCCACCACACTCTTCACATTCAGCACGGTGCTTACTCACAGCACAAGAGTCGAGACAGCCCTCCTTGTCTTTAAGAACTGTGGGGAAGAGTGCACGTTGTCAGCATGGTACAGGGGATGGGAACACACAGGCAAGTCAGCTCAGCTCAGAAGCCAGAAGGACAAAACCCTCTCTTGGGAGAAGATAGGAAGAGAAGAGCGCACAGCAACCCAACTATGAGTAAGCTTCGACAACAACTGAAGGAAAGACCAGATGTTTTTCTTTTGTGAAATAACAGATAAACAGTAGGATGATGATGGCATTATCATCTTTACTTGATGGCAGGCTGAAAATAGCTAGAACCGTAAGAATGCACTAACAGCTTAACAATCGGAAAACTGAAACAGATGCCAGGTATTTATGGCTTTGTACAAAACTTGTACAAAAACTTGTTCAAAGTACAAATACAAAAACTTGTAACTAAAGGCAAACGTTTAGTGCCTGGGCTAAAACACTAGCAGCCAAAAGTTAAGTATGTCTGATTTCAGCTCTAACAAAAAAGAAAGTCCATTGCAGACTTACTATCTTCTTCCTTAGCCCTTTCCCACTTGGAAACAGAGCCATGGCATGATGCAGGGGAGCCACAGCTATTGCCAGGTAGAATTTTAAGCATCTGCAGTAAGTGCAGATTGATTGGAAAGAAATGATTACATGTTTCTGGTGCAGTCCTCTGCTGTGGTTCTTACAGAACTTCTCACACTGGGCCCTTACCAACTTTCCAGTAAGGCGAAGACAGTGCAAGTGCTACAAAGATCTTGCAAAAATTTTAAAAAAGTAACAATGTGGGAAAAACGTGATGAGAAAAGATGGCTGAAAAAATATCTTTAGGCTGAAGAATTGTGGTTTCATATATATTCTTCCACAAGAATACGTGAAATAAAAAAACACACAACAATATCCTTCTAAAGCAAATGTCATCATGAACATTAGGAATTGTACAAGATACACTACCTTTGCATACATTAGTTATTCAAACATCTACTACAGATAGGTCTGAGTCAGAACTCCAAATGAAGATAGAAACCTTTGGGTCTGTATCGGGACCCACATGAGGTCAGGCTCATTTCCACGGCTCATGTGGAAAAAGTTAATAGATCACTCTACTAATGCACCACCTAATACTGACAAAAATCATGTAAGCAAGCCAATTGTTCTAAGTACTCAGGTACTTACGAGTGCCTTCCAACACAATAGTGAGAAGGGTCTTGGCATGTTTCCTGCTCTGCCTGTCTGTAGCTTGAACAGTGTATTGTATTTCCTTGCATTCAGGTCTGTGTAGCACAGAGGAATCATTCACATAAAGGCTTCCATATTTGTCTTCTCGGCCTTGAAGTATGCCGACAGCATAGCAGCTTACATTGGGGGACAGCAGCTTGTAGGTGATGTTCACACCATAGAATTTCATACAGTTTTCAATGCAGATTTTTCCTATCTAGGCTCAAACATCAACAAAAAAATCATGAACATCAGAACCAAAACTATACATCAAAAACACTCTGTGCTTCTCAAAAGTATCTTAAAGAAAATTGAACAATGTTCAGCTTGCACACATCACATGATATGGTACTGTACCACTAACACAGTACCTGGGTATTTCAAGTGTGATTTATTCTCAGTAAAAAAGGCAAAGCAGTATCATTGCGCTCAGGTAACAGTAGAGACATTAAAAGTCACGACCTAGAGACTCAGCGATATTCAGGCATCTGCCACCGATAGCAGGTCAATGTTCAGTGGGAACACACCTCTAGGATTTGGGAAAATCCTGGGTTACGTCCCTGCTCTGTTCCAGGCTGACTCATGAGAAAAGCTCTGTTGAGAAAGCAAACAGATCATACCTACGTCCCATATTATAGTCAAAAGTTTCTGGTAAACAGAGTTCTCGGAAAGCCTTAAAAATGAGAACCTCATTGACTCCTACTGACAGAGCTTTTTCATTTTCAAAACATTTTCATCTAAAACTGAAAATAATAAATGCATTTACCATATATAAATGGTAAATCTGCTGGCCACAATAGTTATGCTCAAGCACTCTTCAGTCTGAAAACATTAATCTAGGAAGCACAGGAATGCAAAACACTGATTCCTGTCCAGTTCCTATAGAAACTCATCCAAAGTTCACTTTGTTTTTTCCATTTGCTAGAATGGGATTCAGATCAGATCCAGAGGCACTGACTTTCCTTATGGGGAAAATAGCAATGGGAAGGGTGGGGTGTTATTTAAGGGAATTTAGTGGTGGATTCTTTTTAAATGCTGCAGTTAAGATGTATTCTCAGTAACAACCCTGCTGGTAAAAGCTTATCTGTACATTTCAGTCCTAGTATTTTTATTAAGGACTGTTAAAAAGATACATCTTTTCTGTAGTAAGTCCTCTGCCTATGAGCTTGGTCTATTTAAAGTTAGGGAGGAGCTTCTTCCTCTAGAAGCATCCAGTGTCTCAGGATAGGGCCACTTCATTTAATTTCCTCCCATTCACATCCCTGCCTGTTTGTGCTTGGCACCACATATTTTTTTCTGTGCCAGGGTAACACATGGAGACAAGTAACACAGATAGCTAGGCTACCTGGTATTTAGCTTCTCTTCTGCAGAGCACTCTGGGACTGGCAGAAAGAAAAAGAAGTAAATGGAAGATTGCACCCGCTCATAAACTCTTCTCTACACACATGAAGAGTGGTAGCCTGAGCCATAACGATTCTATGACCGCAACCGGAGTGCTTTGCAGCTCCCTCAAGCAATGCTTCTTTGATGCAGTAAGGGAATATTATGATGTCCTATGTCACATTAACCACTGACACACACTAGAGTGATACTGTCCTCTGTCCATGTTTACTCTGCCACACCAGCGTTTTTGAGGCAGCCTTTTGATCAACAACAATTTCCTGCAAAGGGGATGAAGACCATATGACCTGGGAGGTCCTAAGCAGCACGATATCTTTACTGTAGAGCACAGGTCAATTTTACTTGCTCTGCATTATAAGAAGATAAAAATGCCCCCCTCCAGTAATTTGCACAAGTTGGGCTTCCTTTTTTTTTTTTTTTTACCAAATTCCATTAGAGAACGGTGAAGTTTTAACTTTGTTCAGTACCGCAGGTCCTGGAAACTGCACAGATCTTAAATGTAGGAGACCACAAACTCATAGGAAAGAGATAGAAACAGCCAGTTTCTCTTACTCATCGAGTAGGGTAAAAAGAGCATAGTAATCAGGATTGACATTAATAAAGAGAAAGAACTGGCAAAGATGCATTTTGCAAGACACCCAAAATTTAACACGGAAGTATTATACTCAGAAATAGGAACAGAAAAATTAATCTTGTCAGCTCCAGAGTTTAATAAAGTCTGGATAACGACAGTGTTACTCATCACTGAATTCCAGGGACATTTGGACATAAAACCTCTTTAAAAATCTCAGCCTGTATTAGTCAGCATTTGTCTCAGGAAATGTCAATAGGGCTCTAAGGCCTTTGATAAGTTAAATGCCACTGGGCAAGCCTGTGCCATCAGGCTGTGCTTCTGTTATTCAATTCATTTAGCTGCTCAAACAGACAAATAGCATCAGCCCAGCACTTAATCATTTCTTCATGCTCCTGTGTTTTCCTGAGGGCAAGATACAGTTTAGCCTTCATACTGACTTGGCCCTGTACTTTTCCTCACTGCTCTGACACATCATAGCTAATTATGCAGAAGACTTTTAATAACGAGAAGTGCTGGGTCCTGAGCTGCTTGCATTGACTTGGGCTCCAGGCGCACTGCACTGAAATTCAAATCCAGTCTCAGAAATAAGCAGATGACACCTTAATTAATCAAGAAAGCCATCTCCAGAGTGAGGATGAGTTGTCCCTGGTTGAAAAACAGAACAATCTCTCTCTGCAAATTTGCTTTTAGGCAGCACAGAAAGAAATCTCTTCCCACAGCCTTGGAGCGCTCTCTTCATGTAAGAAACATTTTTTCCCTGCTACTACTGCCACCCTGTGAAACTACATAGTTATTGTAAAGCAGCATTGTTTTCAGAAACCCTAAGTCCCTCTTCAAATGTTGACTGTCTTGTCAAAATGCAAAAACGGCAAGTTTAAGGCATTAACTTCTCTGGTTTTGCAACAAAGAATCACAACAGTAAGATAAAAACAGCCTTCTGCAGGTAGCCTGCTATTTGAGCACACTCGATATCCTTGTCCTATTTAGGATATTCAGTGCAGACTGAATAAAATAACCCTTGATTGAACAGTGACATTTATTTGGTTATGCAGGGCCTGTTTGTACTCTCAAGAGCTATCAGGCTATAGAACATTTCATCAGATTAAATACAAGAGCATGGGATATAGCTTTCTTTTTTCTTCCTTTTTCTTAATTAGGCAGAGACTTAGAGATAAGTAAAACAGAATTTTCCTTAAAAGATGCATAATAAATTGGTCTTCTCTGCAACTGACATGATCAAATTCTAGTATCAACCTTTCACTGTGCTACAAATATAGCAGTAGACTTAGAGCTCTGTTTAGTTATGGGGTGTGCATTCCAGCAGCTCCCCCAAAATGGTCCATGTCTGATTTTTAATATTCGCTCTCATCATATTAATTATGTTGAACTACTTTCCTCTTAATGTGCATGTTCCATAGGAATTACATTGCAATTTTCACCTGATTAATGTCAACCTGTTGGAAAGTGTTTCTGGAAGGCATTATTAATAGCAATGATGGTGATTAAGCTAAAATGAGGGTTAAATTAGGAAACACATTAATTACTATCTAGCCATTATCTAGGGAAAAGCCATTAAACATACCAGAATGTGTAGAGCTAGGATTTCAATAGCTAGAACAAATTTCTTTTTTTGTCCTTGAATTTTCTTCCAGTTATTTTTCTAAGCTGCTAAAGGCTGCAAGTCCCTTTGACTATATCACACTTCTCTTTTTCTCTCTATTCATACTTCTCTCCTTTCTGTAGTAATATAATGGGCACAGGGAAGGGTCCAGTGCACCTGGAATCCAGTGAAGCTACATCCAGCAAAATGGTCATGCTGATACCATTTTTTTTTCATTTATTCTACTTAAAATAGCTCCATCCAAAGCTTTATCCATATGCGTATTGGAGAAGAGATTTGTATCTCAGCTCTGAGACTGCTCCTGAAAGCTGTGTGCAAAGAAAATATGTAGAAAAGGTCTCAGCTGTAGGAAGGA
>NW_010577495.1:65284-123270 GCF_000705375.1 Tinamus guttatus | reverse complement strand
AATAACCATCTAATTGTTGAAAACTTATATTTTGTTTCTATAGAGTGAAATAGCCTTAATCATAATGCCAGGATGGATCCAAGTCAGTGAGGGAGCAGCCAAGCTCAGAAACACTTCTAGAAGACTCATGTAACTCAAAGTTTCACAAAGAAGCACGCATACAAAAGACAGACTGATCTGCTGGCCAAGGAATTGAACATAGATTTTCCACATCTCACCACAGCAACTGTACTGTCCCCTAGCACGGTCTCTAACAAAAAGTAAAAGCATAATTAAGACAGTTCTTACTTGGGCAAAACGTCCAGCATTTCTGTTCACTGTGAATTGGTAAGTCATGTTTGGAAACTGAATGCTGACAGGAAGGATAGAAACATTGAAGTGAAGCATCACTGATCTTTCCGGACCGGGAAATTCTGTGTCGTTCACCAAAACATCCAATTGGAAGTAACGATGTTCTGTCACTGAAATACTTTTATTCAATACTAGTTCTGCAAAGGAAAAAATGAGTCATATCACACACATCTACATTAGCTATAAATATATTTTTGATTCTCCAATCCCAACCAAATTATAAATATCAAAGACTTTCCTAATGGGAAACAAAAGGTGATGAAAACATGATCTCTTCCAAAGTATGCAATGTACCATTTGAGATGTCTGATGAGATGTTCTTCCCTTCTAATTATTGTTATAAAACACCTGCAGTCAGAATCTCTCCTCCTTATGGTTCACACAGAACATCAACCCATATGGTCCCCATCTTAGGGATGAACAAACTCCTTTTTTTTCAGTATATGTTTAAAAATCAGTGTCCTTTTATTTTGAAGTTGCTCAGGTTTTTTCTAATCATTATTTACTCAATGCTTGGAATTATAAAATAATTATTTCTTCATTATTAACAGGAACATTTTCCATTATTTGAAAAAGGAGACCTTACTGTATTCATGTAGAGTTCCCCTCACTTGGCTGCCATTTGGGCTGAAGTGGACTTCATGGAAGATGTGCTCCACCTGGAACGTCTCATTTATCCATGGATCATTTGTGATGATGGTTCCTGTGTATTTCTTTCTGCTGCTTTCAAGAGGATAAATAGGTGTGGTGTCTGCATCACATACAGTGAGTGTTGCAAGGACCGTCCCCTGGAAGGAAATCATAAACAACAGCGCTAAATGACCTTGAAGATTTCTTCCCATGATGTGTGATTGGGGACATCAAAATATTGATCTATAAAGCTGTACAACTTCCATGCAAGATCATTTTCATTCAAACTCTTTTTAAGGTTCAGGATAGTTCACCCCCATTTGGATCCGCAGAATATGCGTAGCAACATTTTAGGAAGACAGTTAGTTGTGCCATTCACTTTTAGGGTTTAAGCAAAAACAGTTTATTCAGCATCACTTTGTAGATACCGCAATCTCCACCTAATCCCGTTCAAAGATTGTCAGATGGGTATATTAGTGAGACGAGATAACGCAAGCCTCAAACTGGGCTGCCTCTAGCTTGTGCAACTAGAGTACTCCAAATTTCCAAACAAAAGTTTCATGATGCAGATAATGACAAGCTCTTTGTTTAAAACAAGACAAAACATGTCTAAACAAAGACAAAACATCCTAACAATCTACTCCAAATGCGATGGATATTTTGCTTAGGCTATTGCAACTAGAATAGTATTCCCAAGAAGGGAATAGGAATGCAGAGGGTGCTGGTTGCTGCTTTGCATCAACTCCATCACTTTACAGTTCCCAATCATGTAAGTAGATGATATATCCTCTCTACATGGTATATCTAGAAAAAGAGGGATCTGTCAGTCAGGTTTATAGGACAGGCAGGAATGTGCTAGGGAACATTCACACCAGAGAACTCTTAACTACTTACACAGAGCTGACCAAAAGCTAGAAGGCACAAAAGAAGATGGCAATCAGCAGTGCCAAAGACTATCATATAATCATTTCAGTCTGGGTCCACATACTGTGCTAAACTTTCAATGTACAAAATGAGTGCACACGCACTGCCTTTTTAAATCAATATCAGTCTGCAACACTACTGACAAAGTAGGTCTGTGTACTTTTGTATGTGTACTTTAAAGAGAAGGAAGCACATTCAGATGGGTCAGACTCATTACCTCAGACAGCACTGCAAATATGACAGATGTGGCCTGGGTCATCTATCTTCTGCTTGTTCTACAGATTGCTTTATCTGGACATTGAAACCATCAGGTCTTTACAAGTTTTATTAATTACATTGTTTCAAGCTTTTTTAGTTGCCAGAAAAGACTGAAAACTTCACAGTATCATGTTTCTGTTCACTGCAAAATGCTGGTGAAATTCACCGCATTATGACTATTTTGTGGATACATAATTTCAACGAGAAAATATCAAGTTCAAATAATTTAAGCTTTTCTATCTCAATCACAGGCACAAACATCTCACATTAAAATAAAGAAGATTGTTTTACTTCATAGGTCCCTTTTATGATACCTTACCTTCTCATTCAAAGGTAAATGGAATTCCCCAGTCTCAAAATTTTCAAACGCAGAAAGGAATTCCTTCCTGCCCCGGCAAAAGCAGTGCGTTCACAGGTGTCTTGCCAACGCTTGTCTGAAGGTGGCAGCAAACTCCCCAAATCTGCCTTTCCCTTTCCAAACCCAACATGAGCAAAGTATATTTCAAAGAGAAAATGGATCTCAAAAGAATACGGCAATTACGAGACAGAAGTGCTCTCACAACCGATATACAATACAGGCCCGTAAAGATATGCCTTAAGTGCATCAGTGCCTCATCAAGGGTTGGTGCAGGAGAGCCAAGGTATGGACTTCTGCAAAGTTCAGGGGATGCACTCAAAGGCACCCAGGGGTTCAGCCCTCAGAGATCACCTTGGCAAAGCAAAGGCAAAGGCGGAGAACACCTTCAAGCAAGATCCTAATGATCTCCCTTAATAGCTCGAACTTCAAAGCATTAAGAGACTTCTGCGTGATCCATCCTTTCAAACGGTATCTGAAAAGGGAGAGCACTCCTAAGGAAAACTCGCACGCGGAGCCGACTTCTCTTCCAGAGATTTTTTGCCAGTTTCGTTCCTGTGTGCTGCTTCCCTGAGTGCAGGCGAGCGCCCGCAGCAGCAGAGAGGCTGTAGGTAGCACCTGTATTTTCAGTCTGCTTAAGACTTCACATTAGCTCAAATGGAGTCCTTGAAATCCTTCCTTTGTGCCAGGGCCCCCTGGCCAGCAGTGGCGGGGGCTGCCTGGGGGGCTCGGCCGGGCTTTGCTCCAGCCTCTACATCGGGCACCCTGCAGTGCTAATGGCCTGGCCAAAACGGGCCCAGCGCCTGCAGGGAGGAGGCCCTGGGGAGGCCAGGAAGGGCCTATAGTGCTCCCGGGCCCTGATGCTTTGAAAAGCTCTTATAGCACTTCGGGCTTTGATAATCTTCTTTTCTCTCCGTTCTGGGTGTGTTTTATTATCAGGTCCCTAATAATAGATTTGTATAATTTTCCAATCAAATTTATTCCTCACGCAACACATGAGATGGAAATTTGCACAGACAGAATTAAGGCTGTTTAGACAACAACTTCTCCTAACTTCCTGTTACTGGTACAGTACCCTAACAAATGTTTTGAATGTATTTCTGATATCTTAAATAGATTCTCATATATAGGATGGATACACACACACATCTGTTTTAATAACATTCTCAACTTCTGGTCCCCTAATGGAAACAATCCGGAATAAATCCAGAGTAAAACTCAGCACTGGGAAATAAAAACATCTCCACTGGAATTATCAGCAGTGGCCTGTCCTGACCTGAGGAACTGTTTGAGATATAAATGTGATGCATCTGAGGAAAAAAAAGAATCTTTTTATTCTACACACTCAGCACTGTATAAACACAGCTTTGAATAATATGGTATGATCATATGTGTGATGCTGGAATCTTTTACACAGAATATAACAGACGTTGTTATTATTAGACGTTGTTGTTATTATAACAGACGTTGTTATTGTGTGATGCTGGAATCTTTTACACAGAGTATAACAGACATTGTGTCCTACTTCAGAGACTAGATACAGGAGACTATTACCTCTTTTCTATTGAATTCCACAATAGCATCTGCAGTATTAGTGCCATTGGGAAGGAAGGGAGCAGAGTCATCTTCATCCAACACGTTCACCAGGAAGGGCACCTCGACTTGCATTTCTCTGGAGCCCTCTCTCACAGTGCACTTGGCCAGCAGTTCATACCTCTCCCTCTCTTCTCGATCGAGGCGCCGTGTCACACTCACCCCGGTCGTGTTCTCATTGTACTGAAATGGCAGACCTTCAGCTGAAAAACACAGCCACAGCATAAATAGGTGCAATCTCTTCCAATCACAGCACTCTTAATATCTCTCACCATCCAGTAAATCTAGCTGGAAATAGCTATTACAGCTTAGAAAAGATTGCCATGACTGCATGATAAAAGACAGACTTAGAAGTGAACAAAAGAAAGTGGAAGACCCATAGCAGAGCAAGCAGAAAGCAGATGGAATTGATGGAAAGATCCTACAATCTAGAAGAAGCACAATTTAAAGCTCATGATACTCCCAAACTACTCTTGGCAGGTGCAACTTGTAAAACAAGTCTTTTCCTCAGGGAAAAGGGCAGTCCTGCTGCCCATCCTCTCTGTACATCTCAGAGCAAAAATCTTCAGGTGCTGCTCACACTTGCAATGGGTTTTCCCTGTATATGATCAATCTAAAGCATCTACTACAAGAGAGATATTTACAGTGCAGCTGTTCATAAATATTCCTGGTACACGAGTGGTTCGGTTCCACTTTACCTGCTAGTAGTTTGTAGGAAATGCTGACATTCTGACACAGATGATGGATTGAAGGTAGCTGGAGCTGATGGAATGTGCCAGGTGGTTTATTCTCCTTGATGTGAAAGGACAGATCCATTTCTGTGAAGCAAAGCTGCCTTGCTGTCAGGGAGCTGCATGCAGGGGCAGTAGCGTTGATCAAGGAGAGGTATACTGTGGCACGAGTAGCAGAGTCACATTCCTTCTCTTGGAAAGGGTGGGATGAAAGGAAGACATACAGCATCACCTTTGATAACGACATCCAGTTGCCTACTGCTACAGAAAGGAAAACAAACAAACAAACAAAAAGCATATTTGAGAGAAGACAAGTAAAGATTTCTTTCACACATTTTGTGCTTTAGTCTATTATTCACAAACTACCACGTAGTTCTATCATGTAACAAAACAGTTTTGAGTATATCACCTACTGACTGGAAGACTTAAATCTTAATAACCTTAATAGTCAAAACACTACAGCTGCTGCCACCAGATTTTGTGCTGTAGAAGCCCACTGAACAACTCCAAGGTGCTGTCTGTAGGACACTGACCTAAAACTGGTTACTATTAGCAAGCAGATTTTTCACGGAACTGGTTCTGAATGGACCAGAGTAGAGTGAGGTGGCAGAGAGAAAAGAGGAGTGAAATAGCACCCAAGATCCCACGATCCAGGATAAACTGACAGCAACTATTAGCTGCCTTTTTAGACAGAGCACTGACAATTTATATCAGTTGAGGATAAGGGACAAACTGTATAAGACAAACAGTTGCAACACTTTGAAATAATAAGTTGGGCAAAGATAACATAAAAACTACAATTAGTCTGCGGCATCTAATAAGATATCCTCAAGCCTAAATCAGCTTCATTATCTTAGTTCAACCACAGACAATGATAGTATCTCTGAGACAGATCTAATTCACTTGAAAAGACTCTCTAGGTCACTTTGACCATATTAAAAACAAAACAAAACAAAAAAACAATATGACACTAAGTTGTGCCAGCCTTCCTGTGTTCAATTACAAAGAGCTATCACATTCATCATTAATGAACACCAAGAAATGCAGTGAAAATGGGTGAGATATCAAGCCTTTAAACACTTAAAAATAAAGCAATAAGTGCTTATATTCAAACACTTAAACCTCAGGAACATAAGTCAAAGGACTGTGTTGATATATGGCCCTTACAAACTCCACAGCTACTACAGACTCTCAGAGCAGAATTTCAGCAGCAGATCACAGTGGTCATTAACTTCTTACCCATTTCCTCCTTCACCATCTAATGATACCTAATTTCCTCACAGATCAAAATCACCAAAACCAATTTACTGCTAGAGCATCAAAGAAGCCAAAAAATGGAGATAATTCACTTCTGTAGCTCAATGGTTAAGCTTTTTTAAGAAGCAAATCTCAAGAGATAACAAGTGATAAACTTAACTATTTCTTCCAAGAACAGTTCAGTGATACATGCAAATGTATTTTGTGAATCCGTGTTACCAGAATTCCAGGGCCGTAGCAGAGTTTGAACCCATTTAGCTACCTTGGTCTGGCCAGTAGGCCTCAAATTTACCACAGTGGAATTGGCTTAATTAGTACTAGTGAATGAACAAATGAAAAAACCTGATGCGAAACTGTGACTCATTAGAGCTTTGGATGACAGGAAATTTAATTCAAGTAGTACAACTTTCTTGCTCCTTTACAGCCAATGGTGAAAGTTACGGACCCTGATCCAGGTTGGTCTTTGCTTTGGCACACGACCCCCTGCATCCACGGTGAGCTTTGTTGGGCCTGGATAAGATATTTCCAAATTCGATGCTTACAAGTTGCTGGATAAAACTCATAATCTGAACAAACTTTGCTTTAACAAGAGATACTTCAAGAAGAAATGCTAGTCTTTTCATACTTACACAGCATATTAAAGTCTTCTCTATCTAGGTTCTTGCTGAGGTAGAGAAGTCCTGTTTTTTCTCTGATTTGAAACCAGTGATTTTCATGGGATCTGGCTCGAGAAATGACGAGATTCTGGCACAGATGGAAGTGGGCCACTTCCCCATGTGAGTCCCTCAAGGCACGGATGTGCAGGAGCGGCGTACCTGCTGCTTGGTCAATGTAGACATTCTCTGAGTACTCCTTCCTGGGGAAGTAGAGACCCAAGGCAGCTGCAAAGGAAGTCACACAACAGGATAGTTGCTCCCAGTTAAGTGAGTTTTGCATTGACTTTTTTTTTAAAAAAGATGCATTCCAAAGAACTAAAAGCTTCATTTTTTAAATGCATTAAAGAAGACATCAAGACAGATTCTCACCTGGCATAAATCTGTGTAGTTATTTTAAATCAGTGCTGCACTCAATGCAGAGATATTGCCAGGAAAGAAAAAAGGCCCATTTTATGTTCAAGCTAAAAATCTCATATTTTTTGGAAGCAGGGCTGCTTTGCTGTAAACACGGCTATAGCTGAAGCAGAAAGCTTAATGGAGCTTTGGTTACCAGATTTTACTCACTTATATCTGCAGCTCTCAGCTGTTCTTACACTACCTCACAGATGATATTCACAGAAAAAGAAGCCTGTGATGAAATTGCTCACTTTCAAGGCCTAAACACACCTTCTCTTCTCAGAAGACACAGGCTCTAAAATGGTTTTTTTCCCGATTACACAAAACATCTCTAAAATATAAGTTTTTGTGTGGTTGCCACCCTTTCTAATCAGGCCAACCTGATACAGTTGGTAACACACTGCAGATACTTATACCAACTGCCTCTTCATGGCTGTCACTGCAGGAGCTCTTATCTTCCTAGGTCACTTTGCATTTGCTTCTCTATTGCTTTCCTACACCTCCTGTCCAATTCTGCAGCCTGCAAGCCTGATAGTGGGACGGCTGACACGCGATGAAGGAACAGCCAGTAAAAGTATGCATGAAAAGACAGTGCACGCAGTGTGACCGAGCTGTCTGACACAGCTCCAGATTGTGCTAAAATCATCAAACAGGACCATTCTTCAAAATTTAAAGTAGATTGCTGCAAAGAAGATCCACAGATTAAAAATAAGTGAGGCGTGGATGGGATTTTCAGAAACACACGAGGAAGGCCATCCTTTGTACCCCCTGCAGCTGCCTGACGGAGGGTTAGCAGAGGCAGGCCGCTACTGGAACACGTCTCGGAGAAACCCCACCTGTAACGTAGGCGCAGGGCGACAGCGACAGGAGCCGCGGGAACACACCGCCACCCTTGTCTGCGAGCTGCCCTCACAGCCAGCACTTGTTCCCACAGAACAGAACGCTTGCATTTGGCAAAACTTTGCATTATTTGCTTGGGTCTAATAAAAGTATAGGGCATAAAAAAGGTCTACACAACTGCTAAACAAAAGAAAATAATAACAGTTCCCATGCATTATTAACAGAATATTATCTTAGCTGAAATAAAGATAGATACAGCTGGAAATGAGGATAATACAGCAGTAAAATTGGAGATATAATGCCAAAACATCTTCAAAATAGCATCAGGCTACTGCATTTATTTTATATTATTATTGGACCCATGCAGTATTCTACAGGAGGGAGAAGACCACAAACTGTAAACAAGAGACCTCTAGTTTTGTTTGGAAACACCACAGAAACCACTGCACCTTGCAATGATTCATGACACCATCTTTATCCCTGGCTACAACTGTATCCATATGATTTACAGCTGTCCAGTATTTGTTCCACTTTGCAATAAGCGAGTAAAAGCACTAAAGTGATAGAGCAGGTGAATTTTCTCCCAAGTAATTAACCCAAAGAGATGCCAACAACCACCTTCTACGGAAATATTTTAGAAAAGCAGTTTAACCTGTTGCTTCTGAAGGGTTTTCCTACTATCTGAAGAAAATAAAGTTACTTCTCACTCCTGTCCCAACACTATCTTGTTCATAAGTTAATTTTTTGAACATTCTTAAATCTTAAATCTTTCTCCAGTCACACATCCCGTTAAAGACTCCCATTCCAACCGCCTTTTTAAAGTGTACACTAGCAGTCCTAACAACCACGTTCATTAACGACAAGGGAAAGATGATATCCAAACAGTAAGTCCAACTCTAACACAAGGGAACGGATTTTCCCAAGGTACTTGGCACTGTGCTGGTACTTAGATCTCAAACCTAAAATTATGGAAAGTCGGGGACAAAACAGGGAGGGAACTGTTTGGCATCAAAAACACATCATTATGTGAAGTTGTAATTATTTATTTCCTTCTCTTAAACAAATGTGCTAATATTCATATGCACATAGATACAGATAAGGTCATTGTCTATATAGTAAGTGTAGACTTCTTATTAGGTAGAAACCTTCATTGAGAAGTGCATTCAGAGGCAGCCCTGCAAACGGTGATGCACATAATGGGCAGCAGTGATACTGGAGGGTCTGCTTGGATCTGCACGAAGCTTTTGAAGTGGATCTCCAAAGAGGCCCCACTCCCAGCTTTGGCTCTTGTTGCACAGTGCTCTTGCAGCACACGAACCCAGGTCCTTTTGGATTAAACCAAGGCAGAAGTTACGCTCCAACCATTAACCACCTCCAGTCCGTGGTGCCAGACTAGAGCTGGTCCAAAGTTAAAACCCCTGAAATGCTGACAGCCTGGCTGTCAGCTCCTCAATGCTGGCTGCTTTGCTCTTCCAATCTATATCACTAGGTCTGTACCAACGCTAATGGATACACCATCAGATTTAACTTTAAGCACATGAATAATTACTACAGGCATTGCTACTTAAGTGTCTTAACTCTGCAGCTACATTTCAGCACAGATCAGCATGCGGATAGCTCAGCACTAAGGAAAAAATAGTACATATGGTGCAGAATCCTCTTGACTACTCCGTGGCAGGGGTTCACAGGATCTATCTTCCCCATTCTCAGAAACACCCCAGAACTGTCACGAACTATGTTGGGGAAAAAATCTTGTAGTATAAAAATCTGATTTGTCCGCAGAGGACAGAAATGGAAAACAATGCTTTGTAAAGACAGGAGGATTCCTTCATAAAATGAGGGAAATAATGAGAAAATTATAAATTTGATTTTGCCCTCATTCTGTAACAAGATTCACTCAATGCTGCTGATCTTGAAATTACTGGGATTTTGTAAACTGGTCACTCTCTAATTCCACTTCAAGCACTGAGGTAGGGGTATGCAACAGACTGCCCCGGTCACAACTGCACTGTGCGGATAAATCTACAGAGGATGATTTTGAAGGAGACCTTTTTAGTAAAAATGTAGCACTCACTTCTCTAAGCTGCATTCATTCCTTCAAACTCTAGTAAGTTAAAAACAGATTCAATAAATTTGCCATCTGGCAACTATACTGCAGGAGGAAGAGATTCTAATCATGGCCACAGTTTTTGCGTCCTGAAAAAGAAACAAAAAAAAAATCAATTTTCAAGAACTTTACAAGCTTCCTATGGAAGCCAGATGGAGCTTTTATTGCATCTGTCATTTAAATAAATAGGAGTTGAGATGGTTAAGCTCAAAACTGATAGTCAAAGTGCTTTTCCTTATGAATTAAAAGCAGAAGGGTATTTCACAACCTTGAAATATATCACAACAAGGTTTTGCCCTAAAACATACAACACTAACATGTACGTGCATATACACACACACATATACATATATAGCAGCATTCCAGTCTCTCTAAAATAATTCTGTGGAATGATTTATTAATTTTTGCAGAATGCTCCAGGTCTCAATTCTATAACCAATCAGCACAGAAACATTGCAATGCATCTGGTGGATAAGCAATATAACATGGTAATAGCTTATCAGCAGAATATTGATGAAAACAGAGATCATGTTTAAGCAGATGTAAGGTCTAACAGCTCCTACAGGAAAGGGATATAGTTATGACAGCATTAATCCGAGCCAAGGAGAGAAAACAAATAAAAATGAGAGTGCAGAAATGAGATTATATATACTTTGAAGCCTAGACATAAACTGAGCTTGTGAAGTAATGCAGCCTCTCATGGGACTTGTCTCTCCCTAACGAATGATCAGGTAAATAATGCCTTTTGTGATAGGGAGTGATTTTTTGTCCAAAATACATTGGGGAAAACTGCAGTGGAAAAAGCATGCTTTTAATGCTTTTTATTCTTGCCTCTCTAGACATGAGAAATCAGAAAATTATGAAAACCAATTATAGCACCATTCCTCTTGTCAGCAACCACAAGGAAGAAAAATATAATTTAACTTTTTTAGTCACGCCATGAAGTGGCATGAAATGTTTTTTTTATTTGTAAACGGGAGGACTTTACTGTGAACGACAGTCTCCTAGACAAAGCATGCAATCACCTTGCAAGGTAAAATTGGACTTTGGCAACATGTTTTGAAGCAAATTATCCCAAGCACAGGATGTGCTCTGAAAAGGATATGCTTTGATAACTGGAGCATTGTCTCAGCTCCTTGCAGATCACTTGCAGGCTGATCTTCTCCAAGAGAACAAGAGATGGTGGCAAGAAGGCAAAACCAGAGCACTGCTTGGCCACTACTTGAAAGCTTCCCACCACCACCCTGTGCCTTTGCAATGGACGCCAAAGGCAAACACGCTCTTTAGAAGAGGAACTGATGCAGGTTGAGACATTGAAATGCGGCAGCCAGCTCCCTTCCAGAACCGGGGCGTAGAAGGAAAGAGCTAAATCCACAGAAAAGGTCAAAGCTCCGCAATGTTCAGCTTTACAGCCCATCATTTAGCTGAGTCACCAGCCTCAGGTTAAGCACACCAGTGTCCTCCTATAGCTCTTTGAAGAAAATTAAGAGCTGAAATGACAATGACTTGGTTTAAGTTACAACATGTATTTGAGAAAGGGGTCTGGTCCTGCTTTAAAGTCTTCAAGCAATCAAGAATCTAACACATCTCTTGAAATTAAACTAGGGTTTAATTACTCTAGTGACCAAAAATGCACACTGCCTCTAGCACAAAGTTTTGACTTTAAGCTCCTTTCTTGCCATTTCAACGCCTACCTCTTTCCAATAGACGAAAAAGCTCATAAATCTCATCATGTCTCCTAGATGAACACACATTTTCTATATAAGCACTTGTTTCATGTTAAAGACATAAGAAAGAAAACAGCAAAATGGAAATGGAATAAAGAGTTCCTTTCCTTCAAGAAGGAATATACATCTACGTAAATCTTTAACAAACTTTACTCAGACTTGCCTCAGCATTTTGGATAACAGCATGAGAATTTTTAAAGAATGGAACAGACCTTTTTTATGATTAAAATGCAGAATGAAGAACTTGCATAAAAGTCAAAGAAAAAGGGTATGCTTTTAATGTCACGATAGCCCTAACATTGTAACATAAAGGAGATAACAGATGAACATGGGAGACTGTTGTTAATAATCCCCCATTTGTGGCACAATATCACGTGTCCACAAGCAACTATTTGGCCAGGTCAGTTGTGTGTTTCTGAAATAATTATGATTACTCCTGATGAGGATGAACGTAGCCAGAGGTCGACTCATCAGTGAACAAGAGCAGCGAGGCATTTGCTTGTTGTAAATTATGCGACTCATCCACTTAATGCCCTCCAGAATAAAGAAATTAACTTATCTTTATAAACCAAAATGTCCATCATTTAGAAAAAAAATGTTGCCACCTGAGGGGCAAGCATCACAGAAGAGCATCATCAGAAACAACCTGGTGTGGAGCCAGTGCTCTGAAAAGGGGCGGGGGAGAGAGGCACTGTGCAGCTTTGTGCCAAAAATCCTGGGCAAGTTTTATGGAGTTGGGCAAGTAACAGCTGCGTGTCACCTATTCTACACATTGAAATGCAGCACAGTTGTTTGAGAAAAAAATCATAGCATGAATTTCAATAGCAGTAGTAACAGCAGAATACACATGTTTTATAGAATATGATACTTCCAGAGGGACCAGGTCCTTAGCAAATGATGGTAAACAGGCACAACGCTTCCGCAGAAGATCTACCAGACCCGATAAACTGCTCTGCTTTAAGTTAATTGCCTCTCTTGCGATTCCCTCACCAGGTTCCCATGCCCAGAATTTTGGTTGAAAACATGGAAATTAAGTAGACACAAATACAATAAAAACACTCAGACAGCCACCTGTATTAACCTGCTGGTAAGGAAACTCACAGTGAATTTCCCAAGATATTAATAAAAAAAACAGTAAGCAGAAAGGTAAGACAGGGAAAGCATTTTGCGCCTGTACCGCAGAAGTCCAAGATAAAGACAGGCCCGAAAGCCGTCAAAAAGGAAGTATTTGAACTGGATTCTAGATTAGTAACAACTGCGACGTTCTTGGTTGGAGTCTCTGTTCCGGATGGGCAGAGGCTGCGCAGCGCAGCGTGCCGAGCGCTCCGCCAAGGCCCTGCTGCGGGGTAACCCATGTCCAGCTGGGCCCGAGGGTCAAGCGCGGCGACCCTTCTCTCTGCAGAGGCCACGTTCCTGGCGGGGCTTAGGAGGGCACTTCCACATGCCAGGAGGGAAGGAAGGGCTGGAAGCTTCCCTGCTGTTGCTTGTATAAGCAACACAGAGCTGCAGTGCGAGACAAAGTGACCGAAGATCAGACTACATCACAGATTAATAAATGGTTAATGACATTTACTCACATCCGGGTCCATTTCAGGGGGTTTACAAGGGAGCAGAAAAAGAATGAAGATGACATAATGTTTTATTTTTATACCACTGTTCAGTTTTCCACAGAGACAGAAGGACTTCTGGTTTTCCAATACCCTGCCTGTGTTTTGCTCTGACAACCAACCCAGAGATGTTGATGAGCATGGGAGAAGAGATCTTACATAGGCAACTCCTGCTAAACGCTGCAGACCTTGTGGCTTCGTATGCCACAGTACAACACAGGCAAAAATCTCCACTTTATCCTCACAGGTTTTAGGTGAATGAGTCCAGGCACGGACACAGATACACATGGATCCAGACTGCACAGCTACGAGAATCGCCAGGACTGCCCAGAGGTGTCTCAGTCTGTTCTCACACATACCACAGTGCCAATATAAAGAGTCTTCCATACACTTCTGCTCAGCAGTCACCTGCACGATCATAAAAGAAATCCTAATTCACAAATCCAAAATGTCTAGCTGTTATTTCTTGCAATACCTGATCCAGCAGTTGCACCTATAAAGATCTAATAGTTAGACAAATCATAAAAAACAGGAGATATGGATTTAACATAGGTTAAAATTGCATCTCCACTGATAAACTATGGAACCTTTTCTAATGCTAATCCAGAAGATCCATTTAAAAATTAGATTTTTTATTTTTGTGTGAGATTTGTGTGTGTCACCTTTGTCCACCATTTGTTTTTAGTTATTCTCACTCACTAGTTTCAATGAACTGAAACGGGCTGCCACATTCTAGGCTCAAACCCAGCGATCTGATCTCTGGCAAGGGGAACTATTCTGCCTTTTATGACAGGAGGTCCCAATACAAGGAGCTGGACTTTCACCGTTCTCTACTTCCATTCATCCAGCTGCACTCGATCAAAGCAAATGCAAGCTTTCCTGCCCATTATAAATGGGCAGGAGTCAGGCAGGACTTTCACCGTTCTCTACTTCCATTCGTCCAGCTGCACTCGATCAAAGTAAATGCAAGCAAATGCATTTATAATGGGCAGGAGTCAGGCGCCTGAGTCGGGCACCACAGATAACTTCCTGACAGCTCAGTGCAATTCTAACGTTAATGACTACAAACGCCTCACTCTGTCCTCTTCTTAAGCCATCTTGACCTGGCAAATGCCGCCCAGTGAAACATGAAATGTTTCTGAGGCAGCTTCCCCCCCTCCTCCTGGCTGGGCTTCAACAATTAGCAAAAAGGGAAGTCCTTGGCCAAGCAGTGATGTTTCTAGCTTTGGATTTGGAGTTTTGGACACAATGGCCAACTCTTCTGAAGGGAATCAACAGCAGTAGGTTCTCCAGCCAAGCCATGGCAGAAGGAGTCTGATTTTCAGGGCAGAGGCACATCCGGCACCTACTCCCTTGCTGAGGAGCAGACCACTTCACAGCACCTCAGTTGATTTCACTTTGGATTTTTCACTGCTGCACAGGAAAATCTACTTTCTGCAGAGGTGTAAAAACTAGGATAAACCTTATCAGAGACATGGAAAACAGATCAGCCCGAGTTGTGCTTTATCCATACCTAGCACCACCAGCTGCTCTCCTTTCCTCCCATTCAGGCAGCTCATGACCGAAAGCTGCGGCATCGTCGCTCCCGTGCAGCGGGAGGCAATCGATGAAGGCCTCGGCTGCCTGGGGCTGACAATTTGCCAGGCAAACAATAACAACGCGAACGTGCACCTCACGCAGCCAAGCGCTCTGTTACGAGGAGCTGCTGTTCTCCTTCCCAACACTCCAGGGAGCTGTGAGCCTGCAATTCAATTTTTCATCCAGGAAGTGAAGTATCACTGTAACTGTTATCTTTTCCTTTTTTTTTTTAATTCAAAGATTTGCTATTCTGAATTATCAGCGCATTCTGTCTTATATTGTTATATACTAGGTAATCTATGAAATGAAACAGAGGAGAGAATGTGTTGTTTCTTTATTTTTCATTTTAATTTGTAATGTAATATCTCTTTTCTAGGGAATGCATCTGTATGCTTCAAGTGACAAAGTAGGAAAAAATCTAAAATTATGTTGCAACACAGCTGGATTAGAATCTTTAATTCCTTTCTTTTAACACACTGTGGCAGATAGTACATTTTCTTAAGCGCCACACAAAACAGACCTTCTTTTAAAGAGGTTTCACAGAAACCTCTATTACACCTGCCATCACTAAGAAACAAAACAAAACAAAGTAACTTGACATGAAAAGCCCCTATCTCAGCTATGAACATCACTGATTAATTTAACAGAACAACTTTTCCTTCGGGGACTTTTAATCATTACACTGTAGTAGTTTGCCATTAAGCTGTTGTCTTAAGGCATGAATAATGGCAGCAAGAAGGCAGGAATTGTATTGACAAGGCCTGGCCTAACGATACGCCTTTGACCTGACAGCTTCTCCAGCCTGCTCCTGCCCACCGACATTCAGATAGACGGCATTTTGGAGAAGTTATAAGGAAAAAATAAAGTGTAAAAGAAACAAAGAACTATAATATTCAGAAATAGAAAGAACTGCTTCTAACTTTTCCTATCCAGGGTTAGCACATTTGCACTCTCACAGCACAGCAACATGTGGGGGAACAGCAAGGGCCTTTACAAAAGTTTTATTTTCATTTAAGCAAACTTCTGTGTCCCAGCCCTATTCTACTGGGCTAAAGCCAAGTAGAGACCCAAACCAATCCTCCTTTGATTAATGAAGACTCAATTTGCTTAAGAGATTTTTAGTTATTTATAAAACTTCTGCATTATATTGTCTCATAAGTCACTACCACAGGTCTGCTCAGAAAATTTTACCTGTTGCTTAAAAACACTAGCTGGCATTAATGTACCAAACACGATTAGAGGCCATAGCTAAGGCTCAAGATCACTGATTTTTCCATGAATGCTTTCCATGAAATAGTGTTTCTCTGGAGCAAGGATGAATAGCTGGCTGGCTCGATGCTTTTCTCCAGGAGTAAGCACATATTGTAGAAGCTTAACAGAGCTTAATCTTAAAATGCAAATAAATAAGCGTATGCCCTGTCATCAGTGATAGTATTGAACTTCATGCCAAGAAGACAACAACATACAAAACGTTTATATTTTTTTCCCTGCGCTGCAATTACCAATGAAATACTTCCCTTGGGGGTACTCTTCCTTTTACAAATCTTCTCTGCTTACAGTTTCAGGACTCAAGGCTGAAGCTATTTTTTTTTTTAAATGAACCGTACAACTACATACTTTTCTAGTAAGACTTCAGTTTGAGAAAAGTGATGACAAAATTGCTAAAAGAATTTTGTGGCTTCCCTGCTGCTCCGTTCTGGAAGGAGCCCTGGCCGTGGGGCTGACGCTCTGCAAGTTCCCATACGCTGCCTGGCAAAGAGCAAAGAGGTCAGAAGGAAAATTAGTGTCACTTGCTTATTGCTCTACTTTTAAAACACATTACCAATCTAATAAACATTGATTTCAAGGAATGAGATACGATTCTGTCTTTAGGCTTGCACAATCAACCCAAAGGCATTGGAGATTTCAGTGAACATTCCCTAGCTTTTATTTAAGACAGACCTCCTTTGTTTTTCGATGCGCTGGAAAAAACTGCGCTCAGCTAATCCAGGTAACCTGCACATTTGGAACACAACACAGAACTCAAAAATTTGGCTTCTGGTGCCGTGAAGCTACCAGCTACGCCTGACACCTTGAAGACACCCTGGCCACATCCTCTTGCAGACACCTAGCTCTGTCTCCAAGCATTCTTAGCACTTCAGCTCCATTTAATTCTGCACATACAGCAGCAGTCCCTTGAGAGACAAGACAATTATGGGAAGCAATTTAGATGAATGCTGTTGCCCTCCCCCCCTCCCAAGTAACATTTTTAGGGATAACATCACATGTACAACCTTGCTATACTACTTGGAGGAAAAACAAAACAAAAAAAAAAAGGCAGTGGAAATGCTCGACTTGTGGCCCTATTTCCTGTAATGCAATCACAACCTGCCTCCTTTACTCACTGTATGGCCTTTCACGTATGTTGCACATTTACGTCAGAAACTTGGTGCGTAGACCGACACAAGCGCTTCAACAAATCCTGCAGTAAGCTCAAAAGCTTACTGAAACAAGGATTACAAGGGTTTTTAAAATAATTTTTAATCATTTTTTAAATCATTTTTATGCTCTTTGTTCTTAGACTGAAAATAGAGAGTCTGAGAAGAGCTCAGGTGAAGGTGTATGACAGTTAGCCAGGAGGTGACATAGTTGGCACAGCTGTACCAAGACTGTCCAAACTTTAGAGAGGAGAGGTTTAGCATGGGCCGCTTTGGCTCCCCTCCTCAAAGAACCCAGGTTAAATCCACATTGAGTTCATGCTTCTGCGTAAATAATGCTGCATTGGTACTAGACAACGGGCTCAGCTCACTCTTAGGTAACACTGCAGCCACATTTCAAGAAGCTACTCATTAAAAACAAAATGAAAAAAGCACAATTACTTAATTGCTTCCTGAGGTCAAAAATGCTATAGACTTCACCAGGCTTGAGACTATAGGCAACGCTTTGCAAATACTTGCAGACAAGATATGAAGACAAACGAGCACATTTGCAAAGAATTAGAACGTGCATGCGTGAGCACGGGTAGCACCCAAGGAGGAAAGATGCATGCATGATGACTGTCACACAAAAATATATTGTCAAAAACGAGATAAAGTACTAGGTTTTAAGAATGTATATGAATAAAAACGTACCACAAATTCTCAGCACATCATTCCTATTCCCAGGGAAGCCATGTTATTTTAAACTTTGCCACCCAGAACTTAGTTTAAAAATTTTATTTGGACTACTTCCACTATACCAAGGGTTTTAATGTGCTTGATATGTCTCTCCTTAGCTGAAGTCAGTAATATTTCAGTTTTTTAAGTTGGACAATACTCTCTTTTAAACCAAAAGTAACGTATCACATCAATTATAATTCTTCACTGATCCTTATCCATTTGAATGAATGTTACTTTATCAAAAAGCCCACTGGAGTCAGTCAGTCTACATATATCATTAAAACCACCATTTTTTATTGGATGCCATAATGACTTTGTGGATCTAACCAACTCAGAGCTCTTTGGCTGACCTAATTTTCTAGGATACCACTTTTAGTATAGATCACATTGCTTTGTCTCTCAAAAGCTGTTCCAAAATAACCATCTGATAGGAACGTCTAGCTGGATAAATTCTCTTTTTTTTAAATTGTTCTTCACGCATTTGACTGGCAACCCTCAGAAGAGATCTCTCATGTTGTTGCAGCAATGATCAACAGTGTAATTTTAAAATTAGATTTATTCATTATGGGTTTAATTCACTTTTCTCTGACTAAAGTCAGAGTAAATCAACTTATACAGCTGTGTGAGCAAAATATAACTCTTTTCTGGAGCAAGAGACAGAGAGTGGAGCTCTACATAGGACTTCCACGGCCATGAGGCTAAGGTCTAGGACAAGAGACCTCCGTGGTCTCAAGGCCTAGAAGTAAAAGCTTGCTGACCTGCAGACTCGTTCCCTTTTTCTGGAGATTGGCCTTGGTCATGGCAGATGGGTATGCTTTTCAGACACCTCACCCATCTTAGGCAAACGCATCTACCAATATCTTCTCAAGTTTTACAGGAAAACTCAGAAGGCACACACAGATGGCAGTTATTCAGAAAATATTCTCTTGCGCTACAGATTCTTCAAAATCAACTATCATTATGATAATATCTGTTACCATAAACCCCAAAGAATGCTAAAGCAAATAGACATTTTGATCACATGGACATATTACAGTCATAATATTAATTTCTAGATTTTACCTTTCATTCAAGAAAATGAGAAACGTTATACAATAGGGATAAACGACCTTCCTTAGAAACGTTTCATTTTTACGAAATACAAACCACCTGCCAAAGATGTATCATCATAATAAAAGACTAAATGTAACACCTCTGTCATGTAACTATGGATTTAATACTTATATATGGAAATATGTAAATATATAAATAAAATCCACACTGAGTAAACACAGAAGATAGACAGCATTACACAGCTCTTAATTATAAGCAAAACGATTTACTGAAGCGCTTCTTTAAAAAGTAGTTACATTCCTTCCAGAGCAGGCTGGATTAGATCTTTCTCTCCTTAACTACATAAGGCACTACGTAATGCTTTCTAAGGCAATTCATTCACTCTGAAAAGTTCATAAATGAAACGGATAGCTAATACTCAGCACAGACCTCAATGTCTAATACAGGGAGACAAAGCAAGGGCAAGATTTGCACTGCTCCTACCCCGGTTTCAACAACTTACACCTCAACATTTTCGTCTCTCAACAATTTTGTCTCTGTTCCCACACCTGTGACTCTGTGGTAACACATGCTCATTCACGAACATCGATCCACATCCAGGAAAATCAAACAAAAGTAGTTACAAAACCACATGCAAACACACTTTGAACCTTAATGTCTTAGCTCTGATCAGGAAATGTTTAGCCTGCTGTTTGGTAAACAGAAGATTCATTTGGCATTTTATGTATAAATACACAACAACAGACAGTGGATCTAATAAAATCCCAATTACTTTTCCTAATGCTAACTTCTATAAAAGCCTTATTTTCCATATTGTCTCACATTCCTTCTAGCCTCCTACGCGGCCTTATTTCCTTTCTTTTAGTCATTGTGAGATTGGCACTCACAGCTTCCCAGAGCTCTGGCAAACCAGAGGGCCTTCCCATCTGAGCCGGGCTTCTCGCTATCAACACATAAAAGCGAGTGAAGCTAGACTGTTTTCTAAAATAATGTCCAAACTTAAAAACACAGATCATGTGGCCAAACATAAACACAGGAGTAGTTCCCCTGAAGTGAAGGGCTTGCTGCGCTCTCAGCTTCAAGCCCTGGGGCCTGAACTCTATGGTGGCAGCCCTCACTCTCAGCCTCTTCCCCTCCAGCACACCACAGACCTGGGCTCTGCCTACATGAAGGAGCTGGGGTTAAATCAACCTTGCCCAAAAAGAAGATTTTACAGAACCCCAGCTCTAGGGTTCTCAGTGCCAAACAGAGCGTCCTGCTACAAAGAGGGAGCTGGGCCTAAGACAGGAACAGCAAGCTTGCCCGGCTAAATTTGACAAGTGATAGAATCGTAAAGTATGTGGGCACATTGTGGCAGCTGATTAACCCCCGTGGCTGGAGCGACAACACCTCCTTTTTCTTCTCCCGAGAGGTTGCCAGGCAACGCTAAGGAAGCGTAACCGCTCCTTTACACACTGACACTTAACAACCTGGCCCTTCATGGCAATTCAAAATATCCCAAGTTAAAAATCATCCTGCTTGGAAGATTTCTTTGTGAGTTTTCCCCTTGCCCCTCAGGGATTTCCACAGAGGGGCCGGACAGACAGCGTGGGAAGCAGGCGGTGCCGGCACCATGCGGCACTGCCACCTGCGAGCTAGAGCTTCATGGGCTCCTACTAGATCAAGCTCTTTGAGTAGTACTTCACTGAGACAGTAACTGGGACACTGCAGTTCACTGGCACAACTGCTAAGATTTAGGAGAGCGCTGCACCGAGTTATTTGTTTGGGAGAGATACACGACTTCCCCATTCGCATGTAAAAATGTGTGCTCAGGTCTGTTAGTGAGGACTACGCAGGAGCTCCAGTGAGGAACAGATTGCTGCATCACCTCTTCCACAGTCATCCAGACTGACAAGCACATACTGGGTCCACTGCCATCTTGCTTTATTTTACTTTTGTTTAGTGATGCCTCTGAATACTGACAAAAGAAACAGAGCGGAAACCCCTGTCAAAGGACTGCTGATGGTTTTTGTGTTCTGACATTACTTTACTCCTTGAGATGATAAACTTCCTCACACATTTGATTGATGTAACTAGCTTAACTGATTAATCACTTTGCCTCCTAGCAGTTCCTTCCTGCTTATAGCCAAGGAAACAGTCAATTAGGACGATAATTAATTCTTCCTCTCATGATGGGGTAAATTTGGAAGGTTGTGACCACATGAATGCAGGCAGTGCAGCTGGTTAATCTGTAACCCCGAGCCTGATGCTCCTAATGAATAAACTACAGCTCTTCTACTTCAAACGACAGACCAAATACCCAAATCCTCTACAGTTCTGCTTGGATACCTACAAAACAGCATCTGGAGGAAATGCAACATCTATTGGGCAGTTTCACTGAGAAACAGTGAATGTTGTGTTACACCCAACATGAACTAACAGGTATCTCATCAGAAACCAAAAGAACCTACAAGACAAAAGAAAAAATTCACTTCTAGCAAACAAAGATTAAACAAAATCAACAGCTTACCACAGCTACAGAAACAGGATTAAAGTTTTTAAGAACGAAACATAGCAAAATTGTCTTATCTGTATATAATGTAGATATTCTATCATGATTTTTAAAAATCCTAACTGGTTGTTCTTCTAAAATATGCTCCATCCCAGCAACAGACTTTGGGGAGTGGAAATTCATTTAGGGAAGGCTGCACACCACAGGCTGCTCAAAAACTAGCCTAGATTGCTACCACACTCCCCTCTGACTTTAAAGCTTAACAGCAAACAGCAGATACGGAGTTTGGAGAATATTTTGGTAGCTTGACTGCACTCTTGTAATTCCTACTTTTTTACATGACACAAGCTCCTAGAAAAAAAAAATGTTAATTTGGTAACATGGACTGCAAAATACAGACCTCCTCCTCCAAGGTATCGTGTGGTTGGAGAGCCTTCAGTTATTTTTGCGAAGCTGTTCTGAACAACATGTTCTAAGTATCTAAAAATTATGCTGGCTGGTCAAATCATGTGAAGCTTATAATGCTTCAAATGATTTGCGTGTATTTTTATATTTTATACTGAGGGTAGTTTATTCGTTACGTAAATCTGATAAAGAAACAGAGAAACAGACTAGTAAATCAATGGGAATAAACTTCTGAAACTTCAACTGACCTCAAAAAGATGTTGCAATTAAAAACTTTTGGAATGAGTGAAGAGGTGATACTGAGTTCTATATATTCAAATTTGCCCTCAGAGTTATAGAACTGAATCAGACTTCAGACTGCGACTTTTGGTTTCCTGCCCAGATCAGCTGCAGACCAATTTCATAAAATTACCACAATTCAAGAGAGAGACATGAAAAATCTTAACCCCTGGTTTGCTTCAGCCTTAAAAAAGGTTACAGTTTAATTTGTACTTCTGTACTTCAGGCCTTGGAACATTTCAAATGGAAGTATCATTATCAGCTCAGTCCAAGTCAATGTTATCTTCAAACACTCAGCTACCTTTCCTATTTTATTTTAATGCCACAGAAAAATCGCTAACAAACATCTTCCACATTGCTCATCACTATTTACATGGGAACATCAAATGGGACTTAAAAGTAATGATAATGGTGACCTACTAATTTGACCAGAGATTCCAGATGATTTCTAATGTTTAAGACATCAGCACAATAAAGTTTGATTTACGTTACATTTTCTCCTGTTATTCTCTGATGAACGGAATAAAAACTGTGTCACGAAGGAGCAGCTAAGACAAAGATTACCTTTTATTACCGTGCATGTGTTTGAACACGTGCACCCAGAAAAGCATTGGATGTACTTTTAATTAAAATCCAAAATATTTATTTTCAATCAAATAACATCTTAAATAATCACTCTAGGAAAAAAAGAAAGAAAGAAAGAAAGAAATCAAGTTAACTTCATGCCAATTTTTTTTTCAATAACCAAACAGATGTCCCAATGAAATTTGCCATTATTCTTTCCAGGAGGAGAGCAGCCATTATTTTTCCAATAACTTTAGCAGAGTTCATTCCAATTCTGCTTTCCTGGATAACATGTTAGGAAAAAATGGGAACGGCTTTCCTGAACGCTTCTTAGGAGGAAAATACTATTAAATCAATCTTCACCGATAACTACAACAACAAACTGAGCAGGCAAGTGCCGCAGTCGGAGTACTTTTTTATTCAATGCATTTCTTTACTTTTCTTAAAACAGTTAGGCTATTTCACAGAGCAACCTCTTTTAAGTGTCATACAAGAGATACTGCTGTATAGTTAAATAGGTATAAGTACACACCATCAAATATAATGCCAAAGTAGAAAAAGGTTTCTGCCTAACGTCTCTGCATCTAATCAGTCTATACTACTGGAATATAATTGCTCCCCCAGTTTTCCGTCATCCGAATGTTTCCTGTATCTGCCTATACAACCTAAAAACATTATGAGAAGCATACTGATGAACTCTTCCCCTTTTTAGGTTTTGATTTCTGAACTAAATTTGTAATGAATGTAAATGCAGTATTTGGCAGTCTTCCAGCTAACTACTATAGCTGTTCCCTGAATTGGGGATAGGCGTCAAATATTAAGATATTTTGTTGCTACTGGTTAAACATAGGAAATAGAGAGTCAAAATAAACTTCAATTAAAAGTTTATTAGGGTTTTTGTCAAGATGACATGGGAAGAGCACTTAGGACATTCTAGCATCAACCTAAACCCCTTGAAAAATCAAGGTATTCTACAGATACATGGTTCACATTGATGTAGGCTTGGAGCATAACAACTGAGTCCTGATCTTATCTGCACTTAGAAATTAAGGCCTACCTCCTGTCGGGAAACCAATCCAGTAAGAATTCACCGCATTGATCACCGTTCCAAGTCAGTGATCTAACAGAGAAGGTGCCAATGATTGCAAAAGGATTGGAAAACATGGACTGGGAGCTGCTTGGAAAAACACCTACTTAGAGTGGCCTCCTGCATCGTCTGCTGCAGCATTTCGGCCTCCGTTTGTTCAGGACACTGTGAGCTGGTTGAAAGTAGAGACATACCTGAGATCACCTGTTTCCCCCACCACAAATATCCTGGGAGTGTCCAGCAGGCTACTTCTCTTCTCAAACAAAGAAAGTTAAAGATGGCTCTAAACTGCGTGGGGCAGAAAAAAAAAATCCTTTTCCCTGTTGGGTCTGATGGGGTAGAACCATTTTCAGTGTCAAAGTACCCACAAAGAATCTCACTCTCCAAGGTCTCTTAGGACAAATTCCCTCCTGCCCACACCCCAACAGCATAAAATGATCAAATAATTTTCATGACAACTGGCCAATTACTGCAATGTTTTGCTAAGGGATGGTCAGCAGGAAGAAAGCAATCATCCTTGTTTACAAATCTATATTTCATCCCTTTTCAGAGACTTTGTGCTGTTTTTACATAACCTCACTTCAGACAAGGAAAAGCCCTCGCCAAACCAGGTGGATAGTTACTTGCATAATCAGAAAATCAGGTTTTGAATTGTTCTCCAAACAGCTATAAGCTATTCTAAGATACAGAAGGTTTCTTCTATGCAGAAACTTTTATAAAACAATGAACACAAATTACACAGACTGGTTTCTGCATTGATTACTGTTCTTCAGTCCTTAAAATATATAAATGTGAAATAGTATCATCTCATAGTTACCAAATCCCATCCTATCACTGGAGGGCTAGACAGTCTCACCATGTTTTCATGTATCCATCCCCACTTCCTCCTTGAGCAGTCAAGGATCTTATCTCTACTGTATACTTGGAGAATTCAGGCACGGAAAACTGAAGGACCAAAACTAAATGTTTTGGTCTGGCAAAATTATGTCCATCAGGCAAGATCCCCGACATAGATGGTGTCTCCACACATATTCAACAGAGTTAATCCATCACCAAATGTGTGTCTTTACAGGCATCATTTCCAAATTATGGCAAAGATTCTGAACTAGAAGCCCTAGGGATAGTTGTGATCCAAATATGAAGTTCCTTTCTAAGACTGTGTGGCACTAACAGTCCTAATATGTTGCATATCAGGGGACCCAGGAGATTTAACGAAAACCACACAGGCTGCTTTGTCACAGGCACCTCATTTAACTGAGGCCTATTAAATAATACATTAAAGCCCTGGCCACGATACCATCTCTTTTCTTGCTGGGGTTCTTGTGAAATCATAGAACAAATATTTTCCCAAAAAAAAAAAAAAGGTCTCACTATAAAAGCAGATTCAGAGGTTTGAAAACAACAACCAAAAACCACATGTGTTAGAGCAGGACTTCTCTGCTGGGGGTCAGGGCGCGTTGGGCAGCGGGCCCCACGGGTGCCCTCAGCCCGCCGCGCCCCGCGCGGCTCTGCCGGCGCCGCTTCCACTCCACGGGTAAAGGTTGGGCAATAGCGGTGCCGCTGGGGCAGCTTTCAACAGCGGCCTCTTAGGTGTCCCTGAGTTCCAAGATTTTAATTAATTTTTTAGTATTTTTCTACCAAAATCAGAAGCGCCTGATAGGAAATGATTATTGCAAACATCAGCAGCTGCTCTGCATAGATGCTACTGATACGGAGACAGCTGGATACACAGTTCTGTGGTCATTTCCTTGATGAATAGAGAGTGCACTGTTGTTCATAAAAATGGCATTGTCAGCCGCTCTGAAAATGGTATAGGTTCAGTTCTGAGCTGAATGACTACGACTTGTCTTTAAGAGACAGAAAGACTCCCCAGATCTGTCAATCCTTGCCCTACTGGCATTCCACTCCCAGGAAGACGATAGCTTTCACCGGCAGCCCTTCAAATCTGTAAGACATGTATCTGACTCTGCAGAAGGTCACAACTGCCATGTCACTTCAGCGTGCACAGAAGAAAGGTCTTAAAAAGGAGCATCTACTCAGCCACTGAGGTCCTGACTCCATCAGGAGCCAGAAAAACACGTCTCCAGCCCTCTGGGAAAACTAAACCGAGCGCTCTGGGCAGGCAATCCAGGACAGTTGGCAAAACAAAACAGGAGCGAAAGAGGAAATCTCCTCAAAGGCTAAAAGGGAGGGGGGCAAAATGAGAACAAGCTGAAGCCTGCTCCTAAAATGTCATTATTCAAGGGGAAGTTAATGACTTTCTCCTCATCTACAGGATGTGTTCTCCCCCCCGCCTCGCAAGCTACCATTTAAAGAATCAACTAGTACTAAATAAGCACGCTATTAGCTGTTTATATTTAATAACACAGGAACAGAAGCTACAGCCCTGGCCTTGCCAGGCCTCTTGATTAAGGGCAGCACTGTAACTAACGGTGCCTTTGGCACGCTGACAGCTTCGGGAGGTTACTGCAAATTTCTGACAGGATTTCCACAGCAGCGCTTTCCTGAATCACTGACCACTCTGCACAGAGAATTCCTGTGGTTTCAGATATATATCAGCAAAATTACAAAGTTTGCTCATAAGGCACTGCCGCTGAACTTGTGATGTGGGAAAGAGCAGCGGGGCAGCTGCAAGTCTTGGATATATGTATCAGCAAAAATGAATACTCAGTAATTGATATACTGCTGCCACAGTGCAAAACTGCTGAAGAATGACTAATGCACCCCAGTATCTCATGGCACAAAGAGGGACACAATCAATGACACAGAGAACTGATGAAGAAAAACGGAGAGGTACTTTTAAGTTAAAGCAAATAGAAAAGAACCTCAGACCAAGGACACTAACTTTGTTCTACAGAAGTCACATTTACCAGTGTGCCATGCTTCAAATACTAAAGCACATGGATTGGAAGGCAGTCAAAAGAAACAAGAAAAAAACAAAACAACAACAAAACTCTTCCACAAAATACAAGCTACAAAAATTTTGGAAGAACAGACCATATGCAATTAACCAGCAAGTTATAACAACTGCAAAAACAAAAACATAGTTACAGGAACATATAAGTAGATGCAAAAGCAAGACTAAAACATAAAAAAAATAGTTTTCAAACCCTCCTTTGAGTGAGATATATTAGACTGTGTTACAGTTCTTATGGCTTGGGACGCTGAACCAAGTTGGACAAAACACTGGAAAGGCACGCTGCAGGGAAATATTGAAACTGGATCATTTCAAAGGTCCTTTCCACCTCTAACTCTAGCACTCTATTATTCTTCTACTAACAGCTATCAACTAACAAGTTTCAAGCACTATACATTTACATAGTTTCTACATTTTCATTAAAAATAGGGATTTTCTTCATTGCAAAGCGGCTTCCAGGAGGAAAACTGCAGCAGCTCACAGAAACAAGATAAAACTGTCAGATGTCAGAGCTCTCCTGCTGAGTGCTTCAGTCCGAGCACTCAGTTTAGCAACATGAAGATGTTTGTGCTGGCTGCAAGAGGACTTCAAATGGCTTGTCTACAGAAATTACTTTAGAGGAATATTATACATGACATCATCCAACTACATTAAGTCAGTTCAATTACTGCTAATCAACTTAGAATATATCTGTGTAGTTATTTTTAGAGGCTTTACTGAGGTTTATTAGCAGAGCATATTCTAGCCCTCCCTTCACTAAAACGTCCTGATGTTCAACTATTTTGAAATCAGGCAATTTAATTTTTGTGTCTTTTGTGTGACTTTTGGGTTTCTCAACAGTTTTATCCTTTCTGCTCTGCCACGGTTAGTTTCTTCCGAGAGTACAAGTCCATTGGCCAACAGCAAAGACACAGGGGTTGCAGAGAATTTAATTACGAGAGAGACTGCAGATTGCCAGGTCTAACTATCCAGGAATTTGCGTCTCCGTTTGCATCCGAAACTCTAGGAAAACATTCAAAATCCTCACTGTGCTCAAAGCAATTATGTCTCTTGTTTTCAGTGTTCACAACAAGAGACAGAATGAAACATACAATAAATTTCCCAATGCACGGGGATACACAGCTTGGTATTTTGGACACCAGATGCTACTGGGCTGCTGGTTCGGTTTGCTGAACAGCGACTTTAATTTTCCTTTAGTGATTTTACACTGCGAAACCAGTGTCCTACTCTGGAACAACCCATGGACATAACCACTGGGTACCAAGGTGGCCAAGGATGCTAAAACAGCTAAGTCCAGAAGAGTACAGAAATCAGTGCTACTATTTACTACCCAGCAAAAACCAGCACCACACCAATCTGTAAAGTCTCCCTGTGTACAACTACAATCTGAAAACACTTCTCCTGGGATTCTGGTACAGGTCTGACTGTTTCTCTGACTGGTTTCTCCGACTCCTTAATTTTCTCTCTCATTCTCCTTAGAGGAAGTGTATTTTAAAATCATCTTCTGCTTACCAGCTCCCCATGGATCTCATCTGACTTCTCATGCCACCTTGAATCAGAAGTGAATCCATAATCCATTAAACAACAAAAAAAAAAAAGCCAACACAAGTAGAGTGAAGGTGAGTTAATGAGAAGGCAAGTTAAAACCCCAAACTTCACCATCCCACCCTCCACTTCCACTCACTTCTTAGACCAGCTTTTATTACTTTATCAACATTTTTTAAGGGTCTGTTTTGCTTTCTATACGCATGTAACTCCCATTATTGTCAGTGGAAATTATGCATGCACATCAGTAGCAAACCAGACCGCAGAATATTTAGCTCTCTAAGGTATCCATGTCCCTGCTACAATCATGTTTCAGGAGAAAAGCCAACAGATGTATTTGGAATTCTGCCTTTAAACAAACATTATATTATAGCAGACACAAGCACTGCTTGACTCTGGAATGGAAGTAATGCCCAAGAGAAAATACTACTTAGACCAATGAAAGAGCAAACTGGCAGCATTTATCTTTTCCCACCACTTCTACCATAAATTTCAGAGTCTCACATAATAAAAGGGATAAGAAATATAAATATGAATAAAGTAAGAATGAGATTTTCCACTAGACTGTATTTAGAAATAGTTCAAAATTTACAGCAATGCTTGAAAATAACGGGGAAGAATATCGCAATGCTTAGCTGTTACAGCTACAAGTCATCATTATATATGGTACCTTTCCATTCACAGATCATAGGGAGCCTTTATAATATTGTCTCTCTAGGCCGATACAGTAAAGGGGAAAATGAAGGGCAAAATGGAAAATATTTGGCCAAAGCGAGATGACAAGGACACCAATTCTCGCAATTTCTTGTCCGGCATTTCGTCCACTGCCTCCCGTCCAGCACTTCTTGACTAGCCAGTGTAATCCCATATAAGCAGCCAAAATCCTGTGAAATCATAGGTTATTCATTCCACATAAAGAATCCTGATATTCAAAAGCTCCCAATATGCTATTCCAACAATAAACTGTTCTTAAAAAGTTCTTATTTTCCCACTCACAAACAAACCTCTTTCTCTTCAGATACCTACAGCATTTTTCTTTCAATTCCTTTTTTTTTTTTTTTAAAAAAAAAAGCATGCTGGCAGTATCAGATTTGCCTCTGCCCTAAAACCAGAGGAAAGCACTTGATTTCCAGTAAGGGTACGTCTTTTCATCTCACCACTAATCATCTGACAGTGTAGTGTTTTTTACACATCATGCCTTTTTTTTTTTTTTTTCCTTCTAATTAGGAAGTTAAATCTAATCATGAATGTAGTGAATGTATTAGAGCATCTTTGGACATAGGACGTTGTGCCACTAGACTACATACCACATAACTATAAAAGCATTCAAGATTTCTAAAACTCTGTATTTCCTCACCAAGCTTGTTACACTTTATGTGCCAGATGAAATTTTGACAGGGTCTCCAAATCAACATAGAAGGTGAAATTGAAGTTAATGAGAGCCTTGCTGCCGAAATCTATAAAGCCTGATCCAATCCAAAGTTATTTCACTTCTATCACAATAGAAGGTCATAATAGACCTTAAGCTCCCTTTGAACATCGTTGTTTAAAAAAAAAAAGAGACATCAGAGTATATCAGAAGTCCCAAATGCTAGTCTAGACATTACATCTACAGTCTCCTCTTTTCATCTTCTCTGACTCACATATATCTGCATACACCAGGTTCTGTTTGTCCACATCGTTTCCTTGGTAATTTGAATATCTCATAGACTCTGGCCTTAAAATTACTCTATAAATATCCAGTGCGTCAGTTTCACTTATCAGAGTGATTAATTGAAGAATCTGATCTGTTACTACCTTGAATAGGAAATAAAATGTCACTCAGCATGCCATGAATCATGAAAGCTGCCAATAAAATAAAAGTCTGAACTATACAACAAGTCGAAGAATGCAAGTGTACTAGCCCAGAAAGAAAAAAAATCTACCCATTATTTGTGTTATTTAGAAATTAACAAACTTTTCATAGAAAGGGAAATTTGTGAAAAAAAAAATCTGATTTATCCTAAAACAAATGATGAATTTGTAGATGCAGACATTCAGGTATTTGGGGGAGGGAGAAAGGGTTTTATAAGGACTGATCTAAAGGCCCCTGAAGGCAGAAGAATTTATCATAACCTTTGGAAAAAAAAAATCCTAAAATACACCTTTGGATTATTTCCCACCACTCTATCCCTTTATTTCTGTCATTTCAAATACTAGCAACAATCACTCGCTTCTCAAGTAACATCTTGACTTTGAAAGGCAAAAGTAAAACAAGTTCACTTGTAACAGAAATACATCTTCCAGAGCAAGATTAATTTTACAAAGTGCTCTTATCAATCAGCTTGTAAAGAAACACTAAAAAATAAAAACACAGCCTTGCTGGTGTAGCATTTTGTTTGCAATATAGCATTCATGAAACATTGCAGCTATATTGTGATAATTATTTTCACTGTAAATCCGCTTAGTTCACTCATTTTTTCACTCCTTTTTCAATAAATCCTTTTGCTTGTGGCAGCATAAGGTAGAAGGCATAGAAATGTGTCACTTTATTAAAGCAGCTCTTCTGTTTGCAGAATGATTGGGAAGGACGCCTTGGAATATTTATTTATCTTTGACAGAAATGGTTAAAGGGAGATGTACAGCATGTTAAGATGCATATTCACGTTTTAACACACCCAAGCTACACGTTTCCCACGTTCTCACAGGATGAACAATGCAGACCAATCATTAACCGAGTTTCTGATACATGGATCTATCAGCTTTCTAATAAATCAAACTGCCTGATGAAAGAGAAGATATCTTAACTTGCATTGTTCTCAGGAAATTAAAAATGGTCCACAGTAGGTGATACATATCAAGAGCTGTGAGTAATTATAATCAGAGCCTGACAGAAACAATCTACTTTAGACTTTTCTTTTAATATAGTTTCGTGACTGTCTTTCTTAAACGTTGCCTAGATAAATTAGTTTTGGACTGCAAGACCGAGAGGATACAACGAAGAAGCAGGTCTTCACACCTGTCTTCAAAGTCACATAGAACAGGGGGGCTCTTAATAAATTTTGTGTTTGACAGGGATTTTTACAAGGTTTTTTGGAGTATTTAGAAAGTGATTTGGTCCGGCGTCAGACCAGTCTTTCCACAATCTGATCCTATCTTTTCCTGTGCTCCAAGTCTTGTAAGACACATTGCTCCAGAAGACCTCGGGAAATCAAGGGATCGTGCTCTGGATCTAGAGCGAGCCCAAGCTTAGCAGGGCTGTTCTATTCATCCCGCACAGCATTTCTCTGAAGCAGATAATGATGACGGTGACACTTGGGCTGCCGAGCAAAACAAATCCTCTTGGCTTCCGCGTATCAGAAGCCACCCCAAACACTGAACGAGGAAGGAGGATGCGCGATACGGCTCATTACTACATCAGATTTTCCTTGTTCTTTTGCAGCAGCTGTCTCTAAAAATAAGCAAACACGTGTGTTTGCTCAAGGCTCAGTTCACCTGCTGTTCCACCTGCCCTGTCGCTGCGCTACCCGGCCCAGCCTCGCAGTGGAAATGGCTGGGCTTTGCTTGAGAGCCCTTTTAAATGATGTATTTTCAGGTCTTTGTTTCTGCACAAGTAGTGGGAAGGATAAAGATCTCTCCCTAACACCACATTGCTTACTGGTTTTACACCCTCCTTTACCTTCTTTCAGCAGAAAAAGTACCATGGTTAAATCCTTCCGGCTTCTGAGTGCCGGACAGAATGTGCAATTCAACTCTGGTAATGAAAGGCATCATAATTCAAGGGCATCTGCATCCTCCTCCCCAGACAACAACTGTCATCACAAAAGAAGATGAGTTACCATTTAACTCACTGTAGAATAATCTCTGACTACCAGCAAAAAGGTAGTTAATGCTATTGGCAGAGATGATTTAGGAGACAATTTCAAAGCTCAGTTAACTATAAAAACAGAAGTCATACTAAAACAGCCTCAGTCATTCGGCATACTGAGTTTGAGGAAAGCAGGGTGGAATAACTCAGCTTCTTGGAGATGTGACAACGTAATGAGAAATTGCAGCTTCTTTTCCCACCCCTTTCTCACCAGGCAAACGTATCCTGCTTCGCTGACAAGAATAGGTATTAATCAACCACTACTAAAATATGATATAAAAAAATGTGACAGTGGTGTCCAAAACTGCCCTGGACCAGATCTGACAGAGCTAAACATACAAAGATGAAATCCTCACCCTACAGATTAATCCTTACTTCACAGGTCCTAATTTAAACAAACCAACTAATCTGACACCTGCAGATACATGAGACAAATCTTTATTATTTGAAAGAAACCTTGATTCTAAATTTATTTTATGCATATTTTTAAGCTTCCTATAATGAAGATGCTCTACTGTTTCTTTTTTCAGTTACCTGAGAATCTGCTCCGTGTGCCTTAAATGAGGGCACTGAACAAGGGCCCCAAGTCAATTGCCAGTCAGAGTTTTCCTCTGTCTTGGCCTTTTTTTCTGAGAGGTTCATTCCTACTGGCAGGTATCCCGCACTATGAAATACAAACACTAAGTTTCCTCATGTAAAACAAGACAAACAAACAAATGAGGTAGGGATGTGTGCATATTTCTCTCTGTATGTTTCTTTCCACTTCTTTTACAAGATGACAGTATTTTAATGACCTAGGGTATTCAAGAATGATTGCCTTTTTTTTTTTTTTTTTTTCTGGAATAATACTACCTACAACAGGCAAAACCCAGCATTCTGTATAGCTCCATCAGTTCTCACGCTCTCTTTTAGGCCAATATGCACATTCATCAAGCTCAGAATTGAAAGCACTGCTGTTTAGCACGGCTTCATGGTTCTTTACATGACCTGATGATCAGCAGCAGCATGAAACACACAGTTGATGAACCAATGACCAAAACATAACGCATGTGCTCTGGATATTCCGCTGCCAGGGGCGCAATGCTGACACCACCACCATCCCCATCATGTATTGAACTGAATCATAACTCAAGACCCCCACATGATACATGGAGAGTTGTATGAAACAAAAAGTTTGCCACAACTGTCTGCGTACTGACAAGTTGGCTCTGTATTGCAGTTGATTTTTAGCATGCTCATTTTATGCCAGCTTTCCACTTTATATATGAGCAGCAGGAGAACCTGAGAACATCTTGTTATTTAAACACAGAGATAACTGAAACAAAGTCATTGCAAAATTTCCTTTATTCCTTTAGTCAGATTGCTAGTGACTCTTGTTCAAGGGTTGCACTCCCAGCTAACTATCACCCAAGTCCAGCAGAGATCACTGTGTCCTCTCTTCACTGCCCATTTGTTTCCCACAACATCCAGATGGGTGAATTCTTATCTAGACAACTGTGCTGTGTTATCAGCAATGACAGAGTTGACAATGACCACATTTAAATTACTTTTTACGACTTAATGTTTTTGCCTTATTGATATAAATGGGACAATCCTTCCCTTTCCAGCTTTTATTTCAAAGTAATTTGCAAACTCTGGAGGTTGTTTATAAATTTGGTTTTCAGTCAATTACTGCTGTGAAAAAGCTACCACAGCAGAAGGCACGGAAATTACAGCCTCAATGAACATGCTCTCCCAAAACAAATATAGTAAAGCAAAACACCTTCCACTACTATTAATAGCAACAATGACAATTTCATTCTTATCTCAATAATTTTACCAGGTAGAGGGTAACTGAAATCTGCCAATCAACATAAGTTAAGTAGCTGATGCCAAAAATCTGATAGAAAATTAAGATAATTCAAAATGAACAGTTAATTTGAAAACACTGTGGATTAAAATGAGTGTCCTGCCACAGTGAAACATATCAGCTGTGAAAGAACCAACAAGGAAACTTGCAGGAAGCCTCTTCCTCAAGAAAACTGAAGTTCAAACTGCACTTCCTAAGAAACTTTAAACTAGTAAAGCACTGCAATGATGAAAGGGAAAATTATGGAAGAGTTCTTGGTAGAAGTCAAGAACAGATAAATAGTTCTGGAAAATTGCAGTGTAGGATTCAGAGTGGAAAATATTGATAGGACATATTTTCCACAGCCTTTGTGCTAACATTAACTCACTCAGCCCCGGTGAGGCCACATCTGGAGTATTGTGTCCAGTTCTGGGCTCCACAGTACAAGAGGGATGTGGAGCTGCTGGAGAGAGTCCAGTGCAGGGCCACAAGGATGATCAGGGGCCTGGAACATCTGCCCTACGAGGAGAGGCTGAGGGAGCTGGGCCTGTTCAGCCTGGAGAAGAGAAGGCTGAGAGGGGACCTGAGCAGTGTCTAGAAGTACCTCAAGGGAGGCAATGAGGAGGATGGTGCTGGTCTCTTTTCACTGGTGGCCACCGACAGAACTAGAGGAAACAGCTGGAAACTGAAGCACCAAAAGTTCCACAGGAACTTAAGGAAAAATTTCTTACCAGTGAGGGTGACAGAGCCCTGGAACAGGCTGCCCAGAGAGGTTGTGGAGTCTCCTTCTCTGGAGATCTTCCAAACCCGCTTGGACGCAGTCCTGTGCCTAGCGCTCTAGGTGACCCTGTGTGTGCAGGGGGATTGGGCTAGATGAGCTCTAGAGGTCCCTTCCAACCTTAAGCATTCTGTGATTCTATGATTCTGTGATTAAACTCTCATTTAAGCGTAAGAATCGCCTACCAAGCCATAACTCCCATAACTCTCTTACTCTTAAGAAAATGGATCTCCAAAGCTTCTGTCTACTGGAAGTTCAACGAATAGTATCATTTCAGTGCATGCCCCTAGCTATCTAGGGAAAGCAAGACAAGGTTAGTCCATGTGCATACAGATTCCAGTCCTTTATCATTTTTACATATTTGAGTAATAACATATTTTCATAACATTACATGGGAATGCTCAGGACCAGTGTGAGCTCATTTATGGGGATTTGAGAATGATTAGCATGATATTAGAAGTTGATTTTTAAAAAGAAAGACCACCTCATATCAAATATATCCCAGGGGATATTCTGGAAACCAGAAGCTCCAGAGGCTTGGCTTGACATCAAAGGCATCTATCTCCTGTCTATTCAGCTGTCGATGATTAACAATATATGTATTTCAATACTAATTCTCAAATTGCACTGAACACAGACTCCAATTATCATGATATCTAGAAAAGCTCTGATTAATCAAACACCGGACATTAACTTCACCAGACAGCAACTGTATTTGCCCTATACTTCTTACACTCTAAACACAAAATGAACAAAAAATAAAGTCAGAACTTACCTCAAGAGGTCATACACCTCACTCAAAGTAGGATCAATGGATACTACAAGAGATGGCTGTCTCACGTCTTCTTAATACCCCTCAAGTGCTGGACATCCTACAGTGACTACAGACAATTGATTCATGTAACTTCATTACCAAAATGTTTCTCTGAATCTTCCTTGCTACAATTTAAGCTCTTTGTGAGATTATTCACTTCATCCTTTATCATGTTTCTTCATAAATTTGATTTTTTTTACCCATTTTTTTCCTCAGTAGTCTTATCTCTTAGAATAAATGCCTCCAATTACTTTGATCTTTCTTCAAAATTTTTCTAAACTTCTTTTTTATCCTTTGTATTGCACATAGTATGAAAATCAATTAGACTGCATCATTCAAAAAAGGATAGTATTGGTCAAGGTCGAGAGATCTTCTAGATGGACACCATGAAGTAGTTCTTAAATCAAAGTCATTATTAGCCAAGGATTAACAAGGAAATTAAACAAACAAACAAAACCAAAAAAAAAACCCCAAATGTTTTGTGATGGGGATTTTTGGCAACATATTTTATAAAATAAGAGCCACAATTATTGCCCTGAAACATAGAATTCACAATCAATCCAGTTTCCATTTTAAATGATGTTAAACTAAAATCTAGGAAGAGCAAAAGTTAAATAAAGACTATCTCCCCCATAACAACAGCAACAGGTTGGTCTGAACGTCCCATATATGGCAAGATGACAATAACCTTCTGAGTGTTTTTGTTTTCTCACAGAGGTTTTACAGTACCTCTGCCACATTCTCTAGAGATCATTTTGCTTGTTGAATTATCAGAAACCGAGTTTTTAAACTACCCTGTTTCTTCTTTTTCTTTTTACATAATAGAATCCAGAAAATGTGCATTATAAACTGTCTGACTACCCTTAACAACTCAATTTAGGACAACTCTTTTGATCTCCACAAAGACAAATGTTTAGCAAAGCAATAAAAACTGTTTATAATACTTTCTCATTTGCAGTATGTCAGCAATGCTAAATCGAAATGTGCAATAAAATTTGTATTAGAGCCATACTGTTATCCCTCTCAGTACTTTGAAACTTATACATCCATAACCAAAATTTAAATATTCCTAGTACTTTAATTCCCACCATTGGGATTGAGGTAAGTCATTGTAAAGAAATATGTGCCTCAGTCCTTTATTTCAGCAACATCCACAGGCTCAACTAGAGAAAGCCTCTACCCCAAACTGCCCAAAAGCAGTAATATGCAATCAGATTTCCTTCATATTTGTTTCTGTATTTTTTTCCAAAGACACTGTATCAAAGTGCAAACACGGCAAGTGTCACGTAAGCCACAGCTCAAAACGAGCACAAGTGATCCAAGTGATCCCACCAAGTGACTTAGGAGTTGTGATGGTTGCCAGGCCGGACACACAGTGGGAAAGGGGGTGCTCTGCACCTGCAGCAAGGGGCACAGCAATCCCAGCACCAAGCCGCGCTGCTACAGCTTGAACGGGGGGAATATCAGTGTATTTCTTTGCAGGGCTTGGATTCACAAGTCCCTGCCTATTCAAGGCACGTAAGCCTACTGCAAAATGCTTTTCTGCCTAAGCATATGCTTAAACGCCTTGTTGAGACTTGGCCAAATACTTCAGAAATATTCAAAAGTTCAATTGAAGTCTTTCACAAAATCATGTTCTTCAAGTCTCGAAGAAGTATTATTTTATACAAACACATACACACACACACATATATACAAGAAAAAATGAGCATTATCAAAAAGTGCTGTCAGAATTCCCAGTTATCACAGACAAAAAAAAAAAAAAAAGAACAGACAATACCCTCTACCCAAATCTACTTTCATTTTCCTAGTTCCAATTTTATTTTTTTCAAACATTTGTCCTGGAAAATTAACTTATCCTCTTTTCCTAGAAAAATCAATGAGAACTGTAAGACTTTTCCTGATAAATGTTTTTTTCAACTTCTCCTTTCTCCTCCCTGGTATTTAGCTTTTGTGAACACAGAGCTTCTACACTTATGGTCTCAGAGACCATGAAGCAATGGCAGCGTAATTTAGAAATATTTTCATTCATTGTCTATTTTTTATTCTTTGTAAAGGAAGTTTGATCTCAGGTCTACAGCACATAACATTTCAAGCCTTTTTCTACTTTGAGACAACTGACTGTCATAACATCTGTATTAATCATTCTATATTGGGTATTCCCAGCCAAACATACATAATTCATTTCAACAAATTCTGCTCTTCAGATATGCATAGATTAATGATATCAACTAGATTTCAGTAAGCTGTTCTTTGATTGTGGCTTTTCTAGGACTTCACGTTTCATTTTATTTGTATTAAGCTAAACTCATTTCCCTTCTGTGCAGAACAGCAACAACGTTAGTGGTCAGTGTCTTCCTTGTGAACACAGAGCGGTAACAGAGATAGCTGATTCTAGCCTGAAAAGTAAGTCTGGAGGAAAGCAGGGCAAGGAGAGCTGTGTGAAAACATACGGAATCAAAGCCATTCTCACCAACATTTTGTAAACCATTCATAGGGGTAACCTAAAAGTCTCTGCTCTTGATGCAGAAATGGAGTAACACATCTATCATTTATAAAAATACAGAAAAAATCTCTTTAAGTCACGGTGAGTTTCAAATCTCACCTGCAAGACAGCTCTGGACCACCACTTAGAAGACTAAAGGATGCCTGTTTTAATGCAGTGGGGAAACTGGCCTTCAACAGGCTTCTAAGATACGTGAAATTCGGGTCTCCTGGTTCAATATGAGTTTTGCCTTCACCCATATATAGAACAACTAATGGAAAAGTCCATGTAAGAAAATCAGCAACTTGGTGTCTAAGAATTAGGAATGAAACTAGATTTAATTCTATTACCTAAGATTGAAATTTGTCTCGCTTAGAAGAAAGCCATAATGGACCCTAAAAAAACACCCATTACAACAACACAAGCAACTTTGTTATATCAGTTAAATATAATGTTTAATTAGTTTTCTAAATGCATACACTGAAAAGCCATTAGACAGCCATTAGGAGTAATATATCCATTTTCTTTTTATGATCACCTGATTTAGTTAGCCAGATTCCTAGAGTAATTCAGTCAAGCAACATTTTTGGCACTATTATCCCAGTAAAATTTCTAATTCCCCTTTTTGATTGGGATCACTGCTATTTCCCCTTAAGCTTTCAAGTGCTGCTGATCATTTTCATTTCAGCAGATTTACATAGCCCCTCTTCCAGGTAGAAAAGGCATCTGGTATGTTTATGGGCCCATTTCAAGCTCTGGAAATCTGAAACTACTCAACTATTATTGTGAAATGATCATTAGGGAAAACTGCTTTGTGTTTCCTTTACGTGGGAAAAAAAGGCAAAACATCTGAAGAGAGAGATGGTTCTACCACCTTCACAGTCTTTTTTTTTTTTTCTTAAAAAAAAAAAGTTATAAAAGAGCAATATCCATCTGGCTATTCATGCCTCACCTGACTTTTTTTTTTTTTTTCTTAACAAAAGCTTTCTTAATAGCATTATTAACTAGCAACCTGCTATATGTGAAAGCTTATTAAAAGGCTCACAGCACAGTGAATTCTCTACATTGACTCATTGATGAGGGACAAAATTCCATCATAAAGAGCCTCCCAAGAGACTTCATTCTATCGCTACCTGGAGCTTCTCTGACGCTCCTACTCTCTGACGCGCCCTAGACATGCTGTGAAGTTTTTCATTATGTTTTCCCCCGACTTTGTCTTGGGGTTATGTTAACTGCAACCGAGAGTACATATGACACGCAAAGGAGATCACTACTCCTGATGGTAAAAACTCAGGTGGGATGAGTCAGAGAACAAATCTGCAGCACAGCTGTTAACTGAACTTGAATCCTGCTCTTCCCAAATCTTCACATCCATCTTCTCCTAGCATAATGACTTTTACCTAAAGAAGTTAATCTGCAAAACAAACAACTGTCAGGAAGGTCTCTTTTGAATAACCGGGTGGATATTAACGCTCTGCCGCAGCCCAACCAAAAGGCAGCCAAGGGAGCTAGGAGCAGTCCCCAGCACTGCAGGTGAGTGTGCCTCAGCGCGTGCGCTTGGCGTACGCCTTGCTCTCTTCAAGGCATCACTGCCTATGTTAAAATAGGTATTTACTAATGCAAACACATGTCCCCAGAAAGCAATGCTGAACAGTTTATTACATTTCAAAACAAGAGATAATTCCGGTCAATCACCAGCTGGTATCGCTCTCAGTTCTGGTGCCAGAAAATACACAGATGCCAAGGTATGAGCATAACCCGCTGCTCCCCGTGGAGGGACTCCGAGCGACCATTACACAAAAAGGCTCTTCGGGAAACGCTGAGCTCCTACATTATGGATTTCTTCCAACCCATGACACATTCCCTGACAGGAATGCAGGTGCACCCCAAACCAGCAAGTCTTTTCCTTTCTGCAGGGGCTGAAGTGGGAAGAGAGAAGGAGAAGCACGGAGTGAACACAATACAAGTTTCCTTGGCAGTCATGTCTATCATTTCAGTAACAAGAAGAAAAACATTATTTAACAGACTATAATATGACAAACAGATGGAAAACTGAAAGCTGCCTTGCTACTGAACGCACATTTAAGTATTTCGGTGCTGAATGCTGTCATACGAACCGATTGCTTGTGATAATCCTGCAAGAAGCTATGGGAAAAAAATAAGAAAAAAAAAACACCATCGCACAATGGAAAGCAAAGGTAATTGAAAACAACACAAAATATGGATCCTATTAGCACGCTGTCGCCGTTTAAAAATAACCCGCTCCTCTTGAAAAATCTTACACAATTTTTTATGAAATGGAAAAGGTTACGAGCTTCAGTGCAGAAGGTGATTTGTGGAAGAACTGGAAGGTGATAGGGAGGGAATAGGAGTAAAGGAGAGGCACCAGGGCTGCGGGACTCAGCAGGCTCAGCCAGCTTCCCCGATACGAGCAGGAGTGCTGGGATTCACCCTCCAACCAACACGGCGCAGGAGCATCCAGCTCCCACTCCACAGGGGCAGAAGTTGGAGCCGTTAGCGAGGGGAAGCACTAGGACCATTACTGGGCTCTTAGGTAGCTGGGTAGGAGCCAGAGCAGTCGCTGTAATTTGCTCTATGAGGCAGATAGAAATAACAGAGGAAGAAAGTATCAAGGTGTCCTATTAATCCTCTTTTTCTTAACAAAAACTGTGGGATTTCCGATTTTCTGATTATTTCTATACCCTCCCCAAATAAGACATGTATAATGTATAAACGAAGTGCCTCATGCGTTTTTTCTTTTCACAAGATACCATTTTCTTTTGGCCTATGGGCAGCGTTACAATCTAAACAAATTAAAGCAGAAATCACATATTGTCTGACCAGATCACTGCCAAAAGGACAGGCACGCAGACAAATTTATGTCTGTCTTTAGCCTGGTCCTTGACTCAACTCAATGGCCTGTGCTCCACCACTTGATCTGATTAGCACTGTTCTGAAGGGGTCAAAGCCCAGGCCATCTTTTCAGAGAGAATCATATAGGTGTTTTACCTATGGAAAAACACGATTTTCCTCATGGTGAAATACAAACACACAAAACATCTAAAATTTGGGGAAAAGAATGTCAATATTTGCACAGTTGGTTTCTAAAGTCTGCCCTTGCTCTGAATGCACAGCTTGAGCCAAGACTTCTCGTAAGCTGTAAGCAGCCAAACCAGAAGATTAAGAGTAACCCTAGCAGCAGGAAACCGCTCTGTAAGAACGGATCCAGTTCAGTGCATAAATGAATACAAAAACAAACGCTTTCATCACTTTTCTGTATCACAGTCAATGAAAAAACAGAATGTTTGAAATAGCTTGCATTCAAAAGCACTTTTGTTAGTTATTTCCATGTAAGAGTGTATTTTCCTTCCACTTTTACAAGCTATACATACACTGTAAACTCCTATAAACTTCGTTTTACTCATTGGTAGTACATTACCACTTAGAAAGTATTTCCTTTAATGACAAAAGTATTTACCTTCCAGACAACACTGTCCTATTAAGCTTTTCCTACAGCCACCCTTTTCTATTCCCAGCTGAGCAGGGTCCTTCTCTCATATCAGTCTGAGCTATCTGAGCTAACGAACACAAATGGGTGCAACACGGCTATACCCTGCACTGTGCCAATTCCCACGCTGAAGCCCTGCTACTGAGCGTACGGCAACTTTTGAAGAATAATCATCTGCATTTCCTCTAAGCACTGCCGAAAGACACAGAAGCCTTAACTTGAGGGGGAACGCTCCTTTAGCTCTCTCCTCTCAGGCTGTCACACGCTAACTCCAGCGCGGGCAGGAGCCTCGCACGGTCCTCCCGCCGCCGCACGGCACGCGCTTCGGCGTCTAGGGAGGAGCTCGGGTGCGCAGAGATATCGCTGCTACCTCCAAGACACAATGATCCATTTCTCCCCTGCTGTCAGCTGTGACTATATTGCCTAAACGGGAGCTAGCGTCACGCACCTAAACAAAGTGACACAGCACTTCTCGCCAGCACAGACACCCCTGCGGCATCGCTAACACGCTAGACTGCCTGAAATAACTATGAGTACAATCATCCCCAAGTGTGATTTTACACGTATGCAACTTTTCTTCACCATAACATCAGTAAAAAGTAAGGGGGGGGGGGGCAAATATTAAGCGTCACCAGTCCAAAGAGAGCATAAACACAATTAACAGACGCAGTTACAAATAAAAATATTGGCATGCAAGTCCGAAATGGTAGTGTCTCCTTCCCAAATCAATGAACTCCTACAATGACCCTTCCAAGCTACAGACAAACCCAGGAGCTAACGATTTATGGCCATACTTAATAATAAATATACTGGATTTCACATAACTGATTTCCCAGCTACTTAGAGTTGATACTTAATGAAGAAAATAGATAAAATGGCAAAAAAACAAACAAACAAACAAAAACCAGAGATGACTCTCCCTGCTTTCCTCCTTCCCCCAAGCTTTATAACAAAGAAGTTATAAAACTGAAAGTAAAATAAGGTAACACTTCTACTGAAAAGGAAAACATGAGAAAAAAAACAACCTGTAGAAGAAAGCAGCTCAGGAGCTCTAAACGCAGGTTATATCAAGTACGCTCTATATTCTGGACCATCACCAAATGAACAGGAACAAGTTTATCGATCCATCTTAAACCAAAATCACAGAAAATTATTTACAAGCAAACGCATGTGACCCATTTTGGCTACAGCAAGCATATCCCTTGAATTGAAAACCTTTGGTAAATTGCATTTCTATTAATTCTGCCAAAGCACTAAAGAAAATAGACTTGCTGTAAGAACAACAGTAAAAGTAACTATGAAAGACCATCCGTTAGCAACACGAGTACGGCTAATTTCTCCTGACATTGAAATGCTGCACGACACAAGCTTTTCTATTCATTTATTTTAATGAGGGTTTGGACTTACTAGATTCCATCTATTTCTCCCCAGACACACTAGGTTTAGGTACCAGCAAGTTCTTAGGATCTGAAAGCCATAGCAATAATGTATTAAGAATAAAAAGAGTAAGAGGTGGTTCAAGTACTTTCACATGGCAAAGAAAAAATTTAAATAAAAACAGAGGCTTTGGAAACCTTGCGAGGGAGTGAGGGCAGTGCAAGACGGTGTCACCTGCCACGGGGAGCGATGAGAAGGAGCGAGTTCTGGCACGCTGTGCGGGAAGCCACAAGTACCAAACTGATACTGCACTTCACTCGGTTCCACCAACCTGCAGAGCGCTCCAGAGGCTTTTGGGGCTTCCTTTTTCTCAGAAAGGCATTTTGGTGAGTGTGCAGGGTTGCGCTGCTTTCTCTAGCAAACAACTACTTTGATTTATTCAAGTAAACACCAGAAATATGTCGGCAAACATGGCCATATGGAAGAGAAAGAGATATAATGGATTTTCTGTTTGCTTTAGAAACCTGACATCTGCGGACAGCACCGTCTGGTTGCAATCTAGTAACTTTTCACCTTTGGTCATTTCCATTCACCAGCGCAAGCCCCGTTTAATCTGACGCTGCAAAAAGCTCTGGAGGAGCACAGCAGGGAAAGAAGAGCCTTTGAAAACTCAAAAACAGGCGCACGCTTAAAAATTCTGCTCCTCCCCATGATAAATGCGCAGGGGAAGGAAAGTCGCCTCGGGTCCGACTTGGCCGCGGCGGCGGCGGGCGGGGGCAGCGCGCGGTGCCGGTGCCGCTCTTACCTCCGCACAGCAGGAGCAGCCCCGGCGCCCGCATCGCGGCTCTCCTCGCGCCGCTCCTCACTCGGGCCTGCGGAGCGGGGCGAGGTGCCCGGCGGGCGGCGCGCGAGGAGGAGGAGGAGGAGGATGGGGGGGTGGGAGGAAGGCACGCGAGCAGCACGAGCGCTCCAGGTGCGAGACAAAGCAGGGCCGGGCGCTGCGTGCGCCCCTGCAGCCGCCTCCTCCCCGGCACCGCATTAGACGTGTTGAATAATTAATCCCGCGGCGCGGCGCAGGGCAGCAGGGGCGCGGGCTGCGCGCTCAAGCGCCCAAGCGCCCGCTCCGCACGCGGCACCGCTGCTGCCGTCCTCAGCGCGCCCTGCCGGGAAAGGCTCTGCTCGCGCCGCGCCGCGCGCGGGGACAGCGCCCGCAGGGCTGCGCACCAGGGCCCGCTCGCAGCACTGCGCCCCAAGACCTCGTCTTCCCCAACCTCAGCCCCGTGGCAAGGATTCTGCTAGCAGGGCAGGAGCGAAAAAACACACACATTTATCTCACAGAATCGCTAAAAGGACTAACCTACTCTTTAACTTTTTCCAGTTAGATCTGTCAAAAATTCTTAATCAGTCCTGGGGGAACCATAAGCTAAGTGCAAGCATGTGAGGGGTAATAATGAATCTGAAAGAGACAGTAGCAACTTTCATAAATTAATTGCCTAATTACCTGACACAGTATAAATTACACTTTTGAGTACTTACATGCACAAGTCTTTGCGGGGCTTTTACAGATGTCCGATAGAGGGAACAGAGAAGCATAGGAGGGATGTCTCCACAAGCTAAGGGAAAGGCTATAGCAAAGAAAACAACATATTAAACATTAACATTAAATCAATGCTTTGTGGAGAAATGTCTTACGTTAAGTTGAGCTTTATCTTAAATCATATTTAAAAGCTCACACTGTATACAAATCAATATTGATGCCATCTAAAATACAGCACTATCATCTGCACTGATGAATGTCAGTTTTCATCCAGGACAAAGTGACTTCTTGGAAAAATTTCAAGGACTTCCAATCTCTTCTGGCATCTCCGCAACCAAAGCCAAAGCTCTCCTCCTCTGCCAGCTTCAGGCTCTGTTCCAGCGCATTGAACCTGGTTCTAGATGCCATTGTGTTAGTCACACAAGGAGACAAAATAAGGTCACGACAATCATTTTTTTCATTTGATTTCCAGGCTTTTAGGTTATATGTCAGAGCAGGTTTATATGCTCTGAGAAGAACAAACCTTGTACAACAGCATATGTGGGAAGAAGTTGCCATCCTGGATAAGGAAGGGGTTGGATGTGGGAATCTGCAGTCCTGTGGCCAGCGCGGTCATGGCGCTAATGCCAGCGGAGCCCTCATGGAGCCGTCCTGCCTCCCGGTCTCCAACGCACTACAAGCCTTCGCCAAGAAGAGGTGATGGTGTACTGAGGAAATGGGCTTTGCCCTGGAAACAACCTACCGTCAGGAAGGCTGAAATAGCCAACGACTAATGAAATACAGCCTCTCAAAATGGAAATGTTCTGATCTACTGTCCACAATTCAAACTTAGGTGGAAAAAATACAAAGAGAAGCAATTCCTGGCCAGTCCTGTTTCCACCCCCATAGAGAAGCCCAGTGTAGACTATGCAGAATCTACTCTTGAGTTTATTAGAGGAATACAAACCTACTGCCAACCGTCTCTTCCAGCTACTCACCTCTGCTCAGAGAGGCCTAGCAAACATTCTCATGTCATTCACTTGCTTTTTTTGTCTGAAGGCCTTATGAAAACTGATGCGAAAACCAGCACTGTTAAACAGGGAAGAAAAAATTAGGTGTCCTTGGTTTTCCAGGCAAACTCAAGCTCTATAATGGCATCTACCATCACTCTCCTAGCAAAATACTTCTGAGAATAAATTGGCACTTTCCCACAGGCTGGTGCAATTGTGATACCATACCTCACACTCATTTATTTCTCCTTTGCTTTGAGTCATTCATTTGGCACAGAAGACTGAGCTATTAAATTATTGTATATTTTCTTTAATAAAGGCACCCTGAGATGTCCTGGTATGATAATGCTTCCGGAATCTCATGTTAATTGATAACTGTTTCTTGGTTGCATCAGGATCTTAGGTCATGCTCACCATCAAGGCAGGACATGACCAGAGAGATATTTTTACACAGGTTCCTCCTAGGACATGGTGACTGAAATCTCATTCTTGATCAGTTCAAGATTTAGAGTCTTAGAAATCTGAAGTGATAGTGCTTATCACTTTAGAAAAAAAAGATTTACAAAGAGATCAAAAATTACTCAGTAATGCTTAATTCTACTTCGTGATCACATTGTCACGTGTTTCACACAGTTGCATCTAGGACGGCACCGAACAGGCATTCTTTGCAAGTAGATGCTAATAGTAAAGGGACAGATCATATTTTGATCCTGACAATCAAATGGTTTATCTGCATGGCAGACAATTGAAACTGTTGTTTACCTGTTTGTACATCATATGGACCTTATTTTTCTATTCTGACCAATACCTGCTTCTCTGCTTGTTACGTTACACTTACAGTAACATTTAAACCATCCAGCAATCCACAGCACCTATTTCATTTTGGTCTAGCTTAACTCACTGCAAGAGCATAAAAACAGCATGTTTTCCTGGAGTGCTCATCCAAAAGTGCTATTACCTGGTCAGAAAGCAGCACAAAGCAGCATAAGCAGCACACCTATTCTGAGAGCTGTCTTCTACATCATCACTACTGGACAAGCAACCGAGATGTCGCTTTCACATCAGGAAAAAAATCAAAAGTAAATCTACCTGTAGCACAGAAGGAATGACAGCAACTCTCCAGATCACAAGATGTTAAAGCAAGGTCTCAACATTGACCTATACACAGATTTTCTGGCAAACTAAGAATCTTGTGGAAACTGTGAGGGGGGACTGGTCAAAGCAGTGGAGATGTTGTGACAGGGAAAGCATGATACATCATGGGCCGAGACTAGACCAGGCAGAACCAAAATCCTTTGGAGACCAAACAGAACGATCCCTCCTGTATGCCAGGCTGCCACTGGGACAACCCTCATCAGACTTGGCTGCTGCTTCTTGACAATAGCCTCCTAAGTTCCTCTAAGAAAGGGCAGTTTGCATCATGGCCTTTGTAAATGCATGTATCTGCAACACCACCACCTGATTTCCGGCCACAGGATTACTTCACTGAAATTATAAACTTAAATATTACAAGCACAACAAGGCCATAAATAACCTGCCATCTGTTATTTTCTGCAAAATAGACCTCAGTGTCTGATGCTGTCAGAAGTCATTAATAAAATAATTTTGAATTCATTGATTTATGAACCTTTACCTCCTTTGACTTTATTGCTGCAGATCTATGTGAAGGACAGGGTGGCAATGTTATAACCTTTCCATGCGGAGATGAAACAAGGTCTCCCAGTGCTCGGGAATAATAACTTGGCTTGTTTTTTTTTTCACCCTTGGTTTGATTCCATGAAGAAGCTCATGTTGTACTGTACCTGTCTGGTTACTTTAGCCCTGAAGATTGAGAGGACACTATTGCTCAGTTTTCTCTTCTAAGGTCAGTCATGAGAATGCTACATATACTACCCATTATCAATTAAAAGGCACACAGAGTGTGAAATCACTGTAACTCACACTGACTTTCAATAGGGTAAGTCTCAAAATCCAGATTCAAATACAGATCTGAGTTTTGCATACTATCATGCACCAGTAAGATTACGGAAGTATGATTAAACCCTGTGCAAACCTGTTGCACGGCTGATGCATCCCAGCCATGCACAAGGCCGGTGCCAGCGTGGCCGGCCGTGCTGTGCGCGCTGCAGGGCGCGCAGCGGAGCGGCACTGCCATGGGAATATCTCCGAGCTTGTATCGAGAGAGCAGTCATACTGATGAGGAATGATTAGCTCATTTGCACAGACAGTTTTTTTTTTGCTTGGAACCATACTACAAAATAATCCCAATAGATGTAACTCTCAGGCACCTTGGCATCATGGCTCATCATTTATTCTATTACTCAAGAGGCATTAATTTCCCTGAGGTATTAACAGGATTAATACAATAAATCTCTCTACATCAGTATGAGCAGTAAAGTTCTTCCCAACTTTAAAGACCAGATTTTTCTAGCTTTTAAACAAATATTTTGAATCCGCCTGGAAACAGTGCAAACATGCACATCTACGTTCACAACCCCAACTCCTCAGTATTTGAATGGTAGGGGGTAGATATTTTTCCAGAAGATAGTTCTCCAACTAGTTAGAAAAATACATTGAAATTGGCAGCTGAAAAATTAAAGCCAGCTAACAAAATATAAAACATCTTTTGTTGACTCTTCTCCATGTCCATTTCCAGTAGATAATACACTACTATGATTGCAATGTTAAAAAGATTATTTTCAGCCTCATTTCAGCCTCATTTCTTAGAATTTGGGGGCTTAGAATTTCTCAGAACACACCTCAGATATGTGAAACTTTGATTTCTTACTCATTCATAAGGGATTTAGAGCCCAAGCTATTGCCAAGGTAAGCTTCCCGCTCATGGCCTGGCAGAAGTATCCCCGTGTGAGCCGAGGGAGAGGGTTGTGCTAGGGAACGATTCTGCTCAACGTCCACACGGGTCTGCCCGCCATGCATCACAACTCACCAGAACCTTTCCTGAAGAGTGTATCTGACCCTAACAAATCTGCATTAGCAACTCTAATAAAAATAGTAACAGCCACAAAAAGCTGTGATAGTTTCCGGAATGGCCAGCAAGTATTTGTGAATCTCAGCTTCCTTAAATAATACATTTGGTTGCAGAGAAGTTGACTGTGAAGTAGGCAGTGACATACCCTAGAGGGTAACTAAAAAGTTTCAAATACAGTATTTTTTTAATACACAAAAATATAGGGAATCTGACTCAAAATACCTAAATCTTTGGGTTCAAAAGGAATCATAATTCCATTAAACTAACAAAACTATATCTTCTCAAATAGTATAAAATCTTAGTTGCTTTAAGTTCAGCTGTGAAGCCCTCAGATTTTTCAGCTAAATTTACCTTTGCCATGTCGCTACTGGGATGAGGCCTCACTGCCTTTGCACAGATGTCTCCGCATGCCAGGGTTAACAGGGACCTCCCAGGCAAGGGAAGGCTGCTGACCCCCCACCCTGAAGAGCTCCGTACAGATATGTGCATAAATGAAATCCATGGCAGAGCTCCTACAGTGTCCAAGTGGACAATATCCCTGTTGGAGAAATCTTTCCATCATGACCCCATTTCAATCCTCCCCATTGTCCTGCCTACCATCTGACAGAGCAGAACTCATGTTTTCCAAAACAATGAAGTTTCCTCAAAAAACTCCCTCAGACCTGTGGTGCTTAGGATAGCTGTGGTCTGGTGTGATATATATATAGGACACTTCTCCATTAAAGAATATTTACAAACCAGATACAAACTCTGAAATCTTTCTGTCCTTCACAAAAGTCGTCGCTGGCAGCAAAATGTTAGAGCTTGATGCCTCTATGAATGACTTAGTCCCAAAAGTAGTCACAGCAGAAAGCTTGTTTGTAACACAACTGCTATTGCTATAAAGCTGTTAAGATCTTCTTCAGCTGATGTAAACTTCCATAGGTTCAGAATGGAGCTATAGCAACTTATATTACTTGAGGATTTGCTCCTATAGCGTAAGTGAAAAGAGCGGTCTGACTGTTTTTTGGTTTTAGTGCTCTAAATTATCAAGTTGAATTCTAACAGGAAAGAGCTGACAAACTCATGATCATTATTAAGTTATGAACAAAAGCATGAAAGCACACTAAAGTTAATGAGGAGATCACATTCAGTGGAATAAAAATTAATTTGGTCACTACTATAGGAATTAGTATAAAAATATCAAATTCAGAACATACAAGGGACTTCACCTTTAAGTTAACGTGCATTAAGTGATCTACGTAACCTGATTTACATTCAGCACCATGTGTTACAAAATTGTAATGATTAGAGACCAGGAAATATGATCATAGGCTAGTTTAAGAGATCTGCATTCACACAAAAACGTATCTTTAACTATACGGTAGCATGGTCATAAAAGAAAGCACTCAGATAGTCAGGTCACGCATCTTCATTCACGCCACGGTTTATAGAGTCACATTGGCCCCTGCATTCTATCGATCCAACAGGATATGTTTTTTCTATTACACATATACACACTCTCTGCATTTAAAGAACATTACATTAAAAATGAAACCAAGAGCTCGCCTGTGAGGAAATGTGAGAAGCGAGATCGACCCATACATTTTTTATTTGGTCACTAATATGCCTTTTAAATCTTACTCAGGAACAGTTAGAAGTCAGTGTCAGCATTAGTGTTAGGACTTGTTGACTCCTGGGGTTCAGGAATGAACAATTTAACTAATAATGGTTTAAATACCATACCTGCAACTAATAAGAACCTCTGCTCTGTTAATCCTGTACACTGAGAAGGGCCCTGCAAATGCAAGAATATGGACCAGCATATACTCTCAAATAATCTGCACAAAATGGGCAATGCTCCTATCTATTTTGGGTGCTTAATATTCTACATGGTGTCTTCTGAATGTCAACTTATCTGGTATGTCTTTTTTTTTTTTAATAAAATTTCAGAAATGCATTATATAGAGCTACACTGAGTACCTGCCTAAGTTTTCACAGGAGTTTAAATGGCTGAAAATAATCATTTCAAAAGAAAATTGCAGTCTGTTACTATAGGTGGATTTGCTATGTTACACATAAACAAGATGCCAAGCACATTAGTATAATTTGTTGTTTCTAAAAGAACAAGCAAGCCAAACACTGCAGTGATCGATGAGACATGAAATAAGCACAACACAAACTCATGGTCTATTTTTAGATGGGCCAAATGATTCATGCTTGCCCCTTACCTCTGGAATTTGATCATAGTATGAGCTTTAGAAGGACTAGAAAGTTCTTAAAAGCTTATCACCAAGAAAAGAAGATGCTAAGTCATGGCCAGCCCTGTAGAGATTCACCCTTGTGACAACAAGTCCCCGACACACTAACATCCTGCAGGTCCCTAAAGCTCTGTAGAGCTGAGAACACATTACAGACAAATGGATCATTCTGGGATTTTAGCAGAAAGTCTTCAGAAAGTGCTGAGTGTGCGAGTTACTTTAGTCAGAGGCTTAACACAAGCAGATGTGGGCTGCTTTTCGTGAACATGAGAAAAATCCAGCCCTCTTTTCCCCAGCTCCATATTCAAAGTGTCAAAATCAGTATAGCTTTACAAAAAGTATAAGCTGGAAGTACATTTCCTACCATTTCTTTCAGAAGAGACATGCTTACTTATATACAAGTGAAAAATGCAGCATAAATTGTATTTTGGGAAGAGGAGACAATGCACAACTGTAACTGAGACCGTATTTAGCACAAGGCTCCGGCTCCAGCTGCTGCAATGCAAACAGCAACAACAGTACAATGTAACTTTAAACCATTGTCGCTGCCTATTATACACATATTATAAAAATATCATAAAATTATAAATGACCTTTTATCTTGAAATTACAAGCTGAATTAAGTTACTAATGACAGTTTACTGTTTATTCTGTTTTCAGGTAGAAGGACATATTTCCATTTTAGTGGTTATGCCTACCTTTGCACACATAATGTGTAATTAGGAAATAATGTAAAACTTAAGAAGTTCACTTCTGCTATTCCTTTGTGCCTTGACTTCCATGAACTTGAAGAGCAGGAATCAGAGCTCAGGGGAGAAAGAAAGGAGGATCTTTAAATGCCTAGAGCAGATAACCAAAAGTAGGTTAATGTCGTATTCTTAATTTATGCATATTGCAGGATGAGATGACAGGCACGTATGTCTCTTATTATCAACGGCACCAGGGTTTTTTTTTTAGGTTAGCACACCCAGGCCAGCTAGCTGAAGTCTGCTGCTGTTTGGGCTATACAGCTTCTCTGTTTCAGCTAGGAGAAACTTGTCCTGCTTGGAATTTCTCTGAAGCTGGATATATAGAGAAAACGGTTTCTTGTTTCTACCTGGCAACTACATGGTAACTCACAGTATTCAGCACAGCTGTTTTTGTTTTGCTAGCAGGTACAGTAACATTCAACTAAAACTAAAGCTCAATAACCCAGCACTTTCTGAAGGCTTTCAGAAAATCCCAGAACGGTCCATTTGTCTGTCATGTGTCCTTGTCTCTGCAGAGTCGTGCGGGATGTCAGAGGGCTGGGGACTTCTTGTCTCAGAGTAAACCTCCACTGGGTTTCCCATGCAGGTGGTGTTTGATAAGGGGTAACAGTTGTGGAGCAGGCACACCACTGGCTTTTGGAAGAAACTGTCTTGGAATACTGGCTATTGCCCTCTAGAATCCAATAAGCAAAATAAATGCTAATGGGCAAATGGATATGATCCATTTTTTTTTTCCCCTCTATTATGCTTACTACACTAGAACATGATCCAATTAAGACTTGAGGAAGAAACTGGTCTGACTGACCCAGGTAAACAAAAAGCAGGTACATCAATGCTCTATCAATATGCAATCAGCATTTTTACAGCTGCAATATTTCTAAGTTAAACCAGACCTTTTCAGCCCTCTTATAATACATCTCATGTAAACTAGGCACAGCTGGTCTCTGCAGCAATAAATCAGCTGTTGAAGGAGTAACAAAATATATACAGCTAAGGTGGAGAGAGAATAAAAATTGTGATTGAAAGAGCAACTGTGCAGTGAACCTAAGAAGTCTATTTAGAGACTCTTGACACGTTTCATCAACATGTACCTAGGAAGTGCTCCCCTGGGAAAGGACGTTGCATAGGGCATCACTGGATGAAAACATGTCTTGTTTTAGAAAGCTCTTTCAACCAGTGATGATGGAGACTGCAGGAACTAAAACCCAGAACAGAGAACTGCAGTGATGCTGACATACAGGATTTTGACTTCTGCAGCCAGGAGTGTTGAAAGAGGAATGCAGACTGTTTCACTTCAGCCCCACGTCACACTGGCAGGTGCCTCTGCCAAGAATGCATGAAATTGTGACAGGGACACCCAAAAAAGCCCAAAGGGGTAGGGGTGATCCTTTCGATTGGATTCCCTATATAATATTAAGAACTTGTACATCATTCCGAGGGGAATTCTAGTTAGTCTTTGCTGAGCACAACAGCAGCTCTGTTGCGAAAGCAATGTAAAAGGGTTACACTTTCTTTTTTTTTAAAGGAGAACTATACACCTATATTGAAAAGATGTTTACATATAGATGTACAGATGTATAGATGTTTACATAGATGCTTACATAACAATTACATATTGATGGCATAACTGCCACACAGAAAATCTGCCGTCTAAAACAAATTACGCACACCCTTCTGTGCCAATGGCCAGAAAACAGAACAAGTTTTGGCACCTAAGTGCTTGTGACTGGCTTGATATGGTCTCCTGAGAAGCTAGGTAGGAGACTGCATATGTTGCATCTGCTTTTGTTACTTTGCATACCTGACACAATAATTCTTGGTAAGGGGGCACAGGTAATAGGGCATGAGATTAAGCAGTTTGCAGTGAAGTACAAGATTAGACATTACACTGACAGTTTGCAATACCCACCATCTAAGAGGTTAGTGGACAACGCTGCCAGAATAATAAAGCATTTACAAAAAAAAAAAAAAAAAAAAAAAAAAGAGCAGGGCTTCAAAATAATCTTCAACAAGTTAACTGCACTAAAGAAACACAGGTTGTCACCTGCTGACATTTTGTTCAATAGAAAAAATGAAAACAAGGTTGCCTGCTGTCAGAACTATTTTCCAAGTCACTGGGGACCTGGAGAAATGTAAATAGATGATGACAAGATGCTTCAGCACAATCCAACTGGAACCAGAGTATCAGAACTTGAAGTTCATAATACTCGTACTGATGAGCTTCTGCCAGCTTCCTCTACACTATTAAAAACAACAACAACACAAAAAAATCACAAACTCAAAATCTTAAAAGACCTGCCTTGGATGTCTGCCAGCTTAGATTTCAAGGGCTTCACATCATCTAATGATGTCCCAGAGACGCTAAATCTGTTGGTGTTATCGTATGAGTTTTGCTTTAGAATACGGACCAACCATTTGCTGGATATTTTTACCTGCCAGTTATTTTGCTCTCAGCTTTGTCTTGTTCATTGTGAATCCAATACTCTGCTCTTTCTAAATAAATCCAGAACTGCCATTGTACCTGAGTCAACAATGTATCTATTCCCTATAAACTTTCTGATTGCCAGTAAGACAGACACACTCCTGATGCTAGCTTTCCCTCCAGGAAATACTTGAAGCAGAAAACTAAAGAAGTCTTCAGTGATTATTACTATTCAAAACATGCAGTGACTTCATAAACATTTTTCAAAACTTAGAAAAGTGACTTAATATTGCTATAAAATCCTACATGAGTAAGAATTCACAATACTTGTTTCTATTTTCAGCTTCTTTCCCGAACTTTTACGTAATCCTTCTTGTTTTCTACATTTTTTTGTGATTCCCCAGACAATTCCTCCCTCCTGTATATACGTCTTTTGCCAACAACTGTTGTAGTGCTTTCTTGAAAAATGCCTAATATGGTTACCCACAAGCCACAAAGACTAACATAAGGCACAACGTAGTGAAGTGACCCGAACCAAGGGCATGTATCAGGTACATAATGGAGCACACAAGCCATCCAACAGAACAACCTCAGGTGGAACAAGCCACATCCTTGCTTGTGTCCTGCCCAACCATGTATGTGCCTGGCATTAATACTGAGTCCTTTCCCAAACAGGACTTTTCAGCTGTTTGAATGTTCATGCCCTGCAGCGTAGCACCGAGATCCCCTACTGCGCCGCTGGAAGCAGAAGAGCTTCCTAGCTCACTTCCTTAGCTGTGTGCCCCAGTGAGCAAACTCAGCGAGTTCAGCACCAAGCAGCGGAGGTTCAGCGCGTGGCTGAGCGCTGTGCCTCCACGGCACGCACAGACATGCTTTAAAACACTGGATCTGATAATGACAGTTCTCCCTTTTGCACATCATCTACTTCACTGTTCTCCCCAAAAGCCAATCTCAAGTGTAGCAAATACTGTCAGCTGGAAATATTACACATATAATGTAATTCTGGTAATATTTTTAGTTTGCGGAAACCAGACCATTCATTAGTTATCCCAAATAGCCAAATGACCCAAGAACCTATGACCAACAATATCCAGTTAAACCATCAGGTAGCAGCTAAAAGAAAAGAGACATAGACCCTAAGCACCAAGAGAATCTTTCTCATTCACACAGCTCATGTTGCAAAACCATTACTACATCTCACTATCTAGATGCCAGAATATGATCAAACATGCTAAAAGTAGCAGGGTAACATATATTTCTTCATTGCTATTATGAGTAAAAGCTTATAATTTATATTTCTATAATACAAATACAATTTTGTTCATGAAAATAACTCCAAGTTTGTTGCTTTTAGTATTCTATGAACACTGCCACATGCTCTGTCTACTCAGAATTAGATTTCTCAACAGGATTCAGTAAAAAGCAGAGACCACAAAGGTAGACCGTGATGCACAGTGACATAACATAAGCTGCCCAGAGCTAGCAGTAAACCTCAGAGCAGAGCCCAGAGGCCTCATGTACAGATCTGTTTGGTGAACACAGTATTTGGGATAGGCAGGAGGACAAAGATTTTCACCTGACTGCTGGAAGTTGCTGGGAGGCCCTAGGTAAACTTCGCTGTATACATTTCCTATGTCTTCAAAAAGCATCTCCTCTTTCAGATGGTTGAAGATTGGATACTAGTTGCTTTGGCTTAAGTCAGTTTAATGTTTTTTTTTCTTTAAGCTTCTATGCCTTGAAAAGCATAAAAAATGTAATTCATTCAGATCATGCACGGGTTACTCACACTGCTGGGCCTATGGATGAATTGATGCTAGTATTTGGAGGACCTCAATTGCATTACTGTGTTGATGTCCTGGGTCACTAGTCTAATCAAATGCATGGCTCGAGAGGGAAACAAGAGAGTCTGGACGTTTTTCTGATTGAGGAACAGCCAGCATGGCCAGCAACAGTCACTGGAATGTAAAATAAAAAGATCTTCAATGCTAGAACAGTGTGAGCCACTGAAATGAAGAAAAATGAAACTGAACCTTAGTCCTTATGCCGGGCAGAATTGCTTGGCTTATTTAATTTGGTTAGACACTGTTTTATTTAAGATTAACACTCAAATCTGTCATCCAAAAAAAGCTACAAAACTGCTTGCAATACAGCTCAGTCAATTCCTTCTGGAAGACTTACTTTAACAGCTTACATTCTAAGTATACACATACATTGCTAATATTAATGGCATCTTAACTGCCATTAATGCAAGATGGATTGTTTCTCTTTCAGTAGTTCCAGGCAGTTTGCAAACTCTGTGCTGGACTGGAATATATGCAACATACTTGCTACTCCATCAGTACTAGCACAAGATATAATTACATACAGGGGTGGAAAACCAGGGTCTTAAGAGTCAAATCAATGTCAGCTCTTGTTTACTGTGACAGGTAACTCCTGCTAACTTCAGTAAAGCGCGGCTCAGATTTATGACGAGTAAATTCACACACAAATAGTTTGCTTATTACAAACAGAAAGAATGGATGTACATACATAACTGTATTTGAGTCAAGGTGCTATCCAGCTAAAACTTATATTTATTATTTAGCAAGTAAGTCAGTAGAGTCATACAAACAAATGATAATGCAATTAGCTTAATAGCAGAGCATAGGAAAAGTCTTACCATATTAATACCTATCCTTTACATTAGAAAGAGGATTATTTGTGACAAATAGCAGAACATTTCAAATCAGTGTGGACCCTCTCAGTGTTTCAGTGTCCAAATAATTTCTTTTATCAGAAGCATCGTTAATAATTTTCCTGACAATCATCAGCATTTCTTCCCTTCCATACCCTTATACTCCTTCAGAAATGATTAAAAAAAAAAAAAACCTCTGCATTTAGGCAATAAAGTATTTAGTTCAAATGAAAAATTACCCTATAATAAAGGATGTGTTAGGCAGATCAAAAAAATCAATTAATCAGTGAGGATTTTTATTAGTCAATCATGTAACTAATTAAAACCATTGATTGATAGCAGACAACACTGCAACCAAGTTATTTTACTCCTAACCCACCAAAATATTCTGCCTTCTGCACATATACATAATATGGGATAACTATCTTATAGATAAGTCCGTAACAGCCAACCAATCTATTTTTACTTGGTCAATGGTAGCATTTCCCCAGCTCAGCAGTTCTGACAGATCACAGCTTTGAGTCGGAGACATTTGTGAACCATCTCTTTGTTAGTCCCAAGGAGCAAAGTGCACATCCATAAATCATACCCTTTGTCTCCTGCTCTTCCCTCCCCCACACAGTTGCTGCATTTTTTCCTGTCAAACCGATGCAGGCTGAACACTCCTGAATCACATCTATTAACCTGCAAGAAATGCTAAAAAACAGATCCTGTGTAATAGAAAACGACCTCAAATAATTAACATTTTTGAAGTGGTTTTTGTCTGAATTCAGTCCAAGGTACATAAATCATCATTCATCTTCCTCCTCCTGGCAGTGCACTTAGACATAGCAAGTCTTAAAATGATGACATCACCATCCCATGATCCTTCATTATAAGTAATTAAAGCAGTAATATTCTTCTGCTCATGCACTAGCCATCATGCAGACAGCCTTGCATGAAATCTCAGGCATAGTGCACCTGAGGTGAACAAAGAGAGCACCGGACTCAATGTTTTTGGTGAACTGTGAGTAGTTTTGTGTGAATTTATTGCTGCTGAGAGAGTAGCGCATGTTAACATGCAAGGAGACTAAATTCTGCTATTAATCCATAAGACAGGCACTGCAGAGGTAATATTAGGTTCCCCAACCACGTACAGTATCAAAGGCTTGACAAGGAAGGGAAGGAAGGAAGGAAGGATTTCGTTTAGTCTGTGCCTCTTCAGATTTTGGCCTTTCTGATAAACACACTGGCAAAGCTATCAACACTAACGTCTGGATAA
>NW_010577495.1:0-53768 GCF_000705375.1 Tinamus guttatus | reverse complement strand
AGGAAAACCATATGGAAATCAGACTTTTAATTCAGATTATATTTCCTAGGCAAAGAAAGGTTTGGTGTGGAACTGATATTGCTAGCAACAGTTTTCAGCCCTGGCTTTAACTAGGGATGGTGGTCAAGGGAGAATTAAACTGAGCAAAATGAAAGACACTCTTGAAGGCATCTGTCAAACGTGATACCAATCCCTACCCCATTCTACACTAGGAGATATAGTTTCTGGCTGAACATAACGTTTTCTGTTACATACCTCCTATAAGTATCAAATCACACATGTTTCAATTAGATTGCCTTGAAGCTAACATAAGTCATTGGGTTCAAAAGCACTTACCACAGATTTTTTTCAAGGAGAATGAACCCTTACTTAGCATATGCAATGGGGCAGCTGGAACAATTCCCTTTGGGAGAATAACCAGGAAATGTGCCCACGACAGGCGATATCTAGTGCAGAAACCACAGAAAATAAACAGGGAAGAAGGAAGGGATCAGCATCCATACCAAGCTTTAAGTGTTCTTATTGACTGGACAATCAGAAGGTGCATTGCTCAACACGAACAACAGCTAATCTATATAACAGCAACTGGGAACTGACTCTGATTTTAAATGTGGCCATTTTGCAACATCAGAATTACAGAAACACATTTTTCTCAACAATTTTATTTGCTCAGATCAATAATCTACACTGACATAGAAAGCAAAGGTAATTTGGTAGTAGAACACATGCGAATATTTAGCAGTAGATACTTAGTAAAATGTATTTAGAATGTGGATTATTTACCAAAATAGATATTCTGTGCAATTTAATCTTGGGTCATGATTCAGCCTCACTCACTAGTCTATGCATTTTCTCCTCTTATCTCTACCTTTTAATTATGAAGTTAAGGAATTGCCAAAGCCTAAGAGAGCCTATATCTCAATGAGATTCTCAAATTTTAATCATTTTGCTTTTGAGATTAAGTAGTAGTTCATACAGTTTCTTTACTCACCATCCAAGACTGCAATGCACTGACATTTTTCATGATTATCTAAGCACATTAGATTATTGGTATTTATTACAATTTTATTTTTTGAATATAGCCTAGGATTCTAGTATCATGACCATAATTTCAGCACAGTAGGGGAAAAAAAAAGGCAAAAAAAAAAAAAAAAGGTTTCTGTATTGGCATTTAGCTCTTCAACCCAATTTTATCTATTATTGTAAAATAAGAACAGCTAACAACAGTACAGAACACTTGAGCTTTTCAGATGAATCACATAAATATTTAACAGAGAGCTTTTACTTTACAGTTGTTATTGGTAAAAAGCTTTTATTTCTCTGTTCTCACTTCACACAAATAAACTATGCTTTTAGTAAATACTCACTTATGGGAAAATAAAACAACAAAATAGAGATCAGAATACGCAACAAGATATTTCAAGGCCAGAAAAAGTAGTAAGATAAACAAAAATCAAGTACACAAATATCTCCAGGAGCTCTGGCTTCATAAAGCATAGCCCATTGTTTGGGAGCACACAAAAGATGCTCAGACCAATTCTATGTATATATTGTAACAAACAATTAGCTCTTTTTTTGACTCCTTACACTCTCTCTCTTACACTAAAAATAATGGTTCTTATTTCATCATAAGGGTAAGTTACCAACTTAGGTAATTCATACCTGAAGTATGATTAATATTTCAAAATAAATATTGAAAATGTTGATTTTTAAATTAATTTAGTTACACTGTGCTTAACAGTGAGATTTACTTACACACGAAACGAAACCTCCCAATTTTACTGCTAATTGCCTCTGAACCCTCAGAGTTGTATCCACAGAGCCAAGAAGCAGAATGAAACATCTCTCTCTCGTATACACATGGATATATCCAAATGTTTTGATTTGGACTGCTTCCTTTCCCTAACTTCGCCTCTTATCTCTTTGATATTAAGCTTATCAGCAGATGAATCATCACTCCAAAGCCTAGAATTACAGCTACTAGATAGTATAAATCTAGTATTACTAGTAGTAGTTACTATAAAACACCAGCCATGCTGAAGCTAGTACCCTTACAAGGTAACTACCATTACAAGTCTCTTATTTTTGCAACCAGTATGACATCAGAACTCAAGGCAAGGGTGGTTTTATATTGCTTACTAATTTTATTCTGTTAACAACTGTAGGCTTCAGCTATTGCTCCATATAAATAAAATACAAACAAATATGAGAAAAAGAAAAAAATGTGGTTTGTGCTGTTTCATGATCATACTCAAGAAGCCTTGAGATTGCAAACACCCTGAGTACTAGTCTGACCACAGCTTGCACCCACAGTTCTACATGGAACAATTTGGAATCTAGAGACCCTAGGAATTAACTGCTGTTGTAGGTATATGTTTTTTTCTTTTTTTGGTGGAGAGAATATAAGGGTGTTTTAACATCAACACTGTAACACAAGACTAAAGCTGCCAGTTCTACACTATGGCAGTACTGTTAGTTAGCAGCTTTAGGCCTGACCAGCTATTTCAGACACTGCCTTGGCTGCAGCTTGAAAGAACAAGGGAGGACACAGTCGGGCAGAGGATACTTAAAATAAATCTTGGCTAGTGTGGTGGCTGAGGAAAGAGTTACACCACTTTATCACATACCCTTTGTACAATGTTAAATCTAAATTAATTAAATAAATCAGTTGATGAAATCACCCTATAAATGTGACAGCACATCATAATTCACTGCAGCTGCAAGAGCAGGGAGCAGATGGAAGACGCTGGATTTTTCTCAGAGCTGCAAGTCCCATTTTGCTGGTCCCATTCTATTTCTTTTAAGATTACTACAAGTGCATGTGTACTGAGGGCCTGATTCTGCAGCTGCTCCTTGCACAGTACCTCCCTGTCAGGAAGCTTTCCATGCGAGCGAAGCAGCTGCAGAGCTGCACCTTTCCCGTTTCATTCATTCACAAAAGGAAAATCCTGGCCTGCGCTACGCTAGTGCAACCGAGGACACAAGTTGGCTCTAAGTTTAATTGTAGTCCATTAAGAAGTGCAGTGGTCCTTCCTGTTGTCTTCTCATTATAAGCTGTACATTAAGCAGAGTACTCTTAACAAGGGTAATTGTATCCTCTGAAGCACAAACTTCGCTACCAGGAAGCTTTAGGACGTGTGTAAGGCAGAGCCTGCGGGTGGGCCCGGAGCCGGCCACAGCGCCGGCCAGGGAGCCTGCGCGAGGGAAGGGACCGCGCGTGGCCCCGTGGGGGCCCTCACCGGCCCCGGCAGCTCGCTGCACACTGCCAGGCTGCTTCAACGCAGCCTTCGTGCTGCACGCAACAGCACAGTGCGCTGGGAGGGCACCAAAGCGATAGGCAGCTCTACAAACAATCAGAGACAAAAACAGCCTTATTTACTGAAAGCTTTGATTGATGCTGGCATTACACAGAACACAAGGTGTAAGGATGAAAGAGTTTTCCATTTCTTTTCCCACTGAGACTTCTCACCATGCAACCACGTCTCACCTCCCAAGCTCTCTGTCTGCACTCTCCCCATTCAGAGAAACATCTTGAAGAACATCTTCTAGAAAAGCAAGGAGATGCAACGCAGCTATCTTAATGTAACGTTAGTCACGATCAGAGCTGGTATGAAAATTTATGAGTTCCCAGAAGCCAGGCTAACAGAATGGGGTTGGTACAGAGCTGCAGAGGTTACACAATGTTACTCTGTCTTCACATTTCGCCACCCCACTTTTATACCTCATCCTGAAAGCCTTTGGAACTTATTAGCTTATCATTGGTTCCTACCTTGTTTCTTCCATTATTTGTTAGGCATTTTGGAAAGCTTAGACCTAGAAAAAAAAAAAGTAAGCATTTAAAGATCAAGAGTGGATTTTTACTTACACTAACATTACAGAGCAGAGGTGCAGCACATTGCTTGTTGAGTACGTTTCACATCTCAGGCAGTTACACGATAGCTGCAGCTCATCTATATTGGAAGTTGAACGGTTCTTTTGTTTCTCTTTAATCCTTGTAGTCAACAGCCTATTTATCAAGATCAAGTTTGAACTGTGATAATGCATCCAAGAGAAAGTGAAACTTCTTAACAAAACCGTCTGTTATCTGGAAAGATATTAATAACTGGTTCTATAAAAATATTCCAAACGTTGAATTACCAGTTTTCAGAAAAAGCAATAAGTATTTTCCTTTTTAGTCTTTCTTTTTCTCCCCCTTTTTTTTTGTTGGTCAAATGCTATTTTTTATTTTTAATCAAAAGTCAGAAAATAAGAAAGGCTTGTGATTAAAAGGCTTGATCCTGACTTGTTGAAATGCTGAACTTTCATGTTCTATGAGAGGTTACAATGGTTTTGAAATCAAACCTGAGGGTGGGATATAATTGCCAGGAAAGAGGATAGATGTCCTGTAATTAAAGAATGAACAAAAACAACTGTTTCTAACAGTTCTCTGTTGCAGCCAGTAATCTGCAAGTAAGAAAGCAACAAAAGAATGAATTAAAAAATTACTACGATTTAAAAATAAGGAATTTTTCTCTTTTTGAAGAAAATTTTCCACTTTATATGTCTCAAGTGTGTTCTTTTTCTGTCGAAAAGAATTTTGATGAAAATGCCATTATTCTTAGAGGAAAAATAATATTCAAAATGGGGTCTTCAGTGGAGTCTCTTAGCTTGCAGGTCTTAATTTGGCCATAAAGTATTTAAATATAGAGCAGAATTCTGATCATGGTTTTGAAGAATTAAGCTTTAGATCACGATATACCTGATACTGGTCTAGACTCGAATGCTATACTTGATGCAGTATAGATTGCATTACTCTAGATTTACATTATGGAATAACTCAGCCAATACCAATACTGTTATTCAAAGAACTGCAATGTTCTAGCACATAGCTTTAAGGTTAAAGCTTGCAAGTAAACCAGAAGAATCTTTCTCACTTCAACAAGCTCTTTACGTATTTATTTTTTTGTGGGCTCAACAACAGGTCACATTAAAAAGTCATCTCAGGAAAAATATCAGAAAAAAAAGTTTACTTCTCTTAAAGCAGAGTGCAAGTCTGCCAAATATAGGCAAAAATACATAAAAAATATTAAAAATATATTTCAAAATTAGCTCTACAAAAGCACCAGGTAAAGAGCAAAAATTTCTGTTATATTAATCTCTAATTCATGTAGTTATTGCTAATAACTGCCATACAATGTGTGAACAAGTTTTGCTCGGGAAAAGAAAGTCTTTTCCCTGTAGGCTTGTCACAGAAGAATAAATATATAAATAAATCCGAAGAAGAATTAGTGGCCAGATGTGACTGTGGGATCCTGGGAGCAGTTGCTCATTTTAACTTTCTGTCCTCTAGTCTACACTATGATATAATAGTAAGCTCTCTGATGACAGGAGATTTTAGAAGCGGATAAACTGAATTGAGAACTGAGGAGGATAAATTCCCTTTATCACATTTCAAGGACAATTAATAACAGCACCATTTTATCACACAGATCCAGGCCCTGAACTTGCCATTGACTATGTGCAGAGGACCTGACACCAAAAAAAAAAAAAAAAAAAGTGCTGAAATGAACTGATAAATTCTGTGTATGACTCTTGCTGTAGAAGAAGCATTATAGCAGGCTTCTTTCATAATCCATAATATTGATTTTAGGCTTTTTAAACACCTAATCTAACTATTCCAAAACAAGCAGCCAAAAAACAATGCATCCGATTTGGGAACTGTCTTAGTATAATGAATGACTATACACTTCCCTATTAGCCTATTCCAACACAAACTCTCAATTTTACACAGTACAGGTTGACCTTGTTCTCACTTATCATTGCTAGAGATAACCATCTTATTAACATTACATGCGTCTACCCATCATTATGACAGAAAAACAACACGATCATATTTACAGCAAGAGTCACAGCTGCGGGTGTCCTTTACAAAATGAAATTAGCTTTGATTTTGTGTCATGACAGTGTTCATTAATGGCATGTACTCTGAAAGGGCGAGATGAGACAATATGTGATGGCAGATCCATGATCATTGCCACAACAGAAAATGAGTACCTTGGTGAGGGGCTACATGTTTCTTTTCCTTACCTCACTTCTTGAGCGTATTAAGTGCTCTTTACAGGATACTGCCGAACCTGGCTTGCTCTGCCCTTCTTGGTGGAAACCCATGTGGCACAGGGATGGTACAAAGATGGAAGTGCATGTATGAAACCAGCACTGGAGTCCCAACCGGCACGGCTGGCCGCCTGAAGGATGGAGATGCTACCTCCACCCACTGGTTGGGTGCAGTGATAAAAGCCTACCAACAAGGAAAAAACTGCTATTCTCCTGTGCCTCCTCACTTTCTGAACTCACGCTAGAGAAAATTCTATGAGAAATAAGCTGATTCTGATTATGTCCTTAGTTATATTTGCAACAAAAGTTTAAAATGCTTTGCTTTGGAACAATTTCTGAGAAACATACATCTGAAAATAAAAAAACTTGAGTCACAGATCTTTGAGGCAAGGAACAGTTTTATCTCACACCTGCAAAGCCTGATATATTCCTGGGAAACAACAGAAAATAATTAAAATTACTATGACATCTTAGTTTGTCATGAAAAAAAATGAACATTTTTAAATCCAGGCAAACTTACTTTGCTATATTACCCTGTATTAACCAAAAATAGTTTATCAAAAGGGTAAATGGCTGTGCGAACCAGCAATACCAGAAACGCTAAATAAATAACCTTTATAGACATACTGAAGCCTACAGGATAGAGACATATAATTATCAACACTGATATTAAACATTTACTAAAGCTGTTTCATTTTCCTTGAGACTCACCTCTAAAGAGAGGAAACTGAAATCTATGTACATATCTGTATATGCAGAAACATGGATTACTCAAACATATGAACAAGGAAACATATGGATAAGATTCGTTACTTCTATTTTATGAAAAAAGCCCAAGAACAACAAAAACCCACTGAACTTTGTACGCTAAAGGCTTTGGTAGAAGATTGACACACAGTCAGAAAGATCGTTTCCCAAACTGTAAACGGGTTACAAACAAAATGCAGTCTGTGTCTGACCAACATCACTCCCTCCTCAGTTGGAGGGAGACAGACTGTAACATTACGGCTCCTGGAGAGCTAACGTTGCCTTCACACTTCATAAGACAAAACGGTTCATGCTGAAGGCGACAGCTATTGCTCAGCAGTAGTAGAAGAACTAAGACAGTGATGCTGCCCCAGCCTTGCTCTGCTCTTTGTGTGCGTATATTCTTTTGGTGCATCAGACATTAAAAAAAAAAAAATCCATTCCAAGGGTGAGAAGCTACTTCGAGCAGCTGTGTTGCAGATTCCAACCAAGTTTTCAGAGCTGTCAGGAAATCTGTGATAGAAAATGTAGCACTGGTGCAGCAATAACCCTTCAGATCAGAGGGAATAATTACAGAAAAGGAATATGAGACCTTTAAGAGTCTCTGGGGCAATTTCACATGTGTGTTGGTCAGAAACAATTCCACTGAGCCAACTGATATCACCATGGATTAAATATGGAGAAGGAGGCACACTTCTTAATTTTAAATCCAAATTCAGAGCCCATATTCTGAAGAACCTCCTCTCTGATATCACTGTAAAAACTGATTAGGCTAAACATCTATCAGGCAATCACTGAAAAATCGCTTTAAATGAAATATAAAATTGCAGCAGAGGAATTCTGAATGGTGGCAGTACATAAAAACATGACATCTCTTCCAGAAACACAGCCAGTGATAAAGGTTCTTTAAAACTGCCTTCAGACTCTGTCCAGCTCTTTAAAAATGCTCACTGTGTGAGAACTGTGCCTTTTTTCTGCTGAGGTGACTACTATGTTTGCCAGCTTGCAAAGACACAGGGCAATTGATTTGGGTATCTTGCTTTATGGTTGTGACGCAAGTGGCACCTGCACAGCGCAGAGCAGAGCTCCCTCGGTGCTGACTCTGGGCCAAGGCACTCGACGCTCTAAATGCATCTCAGCAACCTACTGTTTTGTGGAACTGATTATTAGATGATTACTATGGAAATATAGCACACTAACAGAATATTAGCATAATAACATAAGCCAGATTTTTCTAAATATAGCAAATGCTTGTAGAAATAGTATTCTCAGTCAAGAAGCTGTATAGCAAGACATAAACAAACAAACAAAGACCAAAACAAACCCAAAGGCAGGCCAATTTTGTGTCTGCACCTCTTTATATCTTTATCCTTTAAATCTTCTGGAAAACTAGATTAGTGTTTGTGAATGATTTTTTTTAAACACACATGAATATTGCTTGCTTTCTTTTCCCCACAGGCTTTTAAGCTTCTATTTCTCCTTTACAGACTAGTAGCTGAATATCAAACATCATTGTTGATTAAGTTTATAAAAATGGAGTTCCTCATCTTTTAATCAATATTTTTGTTGAATTGTAATCCTATAAGTCTTCTTGGCAATTTACTTTATTCTCTTTATCATATGAACTAATATTTCCCCAACTAGTAGTCAGGAATGTAACCTATTCCTACATTAAAGTGATCTATTATCCAAATCCCAAGTGTGCTGTTTTCTGTAATAGGTGTTTAAGTACCATACTTTATATGCACACACAAATGCACATGAATGTATAAATCACTGAAATCTCTTTGAGGTTTGTCCCATTGAAACTACTCATTTCTTAATCCCTCCCAAAATATTGACCTTTAATTAACCTGTTACTTAAATGAACATATAAATCCCTATCTATATTTCTTCCTTCCAGACTCAGGATGCTCTTAAAATAATCTCAACATCCCCCAAACTGTAAGAAAAACTGCAGAAGCAGAGAGATGAACAAATGCCCATGTCTTGTAAAGCCTTTCATAATTATTTTTATAGGCATTATCGTTTAGCCTCTATGCTCCTTCCAGCATTTTTCTATTTACTACCTAAAACAAAACTCCATAAAACTTCACCCACTTAGCTGGGATTATATTCAGCTGTGACAGTGGAGGACTACACTAAAAATATACATCACAAAAGGCACCAGAACTTTTCTGTTTGCTCTCCCTCCTCTTTCTCCACTTTGTACATGAACCCCAGTCCATAGCACACTTCACCAAGTTTCCATACAAACCCTGGATGTGTGTACCTATTGGATATACAGCTGGGCTGGGCAGCATGTCTGTGCATCGACCATGTACATGACGACCAAGGACATACCTAGTCCTGAATGCTCTGGCAAGTACATCACGGGGCTAGTGGTTCCAGCATCTGCTTGCCTGAACTGGCTGTTAAGATGGAAACCCGAATATTGACCCAGAAACTGTTTTTTTTTTTTTTTTTGACATATTTAGCCTATTTTTCAAAGGTGCTTACACATCACTGCCTTTATTGCCATATCTACCCAATTCCATAGTCGCATCAGTCAGGAAAATTATATTAACCCTTCTTCTGAACATGCTTTAAGATCCATATATATATATAAAGTATATAAAGGGCTTATCTTGCACAGCTATGATACAAACAGTTACTAATATAAAAATCAGCAAGTGAACACAACCTTTGATGTTAACTCCATTTGATTGAGTCACCTGTGCTAAGGAAACCCCTGATAAAGAGCAAAGAGCCAAAGGGACTGAGCTGATGCAGAAAACGCTTCCAGCCGTAGGAAGCTGGAAGATGACACTTTGTCATCTCGCAAGCACCGAGTTTCTGGAGTCAGCGCTGCCGCGCGGCTGCACTCTACACAACCTGCCAGAGAGGACTGCACGTGGCTACAAACATCAGAAACCTCCTAGCCCTCTTCTGTCAAGGAAGCCCTCTCATCTCAGCCGCAGCGTAAAAGAATAAAGAAATGGGCAAGCAAGAATGTAGCTGCCGAGCGTATGCAGCACTACCCAAGTTGTGGTCAAAAGACTAAGGCTGAAGTCGGTGCCCATTCTTTCTGTCCTTACAAAGGCTCCTTAAAATTTGGGAGGCTTTTAATAGCTTTTGATCAATGCTGGTATCTACACTGTAACTCATTACGGATCATTAAAACACACAAAACAGTTTAGAAAACATGCAAAACAGCATTTGCATGATTTAAGAAACATCATGATCAATTTTTACAGGGATATATTTAGCTCACTAGTCTTGATTTTCCTGCTTTCGGAGTTGTGAGTGCTAAGATTACTTTAACCTCCCAAAAACTATGGTTTTCGAAATCATCAAGTACTATTACAGGAGAAATTGCCATATTTCAACTCTACAGACAAATAAAATGCTCTAAAATACTCATGTTCTAAGAACTAAAATTCTTATCAAAAACAAGCCTCTATCTGGAATGAATTTCTGTAACACTTAGGATACTAGAGGAAATTTAGGCGCTAAACAGCTGAAGTTATTATTACAAAAACTGCTTTTACAACATACAGTATTTTTAAGAACTTTATAAACCCTTTAAAAGACTTAGGAAAAAAAAAAAGAGAAGAGGGAAAACATAAATAGTTGCCTTCAAATATATTACAAAAACTATTCATGAGCTTAACTGTGCATGTTATCATTTTGTTCGACTTTAAAGTTTGCAAAGCTCATTCTGTCTTCAGATGAAATTCTACAAATAATTATGTCTCAGATTAAGATTTCAGATAAAGACTCCCAATTCTCCTTCCAGCTCCTCCATTAACTTTTGTGTTATCATAAGTCTATTATTGAAATGGGATTTGTAAAGCAGACTAAAGGAATTCCACAGGGAAATTCCACTGCAATTCTCTGACAGAAGGGCATCTCATGTCTCAACCAGAATAATCCAGGGCATCAGTTTCACCATCTGTGGAAAAATTCAGTTCTTGCATTCACAGGACTCCTGGGACAGAAATATTATTCAAAAAGTACTTCAATCAGTTATCTTAGGAACAATATAAGATACACTGAATGATATATTCTATTTAATACTTATATGAATAAAATTATTCTCAATTGCAATGTATCGATTTCATCATATAGGGCAACTCATCATATAGCTGTAAAATGATAATCTATGTATTTCACAGGCATCCAAAGGAGTTAAGGCACTTAGGATAGGAAGCTCAGCTGTGCTAACAAAAGTACAAATGCTCTTCTGGGACGTTTGTGATCTTGGCCTTAGGAATAGCACAGGTGTATGCAGTGAACAAGACAGATGAGACAACTACTGTTTGTACAAATTCCTAGGAAAGAGGGGAATGAGGACACTTTGGGAAGATGGTTAAACGTGCTCTTGAACCATTTAGTAACTCTACCTGTTTCTAGTGTAGGAACTACAATATCCTTCACACTCCACATACAAATACTGACTGCACACCTGGATAGTATAGAAGTGAGCATAGCATTTTCATATGATTATTTGCACTTAAATTCCCATTACAGTGATGGTCACATTGGCTTTATGCTTTTAAATCTCCCAACATTATTTTACGAGGACATCATTCTGACTGTTCCTGAAAACTCCATTTGACATTATATTACAAACTGGAGGAATTACTGGGGTCAATACAGATAAAATAGCCTTCCAAACCGAAAGACACAGGAAGTGCACATCTAGACAGTGCGCACATGCAGAGCTAGTGGACCAGAGTCAATGGAGATTAGTTACTTTGAGATTTTCCTTCTCTAAGAGGAATGTTTGGATGCCTGGATGTGGTATATAAGTAAATAAATAAAGAATTATTTTTAAAAGGAAACTGTGACCCTATAGCTACATTCAGTTAAACTATAACAGAATTATTTGGAAGCATACGGTACAGTTTATGCCCTTACTGACCTCACAGTTCAAAACAACCTCCATGCATAAGCAGTGCAATTATGCTTTTCCCCATAATTGTCTTTCTTTCATTGACCTCTAAAGAAAGGCATATACAAAACAAATGCAGATATAAACATGTATACGAAGACATAATGCATGCAAACATACCCACACAGGTACCCATGGTTAGGTAACCACAATGAGATAAACCTTCCCTTGCTTTAGTAAATTAGGACAAATGTCCAGATCTTGAATATTGCTGCAATATGGGGACATTTGAACTCAAATGTTATTGCTGTCTCTAGAAAGTACGTCACTCTGCTCTGAGAACTGACACTTCGACTGTTTCCAAGCTATTTAGAGGCTATATTTCACATAAACAGAAGTGAAACAACATAGTAATATATTTCAACATAGTAATGATCCATTGCCAACTCTGATGTATAACTGCTTCCAGATTAGTCGAAACACAATTGCTTTTTATTTATTTGTAAAGAATTCTCTTATTAATGAAGATAAAATGAAAACTATGGATAGAGATATGCATACATACTTAGCGTAAACTAAGCTAGGTTGCTTCAATTTAAAACTGTATTTGATGTAGACTAATTAGAAACATTGATTAAAATGAAATCAGCTCACTGGAAGGATGATGATAATAGTCTAATAATAACAATTGATTTTGTTTTGATAAATGAACCAAGCTGTGTGCTGAGGGTACTTAGATTGTGACCTATTTATGGCCCTCACTCTCTTTTTTTTGTTTGCTGGGTTATTCAGAGATTTGTCTAAAATATTATTAGAAAGATAAGTATCACTGAAAACACATAATTCACAGCAGGATTTGACAACAACAGCCTCTTCTATGCTGGACCATTGAGAAATGCAGGGTCCCCCCACGCCACCCCAGGCCAGACTTTACCAAATTACATGTAGTGTGTGAGCAGCAGTAATAGTAATTAAAAATAATGAGGCCTGCTAGGTCTGCTAATTCTATTATCTTTATAGCATCAGGCTTCAAGCAACTCACCAGCAAAACAGCCCAGATGAGAAATCTAGTCAGAAAGCTCAGTGGTTGTTTACAGGGCAACAGGATAATCTTACAGCCTAGGAAAGAAAAATAAAAAGACGAGAGAGAGAAAAAAGAAAGTAAAAATTAGTAGATGTGGTTCAGAAAAAAGCAAAGGTTACTTGGTTTATGGTTAGCCTAGAACTGATTTACCTTTTCCCCCCGCCCCTTCCCCACAAGAAAGTCAGAAACAATTAAGAAAGGTGTTGTATCATGATTTTTTTATTCCTCTGCAAAAGCTGTTCTTTTATGAAGTAAAATAGCATTGTGTCTATTCGGAATTTCTGTTTATCCCCTTAACTCCCAACATAGAAGCCATAAAACTTTTTGGACACCCTTTGCTACTTTCCCCTTCGACAGAAGTCACAACACTAACCGTCTGGGTGCTAAGAGTGGAACTGAAGTGTATACACCTGAGATGAGACTATGCCACAGTAGTCCTTTCTGTCACAAAAGCTATTGAACGAAATTTTAATATTGCCACTATAATGCTATTTCTGAGCCATGTAGGCTACAAATTATCAGTTTGAGACTGCTCAAAAGCAAAAATATTGCACTTGAGAAAAGCAGGAAATCAAAGTGCCATGTGTTCACAGAAATTCTATCAGATGACAAACCCCATCCCTATTTAGTTAGAATTTTTCATTCAGCTTAAGGTCTTTTCACAAATTGCTTTAGGATATCTATTTAAAAATAAGAAAATTGTGGGTTTATTATTTTAATTATATTTTTCTTCTGACATTTTTAAGATCATAACAGGGCATATGTATTACTTCTGTTATTACATTAACAGGTAAAAATATAGATACATTTTCTGTGGGTCATGTTGGTTCTCTTGGATCTGGAAGCTATCCTGCTGAGTTCAGTAGGCAGCTGTTTGATTAAAGGCTTAGTTAAAATGGAATAAGTGCATTCTCATCTAATGTAACACAAGATAAAGGAAGATAACAAACAAAAAGGAAGATAAAATTGTAAAGTTTTGTGGAAGAAATACGAAAGAGGAAACAACATCCCTAACTATTTAATATGTGAAAACAGAAACTTATCCTTCAGCCAGATTTTTCACATATATCTTTATTTCCTACAGCAACAAAAATGCCAGAAGATCAAGGCAGATATTTATTTCAACAGATCACAGCCTTTGCTTGACTCTCGTTCTCCATGATTTCCTGTTACCTTGGTGTATATACACCTTATACTCATATTTCCAGCAATTCTATAAAATCATCAGATTCCATAACATATCTTTCTGGTACATAAGGCACATGTGTACTCTCTTAGGAAAAACCGCCATAGTTGCAGAGTTGTCCTGCCCTTCGGTGCGAATTCCTTAGCATGAGGAAATCGGAAGGAACTAACAGCAAAAACAAACGTCGGAGGCCAACTGCACAAATTTGCTACATTGAGAAATATCTTGCGCTAGGCTATACATATATTACAGATATCATAACTACACTATTAAACAGGTAAAGAAAAGTGTTAAAGCTCAGTATAAGTAAAAGCAAGAAACATCCCCGCCCATCTGAGATGCAGCTCCTTGCTGCCTGGCATCTGTGCACCACCTACTCGAATCTGCTTGAGCTGAGAGAGGGGATGGTGGTTACCACCTCTCAGGTCTAGCAACCAGCATCACCAAGCTCTCCAGCTCAGCCTGCCTCTTGACAAACCTTGCTGCAGACGCACACAAAATGCTGTTGTCCTGGAAGGGCTCATGCAGAAATCCACTACCCCCCTTCCTTCTTGCATCCCCTCTATCACTATGAGCATTACCTAACATGGATGCGGTCATTTTAAAGCATATTCGTACAGGACTCTTCATATAGTTTGCTATACATCTCTATATGAAAATTAACTTTTCCAGGTTTTTGGGAAAAAAACAGGCTACCCTTAGTTCTGACATCCAGAAGCGCAAAGATACCCAGTCCTGTGTGTTTCAGATATCAAAGAGATAACTTTGAACATGAACTTCTAAGAATAAAGATGCACATCCAGAAGCAGAGTCTTCACTGACTTCAGCGGAAGTTTTGAAAAACTCTGTAGGTTCAAACCGACTCTTTAGTTGATGCAGTGGTGTTTTAGCTTACCACCTCGTTTTTAATCCTCAACACTTTCTTTCAGCTAGCTCATATATTATGCTCATAAAGCCCCTAAATCACTGTGGATTGGATAATATCATTCTGTGGAAGTGGAAAGCATAGAAGGGAAGTCGCAGATAATTGCACTGGTTAGCATTAGTCAGAGTGAAAGGTAGTGCTGGCAGAGAAATGGAAGGAAATAGGAAAGCGCTTTTCAGCCCAGTTCTGGAGAGTTGCCCTATAGAATCATAGCAAATGCACTCAGGGAAAAATGTATTAAAAAACAAGTGGTATGTTCCAAAGAGAGGCAACCCATCCCTGCTTCCCGTTAGGGACAGACTTTCAACTGAAACTCCTAAAGGACACTGGAACTCCTAAAGGAAAAATCCAGTATTTCCCCGCCCCCCCCCCCCCCCCCCCCCCAAAAAAAAAAAGAAAGAAAGAAAAAAAAAAAGAAAGAAAACGTATATGCACTTTCAGTAGAATGCAAAAGAGCAACAGACCCTTTCAAATTTGAGAACCGAGACAACCGAAGGAAGCTATCACATCTATGCATAAAAAAGCGTATGAGTGAAGTATGACTCCAGTGAAACAGATTATATTACCCTTCATTGGGAATTTTCACAGCAATCATCTGTATAATTGCAACTTTTAATTAAATGAACATTAACACAATAGTGACAAAATGCTTTTGTGAGAGGCAAGCAAAGTGACATCCTCCAGTGCCCATCGACATGGCTCATTCTAAAGCAAGTGAAAGAATAATCATTAGAAAGTGAATTATAAAATCATCTTAATCCTGCATCATTTGTGAGTTGCCATGTCAAGAGTGGTACCTTCTGCTTCCAATTATTTGCTCCTCCCTGAGGCTGACACTATGGGCCCTGCTACTGCAATGTGTGCAATGTCAGGAAACTGATTCAGCCACAAACCAACCCGGGGAAATGCTTGGTTCTCGTGCTGGCCCAGCTCCCAGGTTCTAGCTCATGGAGTGGTAATGCAGATGCTTTTTTGAGAGCAGAGGATGAAGAGATGTGAGCAGCTGGCAGGGCTGAAGCAGGTGGTCCTGTCCCTTTCGCCGTGCTGCAGATTATGCCAGAAGGAGCTGGCTGTGCATCCCATCTTCTCAGAGGCTAAAACAAGCCAAACACCAGTGTTAAATAGGTTGTGCTGCACAAGGAGACTTTCCCCCAACATGCACACGTTAACTCTACACCCCAAAGCACGTCTGCTTCTGTCTCCTATCGGCAGACACTAATACCTAAACCAATGGACACTGCTGAAAAGAGAGGCAAAAAGAGTCTTTTCAGACTGGAAGACACGCAAGAACCATTAAGGTATTTCTCAGTTGTGTCTTGATAAAAGTTTTTCTTTTCTTCTCACATCTATTTTACTTTCTAGATGAAAACAGCAAAACATGTTTGACCTGACTAATTTATCAGCACTATGGAAAAGGTATTCACAAAACTATATCAAACAGGTAAAGCAGCTAGGCAGGTGACCTGCCTAGGCAAAAGATTAGACATTTTTATATATATCCCTACTACTTATGGGTCTATCACATACAGAACAAAAAGGAGTTATTTTTCTAAATGGCAACAGTCGCAGAAGCTCCTAACATTCGAGTTGTTGCCAATGCCACTTCTCCACTATCAGCTTCTCAAAGGTAGAATTTGTCATTTTGGTATATTAAACTATATAGAGTCTCAGCTTTGCAAGTAGACTGCTATTATAATTGCTTTCTGGCTGCTATTAGTGAAGAATTTAATTTGCTAGTGCTACATATGCCAAAACTCATCATTTTTCTATGAGTAATTGTATAAATATTCCTCCAGTCCTACAGTAATAGATAACTAAGAAGTACATAGGCAGCTACCGGTGTCCTACTGAAGACAGTGATACAAACCAGCAGCCAGGCTCTTAGTTTTGTCCCAAGCGTTGCCCAGCAATGAGCTGAGTGAACATCCTTTCAGCTGGGTCATACAGAGACATTCATACATATCACAGTCCCATCGCCCAGTGTTTCCTATTTCCTCTGAGGAACCACTAAAATGTCTGCTAAAAAATGAGTTATTGCACCTCAGTGCTACCACTTAGTCTGTCTTGAACATAAACAGGTAAGTCCGTGCCATGGACTGGATGCAGGGAATCGATTCTGCTGAAAATTACCTGGGGAAGATGAGGAACAGGGATGATGAGGGTCAAAAGGAGAAACCTGCTATTAGACTGGCTTAAACTAATCCTGAAACTATATTCCTACTATTTAAAGGGACGCCTCAGTCAGCTACCCTGTTGCATGGACATATATAAAAGGTTTTAGGAGAAAGGAGAGAGATTTCCTTGTCTAAAACTTTATAACGCAACCTGGTGTTCTGTAGACATAATAAAATTATTTGCTGAGCCAGTCCACACATTAGAAAAGCAGCTGCCTAGTGCCTACAAAATTACTGCACAAATGAAAAGCAGGAATAAAGAGTAGCCAAATGGAAAAACACTTCCTGACCTAGCTAAAGAAAATAATTTGCAACATTTTCTTAGCACAGAGGAAGAAAAAGGGTGCAGTCCCAGTGCTAAGATGCAGAAACTGAATTCTGCAGAATCAGCAAAGAATTAGATGCTTTGAAGGGTATTTCAAAGACCTCTGTCCATGAAAGAAAAGGTAGGGGGTTTCATACACCTTAATGAACAAGGATACCCAAGATGTAAAACTTGGCATGTTACTGCACGAACCAGCTGCATGTCCAGAGCACCTTTCATACTGTGCTCCCCACGTTCTTCACAAATGGTGTAAAGCTGCACTGAATCAGGCTAAACTCGCGCAAGTCTCCAATCTATAAACACTCCCCCCAGGGTGTCCCTAATCTATAAATTTAACCCATCCCTGAGGTACAAGCATTATATTATATCATTTTATAGGCATTGAAACAGGCACAGAGAGATTAACTGATTTGTCTCATTACATGGCAAACAGACAAAAGACCCTAAGGTGTCATTCTTTACCCAGAGAAATAAATGACAACTCAGAGTTGACTGTCTTGTGTTTTTTCACTATAGTAAATTCCCAGCAAATTTAAATTATCTTAATTTCAATCTTCTTAATGGGTCTATGGCAATTTATTCCCACAAATGATCTGCCTTAAGTACTCTGATGTACCCGTTCAGCAATTACTAGGGGAATTCAATTCTAATTATTATTCAGACTTTTTCCCCCCCACCAAAGCTAGTTCTGTACTTTTGCCCATAACAGCTATGGGACTACATTAGCCGAAAATGAGTGCCTTTCTTCTTAATCTTGTCATCACATGCCTAATTAAAAACACGTCTCCCTTTTGGAGGCCCAAGCCTTGGAAAAACACAAGTTTTGGCAGACTCAGCTTAGTTGCTAATATATGTTTTTCATTCTTGCACTCTTGGATTGATAGCTCTGTGCATACAGGAGGAACAAGAGACATAATATTTTCTACAGATACTCACGGAGAGACTAACTGTGTAATTTGCACTGGGTTTCTTGCACTGTACTTTTAAAAGAAAAATGCTGTTAATATAAAAATCGGCACCTGACTACAGTCAGGCTTTTTTTAATATATGTTTTTCAGCAATCCTATCAATGCAATAGAAGTCTCAGGTCTTTCGGATGAGCACTAAATGTGCATAGATTAAAGCAAATAAATGCAGAGTCCGCATATGGTTCCTTAACCCACTGGTTCTCTTAAAGGCTGTAACAGAAATAACTACTACCGAGTATTAACCCTGAACCACCACGAGACAACCAAGGAGGAACTTTTTCTCAAAGTGACATTTCAAGTCCACAGCAGAGGCAGGGATAGCAGCCAGTTCCCTCAAACAACTAGTCTATGGCCCAAGTGCTTGAGATGGACATTTTTAAAAACAGATCTGGTCCTCCCAAAGAATGACAGATATACTGGGGCTTCAGAGCAGGACAAACCCGTAACCCAGCTCTCCCCAACCCTCCAGCCAGTCACTGGACAGGTTAAGCTTTTTCACTGCTTAGTTTCATGAGCAGTAAAAAGTTCAACTCTTGACTCCTTGTGAACACTTGCTTTTTTTCCCCTCTAAATAAGCTGATTTGAGTGACTCGGTGGTAATTTTCCCTCTGTTACACTCAGTAAAGAACTTAATGCACAGAAATAAAAGAAGGCCTGCATTACCTTTTAAATGTGATATGAAAAAATACAAAACCACTGTAGTATTAAACATGGTCTTATTCTTTTTTTTATTTTGTTTTGTTTGTTTGTTTAAGAATAATAGTGGTAGTCTGCATATCTAGGCAAATTATCATTTTGGTATTTGTCTTTCGTAGTTATGTGCTTATCATCACTCTGCAACATGAACCTATTCAACAAGTTATTCGGATTTCCTGCGTCACAAAAACTCATGGCATAGTGCTATGGGTAGCAAAAGAGCTGATTATGCAGCATTACACAGGAAGGTACCTATTGCCAAAGCCAACTAAAACAGAATACTAAGAAATAGCGAAATGAAATTTGGAAGCCAATAAATGAAAAAAGTTAATAAATGCTAATCGCAAGAAAGTCATACCTGTTTAACATGGCATATACTGTTTCTTTCCTGTCTTCTACTCACAAACCAGAGAAATTAATCAAAAAAGCCACAGGAAAAAACAAATAAACAAAAGAGCAATGCACAAGAAAATATAAATTATAATTTCTGTATATTTTTGAGACATTCATCTTCTGCTTAGTGAGATGCCTGTCTGGAAATGTGAATGTTTGATAACCACATCTATTGTGAGGCAGGAAACTGAGACACCATCTTTTCCTGTGAAGTGAAAAGGGGACAATATGTGCTCTATAGGCTCATTTGTAGACCACATAAACCCAGAGCTGACTCAATTTCCTTTTACAGTTAACAAATTTAATCAACACCCTGTCACCGCTTGGCATCCTGCAACTTCTGAGATTTAATGAGCTCCACTTGAACGTGCCAACGGACCAGTGTGGATGTGGGAACTACTCAAGCCTTCTGCTAAACAAACAAACAAACAAAAAATCAGAACACTTGCTGTTTAGCAGAAAATGAACGGGAATACATTTAAGAATACAGGCTCCCTGGATAAGTAATAAGAAAGTATTTGATTTTGCCAGTATTACTGAAACATTGCCACTTGCAGAAATTAATTGAAATAGAAAAAAAAAAGTAAATATACACATTTAATTATTCCTGAAACATAATTTATTTGATATTCTCTAAAGTGAACATAAACCAGCCTACAGACAAGAACCAATGTTTTTCTCACTAAAATCAGAAGCAAGCTGGAGGGAACCCACACATATCTTAGTGCAAGATCCCGATGGCTTAGCACAAGCATTTTCCCACCAACATCTTTTTACGCATCAGCACAGTTCTCATTCACTTCCTTGCGAACTCATCGAGATTTTTGAGTACAAGTTTCTGTAACACTGAGTCACAGTAATAATGGATTCTTGATTTATTAATTCAGAGATGAGGCAGAATCACAAATATTGAGAAGATTCTGTTTGTAACAAATTATATATTTGAGAGATGCCCCTATAGCATATTCTACTGTGAAACTTTTAATACAATACAGCTCATTATGGCCCTTTCAGTGAGAGCAAACCGAAATATTTCCCTCACATTTGTAACATTAGAGAAAATAATCTGTAAAAATAAATTGGAGGGAAAAAAACAGGGAGAGAGTTACTGAAATGGGGATGAGTGATATACTTAAAGCTTAATAAAATATCCAATTTGCAATAAAAAAGTGACTATATTTTGCTACCTGCTAAGCTTTAAGAGATATGTAAAATGTATGGAGTTTCCAATGCTAAACAGAGGAACTGCCATCCAGCCAAACGTTTCAGTGCTAGTTCATGATGACAGACACAGAAAGAGCAAGAAATTGCTTTAAGACATATCATAATTTTCATGTTTTCAGGAAGAGTTGATTACAGTACGAACAATTGCTTGCTTGGTTGATATTACTTCAGTGCTTGGCCAACACTGCTGAACTGCCAGCTGACTGAGCAGTAGTCATTCAGCATAAATCTAGTTTTGGCCCACGGTTTTAATATTAATTTCTGTTGGACAGTTCGAGATGTAAAGAGCAGGGTAGTAAGTCCAGGTTGCTTTTTTAAGGTTTTTTATACTCTTTTCTAGGAGCTTTCATGTTCATGATTCCAAGCAGAGCATTACATTCATTCAGTGCTACAATGAGCACAATTAATAATTCATGGTTAAAGAAGCTGAGGGGAAGTTGTCCATTTCTTTCTTTCTTTCTTTCTTCACACCAAAGATAGACAGCAGCTGGTAATGAAAAAGGTTTTGCAGCAGGGGTCACAGTTCCCGGAAAACCCACGGAACACCTCGCCAGGCAAGCTCCTGGCGCCCTAACCCTCTGCCCAGCACACGGCAACGCGACTCAACATGAGCCACGCGGATCAGCTACGGACACACAGCATCCTTGATCACCTTGACCGCAGACAGACCTTGCAGATGCACGAGAAAGAAAAAAGTGCACACAAACGCATATTCACAGTTTGCATGAGTTCTTAATCAAAACAAATGCTAATTCCAGCTACACATGAACATGCATCGAGCTGCCTCTATATGCCAAGCACTTCGCACTATCGGTCATGCAAATGGGCATGATAAGTCAAGTTCTTTGACAAACACGCAGGAAACTCCTTCAATAAAATTCCAAGTCTGTTTATTTAGATATAAAACAGTCCTGCACATTCAGCTCCAAGAGGAGCTCTTGCTTACAAGGGCTCTTGCTTATAACAAAAAACAGTTACTATTTTTTGATTATATTCTAATCCTAGGAGTTTTTTCTCATAAGTGTTTGCTTACAGAATAATTCTGCTTGATAACAAATTATTTCTACTGACTTGCTATAAAACATGTGTTCCTAAACACTACCAGAGTCAGGCCAATAAACAGAAAAAGTATCTGACACAGCAGAGCAAAACCTGACGTTTCTGGATACCAACATTGATCCTATTCTGAAAACAGAAAGAATAGGCAGCTTTATTTTAAATGAAAGACAACTTCATGATGCAGATTGTTCTCTGCAGACACTAGATAACAGAGCTTCTATTTATAACCCACAATAATTTATGCCTCATCCACACCATAAAGGAAAAACATCACAAAATTAAGTCCACACTAGGCAGTGCTGAGAGGAGACCATTTTTCTCCTCTCTAGATGTTTATGTTGCTCTGTGTTTCTTACAGTGTCCATGTAACACCGAAAGAAAAACCCCTACGGAGATCTTCCATGTTTCTTCATCTCCCAGGATGAATATTCTTTTGAGAAAGCAAATGACAGGATTAGAGATTGCTTTTATTATTTTATTATTTTCTAAACTTGGAACCGATGGATAACTGATGGCCAGTGGTAGGCACAACCCATCCCTCAGGAAGCTAGGAGAGAGCACTCACAATTAGGAAGGCTGGGAAATCACGTAAGGGACAGGGGCAGGGCCCTTGCTCCAGTGTATTTAAATTTCAGAACGAGCTGTGCTTTCCTCTTCTTTATATCAAACTAGAGTGAAAGGACAGAATAAGAACATAGTGAGGACAGAGCACCTATATGACTAAATCCAAGCAGATTAGAAATTTGTCTTCTGAGGTTTCAGATAATTCCAATTTTTACCAAAATCTTAATACATTCCTAATAGCCTAAAGGACCTTGCAACTATATATGGTACAGATGAGATGGAAAAATTGAGTCCTCCTCAATACTATGTAGACCAGACAAGAAACAGTCTGTAGTAAAACAAGTAGGCAGAGATGTTACTTTACAGAGAAGGTGACCCACTTAACCATTTAGTCCTTGCAAGGGAGCCTGTGCCACTCGCATGGGATTAACAACATCCCAGGGCAAACAAGACAGAGGGATAAAACACCACTTAAATTCAGCTGGAAACCCTAATCAACCCATTGGCTAGTATGGCCCATGGGTTGAAGTCCATAACCGATTTCAAGACAAAACACCTGCAGAACCACTGCAGAAAACAATAGAAAACCGTTGCACCTAGAAAAGCACCAAATTCAGTAATAGGGCTTAAAGTAACTTAAAAACATGATCAATACAATCACGCTCATCTAATACCACCATTTTCTGCACATTTGTCACTGAATTAAACTACATTATGAGGTGCTGGTCAAAAAAAAAAAGGAGGGGGGAAAAAAGATATGTTTATTTTGATACTATTCAAACACTAAATCAATCAGTCAAATGATTAATGAACAGTAAGTTAAAATCAAAACAGCTGCTGTATGCCCAGATCAGAATGACAAAGCTGCGTTAGTAACTTTTTTTAAAAAAAAAATTGCTGTGAAAAGTGACATATGCTCAAAGAAGAAAACACTTAAGTAAATGGACAAGATTAGGAAGAAAATGATGAAACAAAAATTCCTTATAAAAATTGAAACAGCTAATTTCAAGTGAAGTATTAAAGGAGCAACCTGACAACATACTTTAACAGATATATTTACAGGTAAACCTAAGTATTTTGATTATTACTGTCTGTACCTATAATCCCATGCTTCATGTTCTTATATTCTGAGGGAAGAAAAACTTGACATAGTCACATGTTTTCAGAAAAGTTATTTTGATTTCTCAAAAGCAGAGGGGACCACCAGCTTAAAATGGAGCATGCATTTTAGAGACTGTGATCAGTGGATTTTTCCAAATGGAAAAGATATGTATGAATCAAACACTTTTAATCCAAAATAAAGATATTCTTCTCAGTGCCCTCTACTAAAATGAAACTATAGCTATTAATGAACATGGACAGTGCTTAGAAGCATCTGCATTAGGGTGTAAAGGTGAATTTAAAAGCAGGTGCCTGGTTCCTTTTCAGTGACTTGCAGAGCGTGGTTGGTGGTTAATGTCTCATCTCCTGATGATGACTCAAGATGAGAAGGATTAGAGTCTCTACGGTATGACTTACCATTGAACTATCATGCTCCTAGCTTGGTTTACAAAACATAATTCCTTTTTTTTAATGCAGGGAGACAAAAAAAGAAATAAAGTAACATCACTCTGATGCCTTTTTAGTAGATGGGAGAGTAAAAACAGTCATGGTCTACCCAAATTCAGTTTAAAATAGTAATAATAATAAAAAAAACAGATAGCTGAGGACATAATATTAAAGAGAAAGGAGAGGTGTAGGAAGAAAGAGACTACCACTAGGAAGTAATTTGGCTTTAAAACCGATTTGTCCAAATAATCCTATATTAGATATTCCCTTGCCTGGTAATGTAAACATCTTGAGCCTAGAAGGAAGCATGGAGCCATAAATAAGTATATGATATTTAACCAATAGGACACACAATTTCTGGACCATTAATGAATGTCTCAGGTGCACTTTAAAGCATAGAGCCAAAGGTCTTGATTGTCTTATCTTTCCCATAAAATGGAAAGCATAAAAAATACAGGGAGAGGGCATCAGGGGAGTCATATGCCTGTGTTTCCAGAGCGGGGGTCACAGTTAAAATACATCTATAGTAAGTTGAAAGCTCTATTTTTAGTCAAAGTCTATTTAATTTCTTGGACATGGAATGTGGTCTTATCTGGGACCTAAATGTTCAAGTTTCATCAATCACTGAATTCATTTATAACTTCTAATTAATGCAATCCTGACCAGGGATTTTAGAGTTTTTTGCTCTCATATATATCGACAGTTCAGGGTGCACCCTAAACCATCTGAAGGAATGTTTTTGGAAACTAAAAAGCTGGCAACTTTTTACAACACAGGCTGTACAAATACACAGGATAGCAAGAAGAGGGAAGATACCAATCTTTTAACAGCAGAATTTTCTCAAGTCCAGTGAAGCATTTTGATGAAACTCAATCACCACCCTCATTTTTCCTCAACAGGCAACTCTATCATTGGGTTCTGTAAGTTGATCCTTTCCATTCTAGTCCTACCGCAGGGGCCTTGTTCTTTGCCTTTCCACACCAGCTACCTTCAGGGACACCCTTCCCTCCACATTCCATTGGATATTCTGGAAAGACAGGACATCTGCAATGTCATTACAGCAGATTGCAAGCTCAGGGTTACAACCACAGACTAAGAGGACTTGAAAGCCATCTCTCCGCTGCCAAGTCACCACATTGTTCCAACATATACCTCTATTTCAATGGTGTAAAACAATTGTAAGGAAGAAAAAAGGCAGTAACCTGCAGCCATCTTTTATTTGGCTAATATAGTCATTTTATGAATCTGATTTTCCATATTTTATGAGGCAGGTAAGCTACACTCCTTTTATTTACCACTATACTATGCAGAATAATATGGCAGGCAAATGACTATCAGCTTGCCATTTATTAAAAAATATATATACATTTTGTACTAATATTTTATAGAAAAACTAAAAAAGGTAAAAACCTCTATAGACAAATCGGCCTACAGAGCATCTAAATTCTTATGACACTCTGCTATTCAAAATCCAGATACATTCACTGTACGTAGAAAGTAATTTTTTCTGATAGCAATGAAGCAGTGAAGTTTAGTTTCCAATAAATACCTTATTTCTCTTGAAAGCATAGTTTTTATCATTATACAAGAAAGATCTGAAAGTAAAAGATATTCTTATATGTTTGCCTTGAATTTCAGCTACAGCAAATCACCTGAAAGATTTTATCCAACAACTTTAATGTCAATATTGATTGAGATAAGATGGAAGAATTCAGGAAACCTATTTTTAACCTGTGATTTTCTATGACATGGATGTTATAGCTACCTTTGTCATCTGTCCCAGATAGAGATCAAAGTAATACTTTGGTAATAAACCAACCAAGCACCGTAGGGGCAAAGCCACCGTGGAAATGCCAGAAAGCTTAGCCTTAGTCTTCAGTTTAACTCGTGAGCTAGCCTGGGAACAAGACACTTCAGGAAGCAATGGGCCTGAGGTTAGTGAACAACCCTCGTGCCAGTGTCTGTGCAGGTGGAAAGTGTTGCAGCACCCAAGCGTATGCTCTCCAGAAGGACGAGGACCAGCTACCAACCACACTGTGTGCCTTCAGTTGTGGGTTTCCTTGAAATATATTCGATCAATAGTTCACTATTCACTAGTAACATAAAAGAGTACATAGAGTAGATTTTACAAGTATAACATAAACTGTTCAAACATCACATATTTTCTCTACCTATGAAGTATTTTATAAGATGGAAAGTTATGCATCTTTTTCTAAATGTTTGCTAGTCACTAAAAGACAAAGCGGTTAACAGTGAAAAGCTGATACCGTGCTGGATTTTAAAGTTTCCAGCAAATGACGCAGCAAGCGTCTGTGGGGCCTTCTTGTGCGCACCATGATGTCACGCAGCAGCTGCCCTGGAGGCCACTGCCAACACACAAGCCTCACTGGGGAAAATGCTCTTCCTGCCTTACTTTCTAATCCTCCTCGCAGCTGACAGACCTGACACCTTGTACAGGGCTGGAAATAAAGTGCAGTTATAGAATAAACGAACAAGAGTCGCATAAACTCTAACAGGGTTTTCAGCTGAAGAATTCTGCTGGTAACTATTCTTTGAGCAAAGGAGTCATAAAATCATTTTCTAAATGCAACTTCTCCAATAACTGTCCTGTTTTTAAATATTTTAGACAGAGATTAGAGTCCTGTTGTTTCACATTCTCATGATAGAAGTCATCTGCTAAAAAGCTGAAGTCTCAAAAAGCTTGAAAGCAGAAAGAGCACACTCACTTCTGTTCTAAAAACCCCAAATCAGTACCTTTTGGGATTATTCTAATTAGGGTCAAATTTCTGTATTCTAAGAAAGAATGAAAAAGAAAGAGAAAGGCAGAAAAAGTCCTTGCAACCACTCTTCATGAGACTAAGTTACTGCATCTCTTTTAGAGACGTATAAAAACAACAACAGCAACAGAAATCTGGGTGAACGAATGGTCTTGTGAGGAAATGCTTCTGGTTCATGCTCTGCCATAGAACAAAGGCTGCATAAGCTTTGGAAAAACTGTTTTTACATCAATTGACTGAAAGTTCTCCTGAAGGTAACACAGAGTAGAGAAAACAGGGTGCTAGTTAATGAGCCATAGAATTATGAAAGGTGGAAATGAGCAAGACATAGCAAGTTAACATCCAGTCCTGTAATGGTTGAATATTGTTCCCTAGAGGATGTTCTCCTGACACGTTCCTCAGTCTATTTTAAAGGTCTCAACCTACACAACCCCTATCTCTTCTCTTGAGATTCAGTTCCACAGTTTAATAAAACCTCATGTCAGGAAACTCCTCTTGATATTCAGTCTAAATTTATCTTTTCTCAGTAACAGTGCATTTTTGCAGGTTACAACCTCTTGTCTTTTTGCAAGAAGAGAAATCATTCTTCATTTTTGTTGTTTACCTATTTCATGTGCTTAATAACAATTATGTTCCTAATCCTCCCTCAACTGGCCAAGCTTTAAAAACATGGATCTCATAAACCAGCCCTAAGGTTTTTGGTCCTATTTTTTCCTCTGAAGTCCCTGAAATGACATTACATTTTCTAATATTGAAATACCTATGAAGAGGCATGAAAGGAGAAGGGCTCCTGGAGTCTCTTTCTCCCAAATAATCTCATTTGTTTCTCAAGCAGAAATCAACATTTTACTAAAAACACATATTTTCACAGGTGCTTTTTCAGGATTCTAGTTTCTCTAGTTTCTGTAGTAAACCTAAAACAAATATAATTTATTTTTTTCTAGATTGTACCACTAATTAAGAATGCAATGACATTTTCCAAAGATGCCTAAAAATAAAAGCAGTTGCTGATAAAATTTCTGTCTTCAATCACTCTGAGCTTTTACACTGTTGCTGATAAAACTGGTGTACATACAGCAATAGTGTGCTCTGTGAGTATGTACAATATACCCAGTGAAAGCAGTTGTTAGTAGTATATTAGCTAGGTATGAGAATGAGCATGCCCTGGCAGGACACAAAAAAATCCAGGACACAAACCCTTAGTGGACGTTTTATCAAAACTCAACTGCCACTGTGAGAGCAGTCAGCAGGACTCAGGTTTTCCTGCTTTGTATTTTTGCATCTTTTTATTTAATACTCAAATAGAAGCCTATCACCATATTTAATTGTCCAGTTTCTGAAATCATCTATGCGCACATGAAATAGGGTAGAACTTGAGATGCAACATTTTGAAGGAAGCAAGAAAAAAAAAAAAAAAAAAAAAAAACAGGATTTAATTTCTAAAGGATTTTTTCTTGTGCAGCCTGGGTAGTATCTTTGGAGCAGTAGTCTACACCATAATCTTTCATGAATGTTAATACTTTTAAGCAAGAAAACTTAACATCTGCCAAAACCATGTTCTCCTCTAAAGGAGGAAAAAAACCCAACAACTATAATGCACAACAGAATAGTAACTGAATAGGGAGCCAAAATAAGCATGAAACCTATAAGGTTGTTTCCGCTTTTTTCTTTTTTCTTATTTGCTGCTTAAAAAAAAAAAAAGTGAATTATAGACATTGACAAATAAACTTTCAAATAAATAAATTTTCAAAAGCTTTTTACTTCACACTGAAGTTCAAATAAAAAGCTGCTCCTTTGTTAGAGATATCCTGTTTTTGCATTGTTTTCTTCTCATATATCCAGTGAGAATCAAAACAGAGGAAGTATTAGCAACCTCCCAACCGCAATAACTGCATACACGTATTGTTGCTCAGTAACAGCCACACAGAAGAGCAACAGACACACATTTGGAATAAGTCTGAACCAGCTGGAAAGGGAAGGGATCTTTGCTCAACAGACCAGGTGCGCTGCAGGCTGTCCATGAGCTTTGTCTCTTTTTATGCTGCAAACAGGATACTTAAAAATCAATATTTTTCGGTATGACCCTTTCCATGACTTCCATGAGTACCTTATTTCCCATTAGACTTTTAATATTAATTTGGAGTTACACAATATACAAAAGACTATGAAAAGTAAAGAAAAAAAAATGCACCATTGCAATTACCTAATATTTTGTTGTTTAAATAGAAGCTACAGTGTGAGATCTATTCTTTTAATTAAACCAGCCATGAAAACAGAGTCAATTGCACCTGAAAAACTTGAAGGGTCAAAAGGTTCTGCAGTTTTAAACATTTCCCACCACCAAGAAAAAAAGAGCAGATTGTTTGCATTAAGCCAACACACTGATGCACTTACAGTGGAAATCTGAAACAACAAGAGCAGAAGACATTAGGAAGCCTTTAACTGAGCTGCCCTTGCAAGAGAAACAAGTATACAGGTTTATGTTGAAGAGGATGGAACAGCAGCATATTTGAGTTTTTTTTCTGCTATGTCACGCCTAAACATATACTTCCCTCTCTTCTTTGCTCTTTTCTCTCCTCCTTTCTAATTCTACTACTTCATGGGGATAAAAGCCTATTTTTTCAAATACATTAAGCTAATATTATCATTCTTGATAGCTGAAAGTATTATTGCAACAAAGGGGAAGAAGAAAGCGCATGAACTATCTCCCATTCCCCTACCTTCCATAATTTTTTTATACTATATATAGATATGCACACACACACACACATATATACACAAGCATTTATATAGCAGCTTTGTACATTTAATTACCTCAGCTTAAAGACCTCCTGTAATCGCAAGGACCAAATTCTGAAGACAGTAGCTACTGCCAATTTAAATAATTTGGTTTGGATGAATTTAAACTAGTTTAGCAGTTGGTAAAAATCATCATTAACAGACCTTATATATAATCTCTTATTGTGAGAAAGGATGGCATTAGTATTATTTTTAATGGATGGCATTGTTAGCTTACCAGAAGATATGCATGCAATATGCAGTGAAAGTCTGAAAATCACCAATAGGATCCCCCCCTTTTTTTTTTTGGACACAGTTGCAGTTTATCAACTCATATACTTCTTTAGGGATCACTGAAAGCAACTCAGCAGTTTGCTGTGTAGTACTAAAAGGCATTGGCTGTGTTTGCTTCCTGTCTTGCACCACTGAGGGTGGTGTTATTGTTAAAAGCTATTGACCATTATTTATCACTTTGAAGACCACAATTGCAAAGGCCTTCTCCAAACCCCATTACACTTTGTGGAGTTTTTATTCATTTGACACTCCACTACTTTTGCGTTAGCGTTTACATTCATAAAATCAGAGGACTGCTTCAGAAATAATGCCCATGAAATGGCCTGCAACCCTTTAACAACACAGACCTTATTTCCCTGCCATCACTATTCACTAAGCAAGGCAGAATGAAGGGATGAAAGGAGCAGAGAGCAGAGCAGCAGCAGTATCTACTAATAATTAACGAGTGCAAGCAACACCACTAATCAAGGCCAAAATACAGGTCCCTATTAAGGATGGATATTCAGGTTATCTGTGTTAGCTGCAATCATTTAAACCAGGACCAGTATAGCAGGAGAAAAATGTCTTTAAAATACTAGGAAAGTTGTATTCAAAACAAGCATGCACAACATTGTATTTGCTAAAGTAAGTTTTTAAGTTTACTTTAAGTTTATTTCACTGCTTATTTCAAAGCAGTGAAATAATTTAAGCTAACACCATTCTGTATTGACATTTTCCATCTTCCTTATTATATAACTGATTTCATGTATAAAATAAATGCAACCTGGGCAAATTCACACTGAAATTTGCACTTCAGATTTTGTATTTCTTGACATTCTTTTTACTTTCAGCATGCCAAAACAGCATTATCCTTGAAAAACAAGAGATGTCAGTAGGTAGGAAACAAAAGAAGCCTGAGACAGCCCCTTTAGGGGACTAAATTTTAGCTTCTAATTATTTTATATCTTCAGATAATAATGAACTTACTCTCACTCTATTCAATGTTGTCTTCCATGTAGTAGAAAGAAAATTTTGTTGTCCAAGTAACTAAAACCCTCCAAAAAAAACTCCTAAAATGTGGCAGAAATAGTAGAGGAATTAAATCTTCTCTTTCTCCAACGAACAACTGAGTTCTTGAGTTTAACAAAAGGCTTTGAACTTGACCTAAAAGTTTCAGCTCTAGCACAAAAGTAATTTAGTTTGTACAGCTCTTCCAAGTGCTGACTTCTGTACATGAACTCTCAAAAATGTTTTCTGTTAATGAGAACTAGGATAGCAGGTTTTACAGTGCATCCTGCCTACCAGCTAATCCACTAAGTTACCAGAAAAACAGCTGGTAATATTTTGTCTTCACTGAACTAAAGCTTTTAGCTACCATCAGAACATCCATACTTCAGAGTAAACCTTCTGAATTATACAGTCCAATTTCCAGAACTAGAGTCAGTGTCCCTAGTGTCAGTTCTCATAATTGGCAAACACTTGCTAATACACTGGAAGCGTTTTTACTAAACAGCGAACAGTGGGATATTTTGTTATTCAGAAATATGCTTTAAAGACATTCAGCTGATCGAACTAAAATAAAATATACTGCAGTCTTGGTTTCAACCATATGCTATTATTTAGTTTGTATTGCTGCAAAGATAATCTAAGTTGTAAGCATCTGAAGTCTTCACCCTAAAACATTTCTCAGCCATAAGCAGTAGACAGGGAACAATTTGTCATTTTCATGGTTGCCCTCGAGCTGCTTTTGGAAGCCGTGCTACATTCTCCACATCTGGCTGAAATCAATAATTGCTTGCAGTTACTCTGTGCAATGTTCCTGACAGTTAAAACATCATGAAGAAAACACACAGGGAAACAATAAGCCAAGAGAGAGATACTAGTGAAAATAAATAGTTCAGCAAAGGCAGAACTGCCTGCTCCAAATGTACCAAACTGGCCTACTAGCAACAGGAAGTTTGAAGTGTCAGGAGCTGTCTCACAATTAAGTATTTACAATGATAAATGAGGTATCATGCTAAACACTTAGCATTCAGAGAGAAATTGACTAAGAAAACCACTTTCACCCATTTGTGGTTATTTGAAAGAAGGTCAGATTCATCTTTAAGGGTAACCCAAAATTCATTTTTGATGTAATTCATTATCCATTGACAAAGAGTTTACAGAATGAATATGTGACCCATTTCCTTTAGAATACCTCAAACTCCTTTAGTTTTTGGAATATGAATAGAAGAGCCTCCCAAATTGTACAAAATCCCAGGATTACCGCTATTTCACTGAGTAAACAACAGCCTTAGAAATGCAAATATTATTGGGTATCTACTTTTCCACCAGCAGCTACCAAACAGAAATGATTTGATCTCTTTTCTTACCATACTAAGGGTACACAACCATATCTGTGCATGATCAGTTACAACTGTAGTACTTGCTATATTACACTCTAAAGCTTGCATGGCCTTGGAGAATATGTTTCCCAGGCTGTGTTCTGATTTCTAACAAATGCAGAATTTGATGATTTTACCAATGGCCCCAATGCACTAGAGGGAAGCCAGTGCGAATGTCCTGAGCAAAGCAGAGCAGGCAAGAACTCCCAGAAAGGAGAGGTGTAAGCAACTTACGGGATCTGGAGCACGGTTCGCTTCACGTAGATAGACCTCGGGTCTGTCTTTACTGTAAAACTCTCTCAGGTAACCATATTGGTTTAAAGAGTAAAAGTAGCTCATGTAATAGTGACAACAGATGTGAATGCTGGGGACACAGCTATGCGAGAGAAAAAAAAAAAAAAAAAAGGAAGAAGTCATTATTTTTATATCTACTTACTGTTACTCTTCTGCCAGTCTGCCTGGCCCACTCAGTAGGTGGACTAAGAAGTTTTGCTAGACCAACAAGGCATTTGTCTCAAAATCTGAGATAAAACAAATCACACCTTGTAATCGTCATAATCAGATAATCCCTTCTACAACCAGTTAGTTATCTTACAAGACAGAACATCATCTTCTGCAGGCAACCTCCTATGCAACCTACTGCTTCTCGTGCAGCTGAGGTGTTTTCCAGCACCCTTTCACATCCCAGGTTGCTTCTGTGTAAATCAACCAAAAATACGTTCAGCTACCAGGCCCCAGTTATTAACATATTTTGTCACAGGGCTATACTGATATTACAGTGGGAAAAATAAACAGAGTATGCAGCTTTGTTTTCAGTTCATAGTTACTGCTTAGCGTAATACATCACTATGTTGTACAATGCTGCATCCAATGATAAAAGAACCAAAAAATCCTTTGTTTTGTTATGTTTGATCTTCCACTCAAACTGAATTTAATTTAAAAGTGTAATAAGCCAACAGAAAATATTTTTCCTAATTGAGATGTACCATCTGCTGCAGTAATCAGCAAAACACATCTCAACTCATTTAGATGTTTGATGCACTGTTTTTGTACAACCGACAACAGGAAATATGGTCATGATTAGAATACAAAGTAATTCCTGCCTTAGCAAGATTTGTTTTACACATGTGCTCAATACAGCCGCTTCTGGTTAAACTAGCTTTGTCTTTCTTTAGTCTACCCCCAATTTGATTTATTTTCACAGGGATTGCATTCTCAGGTAAACTAAAATAGTCAACAGAAAAAGTGAATTAATTTAAGAGGATGTAATATAGAAAATTATCTGAAAGAAGCTATTTTCTGATAAATTTACATACATATTTCTTGAACCTCACAGAAATCTCCATAATAAATTACTTTTCTATAGTTTGAAATTCCTCCTACTTTATGCCCCAAATGATTCCTCTTAGTAAATAAACTTAATAACTTGGAAGTTGAAATAGGGCTTACATACTGAACCAGATATGGTTCAGAGCTGTGAATTTGAGGTCCACATTAATTTATTTTCAGGTTAACTTCTCAATATTGATTATGCCTTGCAACTATTTTGACCCATGTAGATCACAGGACCTCTTCTCAAAAGATACTCTGCAAAGTGCATTAATTGCAAAGGAAGAAGGTTTCAGAAGGGTTCCATCTGATGCAGTCAGGGCTTCTCTAACAGAGCATCATTTTTAAAGTTAAGCCAAACAGAAAGTATAATACTAAGGAGAATATTTTAAAGCTGATGTACGTACACAAGTAAGTCTGCCCTTGCAAGAAGATAAACTTCAATCAATGGCACTGTCTTAACCTCTTTGTGTATTACTTAAGACGATAATGCCCAAAATCAGAGAAATGGAATTTTCTCCTCTTTGCTGCCTGTATGAACTGTCTATGAAACAAGTCATTCCTTCCTCTCAAACAATCTGGGATTGCTGGCAATCCAGACAATCAATAGGCATTTTTGGCTTTGCAAGCCAGTCATAGAGCTTGATGTTCTTAAGAGCTACTTTTTCTGTGAAGTACATATTTTAACTTAATTGAATCATTGATTTATTTGAATTAGTTTCAGGATGAAGTTCTTAATTTAAATATATTTTTATGTGAGATTATTCCAGATATACACTGAAAAGCTCTTGAAACGTCCAGAAGGTTTGGGTTTGTACAGTTAGTTTCTTGTCATGAAAGAAAGACTAAAAGGTTGGTCTGCTTCAAATGATGGAAAACGGATGGTTACTATAAAACTTAGAACAGTTCTTCAAAAAACAGAAAAGATACATACTGACCAAATTTATATTTAACTACCACTATGCCAGAAGGGAATTGAGAGCAAGATTAGGAAAAAAAAATGCTATGTAAAAGCTTCCTTTTTCATTCCTCTAGAATCTGTGCAAATGAAATAAGGCTTCAGAACTCTGGCCTCTTAAGCTCTCACTTCCCTTCTTTTCTGACATCAAATAATGCTTCTCTCATGCATCAGGACCAGCTCCTAATTTGAAACTCTCCGTGGAAACAAGTAAATCTAACAGAAACAGACAATATTCTCAGAAACTAAGCTGCATGCGCTTAAATGCTGCATGTTAAGCTAGACACAAACATCACGTCTTCCTTTTTTTCCTTCTAGTCTTTACGCACAAGGGGCTGATGAGCAGGCTACCGATCTGCTGCATCTGCAATACACTGAGGTCTCAGCTGTATTCCCCAAGCAACTTGTAAACCCCCAAAATTTCCAAATCCAGTGTTGGTGAGTTCCTTGAAGTGAAATGCTAGGCTTGTTTTTAACATTTTAGTGTCCCAACTTGGGGCTCCTGGTGAGAAGACAGAGTGTTTTGATATTTGAAAAGCTGTTCACTGTGATTTATGGCCTTATATTGGCTTCCTTATAGCAAGATATTAGGCAATCATAGCCTGTCATGGGCAATCTGAGATGGGGAAACATGCAGCATTCATCTTCCCTTGCTTGCGAGGACACATCTTTTCATCCATTGTTTTTTTTTCCTCTGGGATATCATTTCTTTATAATCAATTAAAATTAAAAATTTTAAATGACTTTCTGGGTTTTACCATCTCTTTTCACCTCATTTGTGAGAGGTTCCCACCCCCCAGAAACTAATACCCCCAAAGGGTTTAGTTTTCTGCATTTTCACTACAAAAAAGAATGTAGATATCATCACTTCAAGTCTCACTGGTGATTAGCAAGGGGTTTTAATTGCACATTAGCCAGGCCTAAAACATCAAGTTTACACATTTCTACATTTAAGCTATATGAAATGTTTTGCTTCCCAAAAAGAGATACTTAAGGTAATATCAAAAGTAATAAGACTTTTTTTTAGAAGATAGGAAACATCAAGTAAAAAAACATTTTTGAAATCAAGTATAAAGGTTTCTAAGAACATACCACTAAGAGACCACTCTCCATGAGACCTCAAGACTAAAGAGCAGCTATATTTCTAACAAGATCATTAACAACAGGTTAATTTCTCTTTTTTAAAGAGGAGAAGAGAGTCAGTTAAGGACCAGTCTACAAAAATTGTGTTGATTCACTGAACAGAAGCAGGTGCCCATACAAAGGGTATACATAAATATAAAGTGTATATATGAAGATATTCTTTCACCATATTTTAAAACCTCTACATTGAAAAGAATGAATAGCTAAGAAGATCAGATGAAAAAAAAAAGAAATATGAAAAGATAAACATATGCATACAACAAAATATATAATTTTATCCAAGGACCAAATAGCAGAGACTAAAGGAAAGACAGCCACGCACGCTCTTTATCTGCATGTCTGAATGCTGTGTTCTTTACTGTCCCATATGGTAGTTTAAGGATTCTCTGGACTAATTTACATGGTAGCAGAAAAAAACCCACCTGTGTCCCCCCTCAAAAACCAACAAAAAACCCACTTTTGAGAAGCCTGTTCGGGAAAAAAAGAAAAAATAAACATCTTCCCAGTGAAAACAACACTTTTTTTTTTTTTTTTTTTTTTAAAGTCAGCAGCCAGCTTGCAAGATTGCTGTCATCTGTTTCTATCAAAGGAAATGATTTCTCTTATTTTAAGCTAAAAGCTTCATGCAAAATACACAGAATGAAAACGGATACTGACATTTCAAACCACTATGCCACAAAGCACCTGTATGCCTTGGGCAGAAGCTGCTGCAGGTCATTTTAAATGATAAACCAAAAGGTCATATAGAATATAATAACTGATCTTTACAATTGCCTTTCTGGAAGATGGATAACCTGAGGACACACACAGAACTGTTGAACTACAGTAGCGATGACACAGCAGTGAAAACTCGATGGACAAGTAATGTTGAAATACAGAAGTGTTAAGGTGGTTGTGACTAGGGTTTTTTTTAGCTTGGTTTTTATTTTTTAAAGGGGGAATACAGAGTATGGCTTTGCTGTATGGGGGTGGTTGGACATAGGTTTGCTGATTTTTTTTCATTTGTTTCAATTACATTCAAAAAAAAAAAAAAAAAGAAAAAGAAAAGCTCCTGGATGCTTCCATGGTTTAAAAATATAATCTTTAACTGAACAAGAAAAATCTATATATTCCTTTATATTTTTGTAACATACCTGAAATATTCAGGTACCACCAGCAAGAATGTCAACTAGAGCCAGGCTGTCTTCATATGAGCCATGGTCAGTAGCAGACCACACATCTGACCGGAGTCCAGTACTTGCCAAACAGAAGAAACACAATAAACATTATCAGTGAAACACAGTTGGACAAGTCCAAGTCTGTCTGGGCACTTTAGGAAGTCTTCACATACACATCAATATTTAAAGCTTTTTCTTCTTTCACGCGAATCAGCAGGTTTAAAGACAGTCTGAGGAGGAGGCAATTAGAATCTGTCGTCCACATCCTATCGCTTTCACTTCTGGGATTTCTTTTTCCCCTCACACTCCGCAAAACTTAAGACAGTACAAGTTGGATGCCTTTAGGATTTAATGTTGTAGACAGCAAAAAAGCAGCCTGACAGTTTGTCAGTATTATTGCTGATTACAGATCACAGTTATGGGCCGGGATTGAGGATGAAGTGATATCATTGTATGTTGGGACAGTTTCAGACATACATAAACACACACATAGGCACACACACAGTCATTCAAGTATCCCAGATGAACCAAAACCCTCAGAAACTTGATCCCTGTCACTATCAATGTAGCTGCATTAGGCAGCCAAAGAAACACAGGAGACCTCAAATGGATAATTTGTTTAGTGATGGCTGTAAGGGCTCTAACAAAACTCAGAGGATAAATAGCAAAAGCAGGAGCCCCAGTGTTGTGAGTTAGCCATGATGCAAGCCCTTGAAAAGCATATGGAGAAGGCAGCTGGAATTTACAGCTGAAGCCAAAGGACAGCCAGTTTAAATCACAACTGAATGTAGGTGCAAGAGGCAGACTCAGCTTCTACTGCCCCGGCCTGCCCTGCTGCTGGCAGGGTGCTGTGCCTGGAGTGATATATAAACATGCTCCTGCAAGGCCACCCTTGCTTAAGCAAAGAGCATAAGACAAGGATTAGCTTGTGCCTCACCAAGCAACAGGCAAGAAAGCTCAAGACATGCACACAGAAAATATTTCCCTGCTTGCTGCCCCATGTCCAGCAGAACTGGCTGAAATCCTCTAACAAACAGTTCCATCAAAAAGCATCAAGTTCCGAGCTCTTTGAACCTCGCCAACTTGGCAATCTTTCAGTGAATCAATGGCAAATGTCTGAAGGATTTTTAATTAACATTTGCAGTTGTCGTCTTCTCGATACTCTCATACTAACACAATAACCATAGTGCCTGAGAAAAAAATATATAGGTTATTGATCCTACTGCTTCAAGACATAACTGATTATTAACAGAAGGCAGGGAGAAATACTCTCCTTTGGTACAGCACAGTATAATCAGTAATATTAATCAAGTCCACATATTTTCTTCTGGAGATTCTTCTTTGCTGTTAACGCTACTTAGAGATCCAACAGGGCAACAATACTGTACTGAATACAAGAACAACTACATATGAAATGGAAAAATACAGCCACCAATTATCAAAAATTGTAGATTCAGTTATTCCTTTTTATTTTTCCCCGGTATTTTTCCCATTTATCTTTGAAAGGTAGCAAGTTGGCAGCATTCGAAGTGGCAGCGATAAAAACAAAGCATACTGGTAGCCAAGAGCATTTCTACAGATGAGCGTATCTTGCCAGGAGACAGAGAGTGTGCCTGGTGAGAGGATGCACAGCAGAACACAGTATCATGACCCTTTGGTATCCTGGAGCACTAATACAAGTTGGAAAGGCAGCACCCAATTCTAAACATAAAGAAAGAGAATTTACTGTGGCTTAAGTAAACAAATTTCTAACTATTTGGTTGGTATTTGTCAGGAACTTTTGCACAAAAAAAAAAAAAAAAAAAAAGGCAAAAATCGTAGAGCTAATTTCTGGCCCAGCCTTGAAGCTCACAGAAGACCCTTCTCCTTGATGCTCTCTCCTAACAGCTGCCTGCAATTGCCAGGATATCCTGTATATCCTGGTGATTGTCACTACTCTATCTGCAAATATACACCTTTTGTTAAGTCCTTATTGCATATGAGCTAGAAAAACTTCCAGATAACCCTTCTAGACTTTAAAGTGCACGGGATGCTAAACATGACAAAGAGAATCTAAGGATTAATCAACAGGGTTCATACTCTTAAGTGTTGGGCTTCATCCAGCCAGCATTGTCCACTTTCATTTAAAGTATTCCCATCAGTGCATTACTGCCATTTACTCTTAATGTACTCTCCAGCTTTGTTGTGCAAGCAGAAAGGGGACAAAGACGAGAATGAGCTTTCAGAGCATTTTGCTTTCTAGTTTTTCCTACACAAAGGAATCTACACACATAAAGCACAGTGTAAATAATGGCAAGGCTATCTGAGTAGCCAAGAAATATTACAATAAGTAACCCTGATTTCCCCTATTCTTTTCTGTGCACTTTTTTCTCACATGTTCATGTATTCACTAGAAATTAATAAATCCCACTCAGTAAAAACTGAAAAAATCTTCCTTCATACATAAGACCTCAGTGTAGTCTCATTTAAACTGGAAGACACAAAACCAGACAAGAAACTACCTAATAAGGTTTGAAGACTCTTAGGGTTGAGCTCTTATTGCAGATCATTCAGATCACAACTTTTATATCCCCATCAAATAAAGGAGGTCAAAGGAGGATCTCCATTAAATGCTTTCAGTTTGATACAGATCTCACTAGAACTGCATGGTTGCCTCAGTCACTAGTTGGTCTGATACCTTCAAATGAAACCTCGCAGTATCATTTCCACTTTACTATGTTTTCAAGGGCTCCCTATTATTCTAGTGATCAATAAAATTCAGTTAAGGTAGTTACATTTATGAAACCATCTGCGATGCTGTATTACACCAGACCAATTTCTCGTACAAATTGCAGGATGGACTCCTCCAGAAAGTTCTCTGTATTGTACGTATGCAGAATATCTAGAGAGCTCAGGCATTATTGCAATTGGATTTGTCAGAAAAGCTATTCTGAAAAGTTAGAAAATGTCTTCTTGGGGGTCTATCAGTGGGTCTGTCATTTGGAAAACAAGAATCTTCTCAGAGATGTAATCTCTTCTTTCCCAAAGAAGAAAGCAGATCCTTTTGAATAGTACCATAACAATTAAAAGCAATACTATCAGCAAGCATGGCCCAGAGGATTGATTTTGTGAGGGGTGTGTGTGTGTGACAATGATAATATGTGTATATACACGCATACACACACGTATATTTGTATGTATGTATCATCCAAAATAAAACTAGCATGTCAGGTAAATCAGAGTATAATGTAACTAACTCTCATTGCATTATGAAATTTCTGCTATATTATGTTGGGATGTCATTACATTAGCATTTGTTTTTCAGAACATGATATGTAACAAGGCCCCTTTCTTGTTCCTCTTGGGAACATGCTCTGTAGGAAAAGACTAAAAGTGAGACATGCTTTATCTGTCTTGTCAAGCTAATTTTTTAACCAAATTCAGGAACCTGAAGAGGATATATATGAAAAATCCTCTGTCGTACTGGCACTTCAGTGTTTAACACAGAATTTGGCATGCTTATCTCATTTATACACTTTCCTATGATCCATTGCCAGATGCTTGACTTTTCCTTTTTAAGTCTACATACTTGGCTCTTGAGCACTTAAGCGGTTGCACAACACTGCTGTAACTGAACATGCTGCCACTCGGGAGCCAGGGGCTCAGCACTTCATCATGCCACAGGACGCTCAAGGACTGCGCTCACCACGCTTCCCCAGTGGCAGCTAATGCCTGTGTATCAGCTTATCAGCTGCTGGCCAGCTGGCAGCAGATGTTGGGAAGAAAGTCCTTTTCAGGACACACTAATAGTGCACAGGATCACTGCAGCAGTGAACTGCTGCGGGAATGTTGTGCGCACAAATCTACAGAGCGGGCAGAAATGCTTACAGACATGAGGGACATACAGCAAACTGGACAGTGGAGAAACCTAACAAACTATGTGAACAGAGATAATACACACTGATTGGTATTTCATCAGTGAATGCCATGCCTAGTGGTGCTGCATCCTTGGAAAATGGTAAAACATGCTTTTTCAAGATTCCAGCACTTTTTCCTCTTACCCATGAGCGCTGTCACACATTAGAAATAAAAATAAATAAAAAACAAATGGACTGGTCCATGGAAGCTTTTCGTACCTGTCGTAGTGGTCTACCACAGTCTCAACATTTGGGACGTGAAATCAGAGGAAAGACTCCAATTCCAAACTCCCATTTTTGAGATTCCTACAAAAGTCTAGATTTTGTTGTGCAGGCAGGGATTGTAGATACAAATTAGCTGAGATGTGTATGGCTTTGAAACTCCATCTTATTTCACTCCAATCACTGCATCATTCATATACATGATTCAGAATATCAGGCCACATAGGGCAAAAGGGAAGGTAAGAGGAAAGGCTCAGCTTTGGTTACTCTGTTTTCCATCTCCTTGCAAGCAGAGCCCACTTGCCACAACGCTATTTATGTTCCTTGAATGCAATTAATCTAACTGCTAATTAAGCCCCTTTGTAACCTTATTTTGAACTAATTAAGGTTTTTTGAACCTGCCCATACATCCTTTGCCTTCTCACTAACTCAGGAGATCATGCTTTCTTCTTCTGGCCATATGCCCAGCTGTTCATCTCCCATAAAGAGATGCTTAAAATAGAGACTGTCTTCTTGTATATACATTCGGAACAGTCTTAGGCTAGTATAACCACAAAATCTATGCATAAATTACTACCATCATCATTATAAAAAGGGATGAAAACTTTCAAAAGAGACTTATCAGCTGATTGTCACTGCAAAGCAGTCACAACTTGAACTATTTTACAAAGCCAAGTGTCCTACATCCACTGACAAATTCTACCTCTGGGTCTTGTTCTTAGATGCTGCACAGGGTGCAGCAAACCTCTAAAATTAGAAGGAGGTGCAGCTCTCTTGAGGCTTCTGCTGAATGTAGTTAAGCTTTCAGCAAAGATGCATTCACTCATCACCTACAGACCTTCAGCCCAAGTCTAAATTACATTTTTCTCACATTAGTGTGCTCTAAAAGTGTCAAAAAATACAGTAGAAGCAAGGCTGTAAAGCGTTAGTGGAGGGGAATCAGAAGTGATTCAATGCTACCAGCACCTCAGAAAAAAATCCCATTTCATATCATAAAACATTGGTCAAGTTAAAAATTCTATGAGGAGGCATTTTTTCAAGTTCTTTCACATATGAGGCACCTCCTGTAACGGTTAACCACTACCTGTAACACATCAGGAGAAAACCCCACTACAGGAAGGCTGATTCAGAAATGGGGACATGTGCTCTATCACTTCAGAGCTACTAGGAAAGCCCATATATGTGTGGGAGATTAAATAGGCGGGGATTAAATAGCTTTAAGATACACGGCATCCCTCATGCAAACCACGTCACAATAAACTTGTCCCTGAGTATCTTGTATGAGGTCTGTACCTGGTACCAGCAAGGCTTCTTGAGGTTCTCCTGGTGTTACTAGACCTCCCATATCTTCAGCATAATCCTCTCCTGCAAATCCCCGTGGTAGCTATAGCTCATGGCAAGCCCTGCTCATAAGCCTGCTTTCACTTGCAGCAATTCAGTACAGTCTATTTATCTTTCAGAACTGCTACAAGACAAATAGCAAGGGTGTTTATGTCACAAGCTTTGTCATCTGCATCTTACCGTACTTACGCACTTTCATTTCCTTTTATAAAAAGCAACACAGAAACTGAACAAAACAGCAAACAAGAAAATGATTCAGTGGATAAATTAACCACAGACACTAGCAATACAATACATATTGGTTTCCCAAAACAGTTGGAATGCCTGAAGGCTTTGTCATGGAGCAGCAGAAATGATACACCATAATTGTTGTTTCTGAAAGTCTCCAGATCTCATTATTGGCACTAAAAGTATCACCATATTTTACTAAACTGAATTAGCGAGCTATTCTTGCTGGAAGCAGCAAAGTGCTAATAGCTTGTTGTTATGATATTCACTGCACTAAATGCCTGGGCTTTGATAGACAATAACTAGCTACATTGCTGGTAAATGCTGCCCACTGTCTACTGTGGCATAATATTGATTATGAATTTGCCTAAAAGAATGCTTAGCAAAAAGCCAGGATTTTAGTAAAATACATCTATTATGCATTCAATTCAACTTTTCCATTAAAGTATCAACACTAGTAGTCCTCTGGTAAACACTAGTATCTCAGCTAAAATATTAAGAAAACAGTTTAAAATTACTGACAAAACAAAAGCCAAACTCAGAGTTTATTGAGATGTAAAAAACTATATTTCTTGGTAAGAATTCCTGCTTGTCCAAAACCTCACAACTATTACACTATGATTCTTGTGCTCAAAAAAAGCTCATATTATACCTGTGCAAACTAAACCAAGAGACACAAAATTACCGCCCTTTTATGTACAGGAAAGGGAAAGTTGCCTTGCACGTTTGATGTATGTTTTCAGTGCAAAACCAAAGCGCTATTCAGTTTCTCAGTCAAACCAAGTCAATTCACATATTCTCTGGATAGCACAGAGGTTAGATAGGGCCAGCTATGTAAAAATATTAACACCCTCCTGCAACAGCATTCATTTTTGCCATTTCAACTCATTTCAAACCACACTGCACTTATTGATAAGCAACACCATTCACAAGAACAAGTGAGGAAATTCAGTCATATTTTACAACACCCTCCTTTCCAGAACTTCAACTTAATAATTCAAATAAAATATGAGCTTACAATAATTCAAACCAATTTATAGAAACAAAAAAAGAAAAGGAGGAAAAGGAAGGAGGAGGGAAGGGAGAAAAGGGTGGTGAAAAGGGTGGTTAAGAGGATAGAAATCCTAAATACCCTGTGGAGCACCGCACTGGAGAAGACCGTGTTTTTGTGCTTGTTCTCACCTCGCTTCCTCACTTTTTTCCCAGCATGGATGGCCACAGCCATGGATTTCTCAGACTCAGACATGGATAAGGCACAGTGTCCACTGCTGGCACCTCCATGTTCACAGGGAAGGAAGACTTCCCCTGTCACTAGTAGCACTACTGACCTCTGTATCTATTTACCTATCATTTGGACTTGATTTATTTATTTTTAATGTGGGGAACAGAGGTTAGAGGCACTGAAGTCTTTTCAATAAAAACAAGCCTGTGATCAAAAGAAACCTATAAGCACCAAGTTGCATATCCCATTTGTCACTTTTTCCTGCAGTTTAAAGATCTCAGGTTCACATTCAAAGTGAGTCCCACAGTGTAGAAGCAATTTTGTTCTGCCGTATGAATTGTGTCCACAGAGAAAGAAAAGCTTTAGCTAGTGTTATTAAAGTTCTGTCCTTCAGTAAAAGAGCCCCAAATGCGTGAACAAAGGATCAGCAACTAAACAGTTCGTTCAGAATCCTTTTCATTTTATCGTGCCTTTAAATGAACAAAATTTAAAGGACTATATTTGTAATTGATATCAAGTATAAAGCAATTTTACCTTTGTCTCTATTCCTTGTCTATGCTGCGTTTCGGAGTTGTTTATTCTTGTACTCTCCCATAACCCATAGTATTCCTAGGATACTCTATATTAGAAAGGGCACTATAGACCTAACTAGAATTTCCTCCCAAACTTGTGTCACAACCACTTGTAGCATTTGCCATCGTTGGTTAACATTCCAGCTGTTTAGTAAGTCTGAGTAGTTTTCCATAAAGCACATGCTTACCCATCCACCTGCCTTAATTTAAACGACTGCTGTTAGCATCTGCAATTTCATCAGCTAGAAATCAAGGCACAAGCTTTCGATACAAATGCCACAGGGCATATGCTGATCGTGGGCTGGTGTCAACAAGGAACATAGCCTCCATCATATGCTATTATATAATTACAGGTAAATGTATTATGGGGATTTATGTCTTCATTTGAAGCGTCTGGTATAAATCAACATCATGGTCAGGATACAAGATTAGATGGGTCATTGGGTCTTTCCTGATACAGCAAATAATTTGCGCTGTATCAAGTGAAACATTTTTTTTTTCTTTCCCAATTCCAGTAACTCCATTCAACAGCTTCAATTTCCCTTGAATTGCTCTCTTACAGCCTCCTCAGTGTGTCAATCACAAAGCAGAAGCTAATCATCCAAAAATGTCTTTCCACTTCCCCAAACATCTACTAAATAGAATGCAGGCAAAGAGATTAAAAAGCTAAACTCAGCAATTTGTTCTGGCTCTCAGTCTCATTCCAGTCACTGAAGGGGTAATTCCTTTTGTTTCAAATGTAAAAAAAAAAAAAAATACTTAGACCTCCTTGCTTTAAGTAAGCAAGTTTTAATCTATCACATACATTCCTGTAATGTAGGTTTGATGTTAATGGGTTGTAAAGTGGGTAATAATTTTCTAACTGACCTCTTCAATCAGATTAGATCATATTATTGACCATGCTGTTTGTTTTATAACCACAATCATATTGTGGAAGAACATCTCTTGCAAGTAGCACATTCGTAAGTGCCCATTAAGGCAAAGGATGACAGGTCTGCATGTTTGGCACTTTTAAAACTTTTTTTTTTTTTTTTTTTACCTTGCTAGCTCTATTCCCATCAGCACCCTAACACTATCCATTTGCATGTTTCTGGGCTTCTATGGTGTCACTTTTTTTTTTTTTTTTCCTCCTCTCTTAAGAGATATTGTGCTATGAATGCACTACAGTCCTAAATAAGCAAGCATGCTAAAGTCGAAAAACAGGCCGCAAAGGCCAGCAAGCTTTCCCACATTTTTGAAACAATTCTTTTGGTCCCTGCCACATTTCTTCTAAGAAGAAACCTGGACATTGTCTCATGGTAACATTTACAGGAGATGTTTGATTAATCAAAGATTTATAAGAAAATGCTCATTCACATACTACTTTCAGCACCCATTACAACTTGTCTGCATCAACGAGCAGCAAAATTACGATGATCAAAAGCCTTCTTTAGACATCACATATTATTCATCTGCCTATGGACGCATTTAGTAGAGATTTCTGAGGCCTTACACTTCCTAAACAGAAATAACAGCTTGTGGTGAGGCACTGCACTGAGACTCACCCAATAAGCACCTCAGAGGCCAAGCCAGCTGAACAGCACCCCAAACCCCAAGTCTACCAGACTGTTTATTCACATCACTTTACCGCAGTTCACTCTTCTTTCTGTGGTGTCATTGCAAATTTTTGAGGACAGACTGTGACCACATAAATTATGTGGGTACAAAATACAAAAGTGAGAAACAGCAGCAGAGACAAGCAGACAAACTTAGAACAGGAACTAGTTTGGCTGCTAGAGGAAACAGACCATCAGTTTTTGCCACCAAGCTCTCTGGCGTGGTTTTGGCAAAAAACATTCTTTTCTTTATACATCAACTGCTGCTATTTAGAATGAGAACAATATTTTCCCTTAGTGTCCTCTCTTATTGTTTAATTCATTAACTTTTAAAGACTTTTCAAGGAAAGATTTATGTTCATGTGCTTTTCAACATAGTAGGATACCAAAATTAACTGTAGGCATTAGAAATGAAAATACATTCCCATAAACATTTCATTTTCATGGCAGGAAGATCCCAACTAAAAGAGCTGCAGCATTTATGACTGGCAAGCAAAGGAAAAAAACATCCCATATCTTCCATTTTCATTTTATTACACTTCACTGAGTCTCCAAATTGTGTTTCAGAGTTGCAATTCGCATGATAAGGCACTGAAAAGTAAAGGCAAATGCCCGGAGTAGAAGTAGTGGTGTCAACTTCACATTATTCTTTTCTACCAGTTATTTCTAGTAATGAACTAGAATGAATGAACTAGGAAGTGTTTTCCTCCAGTTCAATGAATATAAATATCCAGATATCGTCTCCCTCCCTATTTTTACTGAGAATTATTTCTACAGTAGTAGGTTCACTATGAAGTGACTAACAGATGATGAGTTCTTCATTTTTTATTCCAAAGTCTTCTTTCCATATAAAAACTTTCCTACCAAAGCCGGAGTAACTTTTTCTGATTTTCTACACAAAATGAGATTCTGAGTGTTGCCAGATCTATTAGTAAATCCCTACTGAATTTTAATGCAGAGCAATTTGAGTAGTCCTTATCCAGCAGTAACTCATTCACTAGTCTGTGCTCTTACAAACCTAAATTACCAAAGATAATAGGAATTTACAGACAGTATTTTTTTCACTAGGTATGCAGATGTTACTCAGTTCTCAGTTAGGAATACATCAGTTAAGAGCTAACTAAAAAACTGAGATTCAGCCCAATAACTATGCTTATGTTTGTCAGTTTGCCTAAATTAGGTCAAAACTGTTTTGTTTGTTTAAAAGAAAATACAAGTATGACCCAATATACATACTAAAAAAGCTTGTAACATGAACCCTCTCAACAGCACAAGTACCTGAGCAAGCTGTAAGTCAAAAGGAACTGCAATCAGTCTACTTTCTGGGAGCAAGAGAGCTGTAGTAAGACCATGCTGCACTCAAGAGATGCCTTGTCCTAACAAGAGTGTTTCCAGAGCTGTCATCACTCACCACTGCCTCATACACCCTCATGTGTTAGCTTTGCTATACTCTAAAAGACAACAAAAAGCAAAACAAATATTTTCTCCCCACCAAAACTCAGTTCAATTTGCCTTGAAACATCTCATGCCCAAATGGTTAATATCCGCATTGCAGAACCAATTTCAAGAAGCGTTATGGCTCGATATAAAGCAAATCACAATCATGTACTAATGATTAAGAAAAAAAAAATCAAAAACAGGAAAACAAAATCCATAGCAACTAAATCTACATTGATAACTGGCAGAAGAAATGTAAATCTATAGATTCAAGTATCACTTCAATATTTAAACCAACATGTCTTACGTTCTCTACAGGTGCTTCCTGTGTTTTAAACAGCAGATCCTGCAAAAGCTATTTACCTTTACAAGGCAAATGCAGAAGCTATTTTTGATAGAACGCAACCGGTTTTGGTGTAGCAAAATATCCTTAATCTTTAATATTCCCTGCCTATTTTCACAGGCCATTGAATGTTGTAGAGTTGGGAAATGCTTACAGCATCTTTTCCTTTCTCTTTTTTCCAAACTGTTCCAACACTGGAATATCCAGATAGGATGTTTCAAAACTTAGTGGCAGATAGTTTCATTTTACCAGCCAAAATTCACTTGTGAAAGAAGCAGGATTCACACACAGATAATGTGGTTTCCCAAGATAAAAATATACATGTAATTAAAGTGTATGTTATGAAGATAGTGGTTTATATTCAGAATAAATTGATTTGTGAGTCTGAAATACAGCAAGAAGTAATTACTATACTTGGCATCTGACTTGCTCATTTAACAGACAGCTCTATACCAGGAATCACTGTTATACAATGTTGAGACTTCTGGTGATGGTAACGCAATCTTAAAAGCTTCTCTTTAGCTCTCTCAGGTCAATACACGCCTTTGAAAATAAAAGATCAGCAAAACTGGGTAGTTACAGACCTTCCTCAAATGTAAAGAAGGCAGACTTTGTAGACAACACACCAAGACCATAAAATTAAAGAATGAACTCTAGCTAAATAAAGTAATGGTCCTCTAGTGGAAAGACAAAATACAATTAGAATTCACATACTTATTTTAAGATCAATATTTTTCTACTGATTTGCTGAGGAGGCTTTTATGAAATTTAAGCATAGTTCACTTTTAAATACTCTTACTGCCAAAGGGTAAGGTAGGCAGTATTAATTCCGTTCTTTTTATAGATCAATAACTAGATTGCCGATTTGCTTAAAGTGCTTTGGAAAAAAAGGCTGGAAGATGGAAGCTATATTTTACCATCCTACATGGCATGTTGAAAGACTGGGTAGCCCATACCACCACAGTTAACAGAGATCATGATACTCAAAGACAATCTGGAAATCGACCAAAACCAAATGTGAAGCATTTTCCTCACAAAATTAGAAATGCCAGGTTTACCCACACAGGCAAACCCCAGATCTGATACGTTTCTGAGGTTAAGGCTAACTTCTCAGTGACAGTTGTAGCCAGTAGGCATAAAGAGGCAAGCTGAGAAACAGCAACAAATATTGAGAGGACTGTGCTTTCTGGAGCATTGAAGAGAAGTCATCCTGCTTTCTTGTAACTAGAGACCAGGAAAAAACAAGGGGAGAAAGGAAGAAGTGAACCGGTCACGATACAGATAAAAAGTTGTGTATTTACATTGCACTGCCCAGTGCCATCTAAAGCCAATCACCATATGGGATTCCAGAAACAGAAAAATATATAATCTGCAGGAATTAATTTTCATAGGCACCAAGATATGAACTAACAGGAAGATTACTGCTTTGGGAAGTGTCTGTATTTGTGTATGGACAATAGAAGAGACTCAGGCTTCTATGAATAGGCACAAGTATTGCAGCAAGGATTAAAATTCACTGCAGAATTTTTCCTAGCATTTCTAGGCTAGGCTGACTCCTTAGAAAATTTATTTTGTGTCAAAGCTAAGGTTGTCAATGATAGAAAATATTGTTCTGATAAAAAGGGCTGATGAGCACCCAACCTCCTTCTGAAAAAGAACAAAGGATTGATAAAGGACTCATTGGTGGTTGAAGGATGGCAAGACAATGACAAAGAAAGCATTTACATCATCAACATATTTGCAATATCCAAATTCCACATTAACTAACACATAATACGTTAAAACACTGATGCATTAATACATAACAATATATTCAAAGCATAAGCTTTGATTTAGACAACTCTGACAGTGACATTGTACACTCTCTCACTAGCAATCAACAAAAATCAGGTAATCGTAACTCTAAGTTAGAGAATAAAATGTGCATTGTGCATAACTGATAGGTCCCTATATGACCTACTGCACCCTATATGGGCAAAGATATTTGTTCTTCTGAAAGGCCTTGGCCGTGCAGACACTGCATTGAAGAGTTTTTTGTCCTGTCTCAGTAGGACACTTCCCAAAACACTGAATGCAGAAGCATGTGTCACTCACAGGTGAGTCTCTTTATGATGCACCTTTGTGAGCTCTGGCCTCTTTTCTCTTATTCCACCATTTCCAAGTAAATTTTGATGCAACAAGAAGCTGCAACTTTGTTTCACTTATTCATGGAAATCAAGCCTTTTGGGAGCACACTGTTGCCTCCCATCTGCACCAAAGGGTAAGCTAGTGGGTCTAGAGGGTCTTTCTTACATGATGCAAAATCCACAAATGCTCCTCTCCTGCCTTAGAATTGCAGGGTTTGGATCCCTGCCACTTCCTTACACTGTAACATCAAGAAAGGGAATAATGCCTAACCTTTGCAGACAGATATGTGCATAGACAAAAACTCAGTTCGTAACAAGCAACAGCTTTCTGAGAGGAGAGATAACAGTAGTTACGGAAATTGATAATTTTGCAGGTTTTGTTTAGGAAGCACCATCCACAGCTTAGTTTTAATCTCCTTTAGAGAAAAAAAATATATTGCTTTTGGCATCAGATAAACACAAAAAGGAGACTAAGGAGATTAATTAGTTTTAGTTTACTGAATGCCCTTCATTATTATTGCTGAAAAAATGCACTTAGGCAGCTAATAAGGAAAGTATTTTAACTCTAATGGACATAAACATTGTATTAGGTTTTGGCATTAGAAAATGGAAGCAGAGTTGTCTTAAGGCTGGTTGACATATTAAATAGTCTCTTCTGTTCCTCCACACTGGAAATGTTAATTGAACAACAAAAGTCATCCATATACTGGCAAAGTTCTCAAATATTAGTAACTTTCTCTGGTGACCCTAAAACATGGGCTAGGTGAAGAGCTGCCCAGGAGTACAACCATTATGAATTTTATTCTACTTAATAGAAGATGCAGGAAATGGAAGATTATATTACAGATCAATACACAGACTAAGGGAATCTGACAACCTTTAGTTAGAACCAGAAGAATAGATGGCATTAATTAACTGGGCTGTTGGAAAAAAAAAATAACTTTTTTTTTTTTTTTGCAACTGTGACAGTGTAGAAATGCTCTGCTCTGAAATACAATATTGATTAATGTGAAAAGCAGATTCAGTTTTAAGTATCTTCCTCTAGAACTTGCAAGTTCCATTTAAAAAGCTACTTAAATCTAGACTATTTCTTTTGATTCTCAAAGTCCTTGCTGTTTTAAGGAGAGAAGAGAGATGATGACGATGTAGAGATCAGAAGAAAACATAACTGCATAACTATAGTTATTTGAAAGAAAATGGGACCTGAGGAGTCCAGACCTTCTCCGAGTAAAGGGGAATCTTCTACATAACAAGGTTTTAGTTACCAAGAGGCATCTGTTAGTAGGGTCGACTCAGGAAGATTGTTCTTACCTCTGCACAGCACTTGACACCTATATATTAAAAACATACTCCCCCAAAAACAAGGTAGTGCAGGATGCGAAGGGCTCACTCATCAAATTGAGGACCAACCCTGTGTTTTGTGCCCTCAGTGAACAGAGATAATACCACTTGCTCCAGTGAGTGGCATCTCTACCTGATCAGGTTGGGGCAGAAGCTACAAAAATGACACAAACAAGTCATTCTGACTTGCTCTTTGTGAAGGATTGGCTGAACTCTCTCTATATGTTATTAAGGACAGATCTGAAGATGAACATTAATACCTTATCATTCAACTGGTCCAAGGCAAGTCTGAAAAAAAGGCATAATCTTCTCACTTAGCTTATTGGCTCCTATAATTTGCTTTTCTTGCAGCAAGGGCTAAGTTTAGTTCACACAAATGGAGAACATTTAGCCAAAAGGGGCTCCTGTGCTTAGGCATGGGCACATGGCACCTCTGTATGGGCTTCTTTTTGCCTGTCTTCCAGACTGAGCAGCTAGCACAGCCTGCAGAGCCGGTCAAAGTCTTCCCAGGTCAGTGATCCCACCTTCCTACTCCAGGTACACCAGGGCATAGCATAGGAAGGGCAGGCCAAGTGATCCTCAGTGGTTTATCCCCATACATGACATTTATTCCTCTCTTCATATTTCTGTCCTTCTGTTCACTCACAGTACCACCCATTCTCAGCTGGGAAAGAATAATTCTGCAACATGAACCACACTCACAGCTATCTGCAGTTTGCTGACAAGACCTGATGCAACCCATCTTGCGTCTTCTCCTCACCAGAGCCTATCATTTTAGCCTGTCAGACAGCTCTTTTTTACTCCTGCCTTCAGTGCACGTTTGTAATCTGTCCCCCACAAAAGTGACTGCCCACAAACTATTTATTCTTCACTACGTTACTCCACAGCCCTCAAGTTTCCTTTGTCACACTTTCCTGCCCTCTAATATTCTAGCAGCATCATGGATTAATTTTAGGTCTTCAGGATCACTGATAACAAATGTTAGGCCTGCCACCTTAGCATGGCCCTGTTCTCTGTTGGGCCATTATTTGGGCCCTATTCTTGAAGGGAGGATGTTTCCAGTTCCCACTGCCTTTAGACAGATTGCGCAAATGTGAAGTAAACCAGAGCAGATACCTGGTAAAACAAAGGATGGGATCAGGAAAATAACCCAAACCTAGAAACAAAACACAAAGAAGTGGTGGACTATAAGTGATTCCTGACTGGCCATTACTATAAACTCCAGAAGGGCTTCTGTTTTATTGATCTATTCTGCATGATCATTTTACTAGGAAATTGTCCCAGCACTCTCATGGGGATGTGGAAAAGGATAACCATCCAATTAAAATTCATGGCTAGTATTCCCCAAAGCCTGGCACATGAATCTCCTGCAACTGCTAAGCAACAGACATGACACCTGGAAGAAGCTATCCACTACACTTTCCAAAACAGTAAGTTTCCTGTAATTTTGGTCAGGTTTTCCATATCTTTCCTTGATTTTATCAGGAGCCATATTGCAATTGTCCTTTGGGACTGTGTGTGTGGTTTTTTGTTTGTTTCTTTCTTTTTTTAAAGCTAGATAAGAGATTTTTAATTACTCTTGCTACCTGTAGCCCAAGATGACTCTGTCACCCTGAAATACATAAAAAATACATAAAGAAACAAAGAATTCTTGTGGTAGTGGCAACTGGCTTCAGCACCTCTATATAATTTCACCAACTCCTGGAATAAGCATCAGTCATCATCTTTGTGAGTACCACTTCTATCCTTAAAAGTCCGCTACTGTGTTACATGGTCTACGTGAAGCTTTCACTTGTGATCCTCTCTCCAGGTAGGCAACTGCCCAGGAGGTCAGCACCAGACTTGCCCAGCAGAACACAACTCTCCAGATGCATTATAAGACTCTGCAATTATTCCCAAGAGGGGGCAAAGCATAAATTATAACTGGATGGCACTTCATACATAGTACTAAAGCTACCAGCACACTGCTCTTAAAACTGCAAAACAATGTAGTTTAAAATAAACAATTTTGACATGGTAATCTCTCGGAAAGATTTGTGTGTGTCTTGGGACCTGAGTGTACCATTCAAAGCCGTCTTGCTCAGTTTATGATTATGTAATAATTTCAATATGCTATTGAAAATACTTTTCCCTGAGACCCATGCCTGTACGCTGAAAGAACACCACCTAGGCCAGCACGAGACATGTGCTTGGAGATTTGTCCTGTTAATTATAACAGGTTGAAACCTCTGCAAAAAGGCAAAGCAGTCTGCCTGGACAGTGATATAAATCAGGCATCTCAAAAGCAGCAATTATTCATTTTGTCATGAAGCATTGTATTCTACTTGACCAATGCCCAAATCCAAAATACACATCTCTAGTGGTCAGAGAATAGTACCTGTTCAACGTGAAAGTAAATATAAGCAGTATTTGCTCCTTCTCTTGCGGATCTGCTTTCCTTGAAGATGAGAGCATTTCAGTAAGGAACACATTGATGCTTAAGGCAATGCACTTCGGGCAGAGAAATACTATCTATTTAAAATCATGACATTCCATAATGGCAGCTATTCCAAGAATAATTCATACTGATTGGCAATTCTTGATTTTAGAATAAGCAAGAGGGAAGAAAAAAAAGAAAAAAGCTTCTGCACTTATGATAGGTATTTTGCATTCAAGGTCTATTGGTTAATTTTGGGGTAGCTTGGAGTTTTGATGGGACCCTAAATGAGTCTGCTTATGCATAGTTTCTGACACCTTATGTATTTCCTATAAATAAAGCATATATATATATATATGTAGAGAGAG
>NW_010577494.1:86813-98876 GCF_000705375.1 Tinamus guttatus | reverse complement strand
CTCTCATGAATAATCAGGACACTGCCTGCAAATTAATGAAAATTAAAGAATGAGTAATTGAACAATGCGTGGTAAAAATGAGGAGGCTGCATGAAAACCCACGTAGTGTCAAGATTGTCTCCATATTTCTAATTATTTTCTTGATGCTGCGTTACAGATTATTGCAACATAGAGGCCAAATGCCTCCAATCTATTAGCAGGGCTGTGGCTGGAGGAGGAAATGCTCACCTAAGAATATCATTTGCAGAATGAATTTCCCAGACACCCTCATTCTCAGCTTTCCTTTTGTTTTCCTTTGCTAGTAAGGCAAGGCACAAGCTAGATCAAGATGCTGAGTCTAGAAACAATCTTATTTTAAAACTGGATCAGTTCCTTGTAGGTACAGCCTTGGGAAGGGCATGCTGTGACTCAGGGCAAGCAGAGGGCAGAAACAGTAGGTGCTGATTTCAGAAGCCACAAGTTGACTGTCACCTAGAGGAGGGGACAGGGAAGGAGACTGACACTCTACCTTTCATTGCAAAAGACTCCTAGTCCCTATCTTGTTCCTATGTACATTCACCCTTGCACCAGAGCAGCCTTGTTCTTCCAGATGACAGCCGTGTTTTGGCTTCCAAACTCAGATTCACGTTATCATCATCTGTTTCAGTAGGTTTAGAAAAATGCTCAATCCAACACGGCTGCTGGCAAAGAGGTTAGAGCTGAGTAGGACTCGGGTTTGCAGATGTCAAAACCTTTTGCTGTGCTGTGTTGGGATGGGTAAGCAATCTTGGAAATGTCTGCTCCATGGTGAGCCAAAGATTAAAATTAGTTTGGTTTGACTGAAATGATTTATTTTCATTGTGCACTTTTTATTTTATCATTCTTTATAGGGATTTAGAAATCAATTCTTTGGGTGGAATAAATCTGTGTTATTTTCAGTTTGAAAATGGTCCTTTTTTATCTCCTGAACTTAGACAATAAATCCCTGTGCACAAATGTCTTTGAACTGAGAGTTTTGTTTTAAACTAGAGCTTTTTCTTCCAGCAGTTCCAACTTCTATACATCAGGCATCGAAAATATGCCCCAACCACGGCACATTTTATGTGGTATCACCTTCCTTTTACATATATCCACATTTCATAGTTTTCTTTAACTTAATTCTCATCTGTTCCTTTTTCCTATGTGTCGACCTCATAAGTTAATAATCTCGTTTATGTTAAAAGGGAAAAGCTGCAAAATAGAGAATCTGGATGATGTTTGACTCAGTCTCTCCATTTAGATTGCTGTGGCCTTTCTGAATCATTATCTATTGTATTTTGGTATTGTTCTTTGTTTTACTGACTGTTCAATATATTTCCCACTAAGACTAGTTCTGTGTATTTCCTGCAGTGAAGACTGTTCAAATGGCCTTTAATCCTATAATAGTTTATAGCAAAATCAATTTGTTATGCATTGGAAAACATTCTCTTGTACCACATTCAAAGGAAATGTGTGTACAGAGCTCAGAATTTATATCTGTAATGAATATTTCCGGATTGGAAATGTCTGTGCTTGTGTAACGGAGGATCCTTTTTTCTTCTGGTTAATATTGTTCCCCCTCACCCCCCCTTTTTTTTTTTTACATGAGACTTTTCACCTTAGTTAGAAAGGTTTAAGTATTTAAACTTTTATTTCAGACAATCTCTTGTTCAGCCCTTGTATTTTGTGTGAATTTAATTGCAAATGCTCTGAGTGCCTCCATGGAAGTAATTAAGTAAATTATTGCTTTGTAGCTCTGTGTACCAATACCTACCTGCTAGCACAGCACTGAGTTAATATTTAAGAACAACTGCAGCACCCTCAAGTGGTGATGCTGATCTGTATTTACAGTTTTTTTTTTCAAATGTTTATTTCTAGAGTTATGAATTATTTTAGTATTTTGGGCTGAACTGCCCAGATATTGCCATATCCTGCACTCTTTTTTTTTCCCATGGAGTAAAATTAATCATCCTGGGATCTCGAAAAGAAACTCAGGCCATTTTTCCTTGGGCTGTCAAATGATTCTATGCCGAGCATAAGGCATTGGCCGTGCCTGCAGTAACTCTGTCTTTTCTGTTAATTGTGTTGGACTAAAGTATCTACAGAAAGAGAAACCTGCATGTTAGGGGGTTTCTCAGGCCTCTGATTGCAAAAGGTCGTGCAAACTGCAGCAGAAGCAACAGAGCAACATTGCAAACTAGGCAAATTACTTGCACCCCGCAGTGACATTTGTGGCACTGACTTAGGCAGATGCTCCCTCTTGGGGAAGTTTTACTGTCTTCATTGTGAAGTTCTCCAGCTTCAGCTCTTTTTTTCCCCTTTAGCTGCCTATTTTAAGCCATCTGCTGCTGTGTACTGGACCAGATGAATGGACGCGGTCCTGGGGCCTTTGCTTCCAAAACCAGCAAGGGGCATCTCTCCAGACGCTCCGCTCCTTTTAACTCTGCTGGGCTTTCTCAGGACTCACAGGAAGGAGATGCCCATACCCGGTTGAAGAAGCGACCGTGAGACGAGGTCTGTGCACCGAGTGGCACAGCTCCTTGTTTATCACTGCAGCTTCCACCTGCTCGGACATGTTTTCTGTATCCAGCTCAGAAAACAAGCTTGATAAGCACCATAAACCAAACAATTCCATTTCTGAAGTATAGAAGCTGATCTGGATGCTTGCATATAAAACATACATTGAAATGTTGACTTTTAATTTAAACAAAATCTATTTTTCCCCTCCTCCCTGTCTATTATGTTAGCATATGATAGAGGAAATAGGATTCACTAGCATTTAGGCCTAGTTTTGTCCTTGCTTCATTTTTTTTTGTCTCTTTTTTTGTCTCTTCCCATATAACACCCATCTCAATTAACATGTACGAGCTGGGTTGTCCTCTGTGTAACAGCCCTCCTGATGCTCACAAGAGAGGGCATGGTCCAGTAGTGAGTTCCCAGAGGGACCTAATAAAGAAATAGTAACTATTTTCTAATATGAACTGGATAATAGACAAAAAAAATGTGTGATGGAGCATATTTAATATCATATATATGTGCTCATCTTGAAGGCCTGCTGTCACCTTAGCAATCACATTGAGAACAAATCAGTATCTTTTTTTTTTAATGCGAAGGCACCACAAGCTGAAAAAAAAAGAGAGGCAGAGAGGGAGATGATTACTTTGTAAACTTGCCTTAGGCTGCTCCTAAAATAAGCAGAAGGTGCCATCAAACCTTTCCCACCAAGGCTGCGGTGCAAAGCTGGGATACGCTGGCAGCCCACACAGCAGCTGACCCACAAACCTGCTTTAAAACATTTTGGGGCACGTGTGGGGCTGGAGAGGTGGAAGGAAACACAGCTCCTGCAGCACCTCTCCAGCTGGATAGGCTGCCACAAGGAATGCCCATGTCTGGAGCTTGGGGCAGCGGCAGGAGCTGAAATCCAGCATGAGTCAACCACAGGAGCAGGGACCTTGGCCCTTAATCATCAGCTCAGAATAGAGCCCTTGCAGGTGCAGCAGCGCTTCTCTGCATGGGAGACGTAGGCTGAAGATGAAATCACTGTCGGTTTATTGCTTAGAGATCGACCAGGCTGAGTGTTCTGGAAGTAACCCTAATTTGGACTTTATAAAGCAGCAAATTTCAAAGATTTGTGTTTTCTTCTCTATTTTCTTATATATATCTGCTAAATATATATATATTTATATATATATATTATTATCTGTCTCCGGGCCTTTCCCAAGTTTATTTTTTCTGGGGTGAGTTGGTTACCTACCTCCCAAGATGGGCTTTGCAGGAACTTAATGCTGTGTAACGTGTAACTAGAGAGGAAAATACAACAGGTCCCATTCGTCTCTGGCAGGAGTGAGTCAGTGCTGACGCATCGGTGTTCAACAGGGGTGGAAAATGGCCCGTTTATCTATATATAAGAAAAATATATATATATATATCTGCTAAAAAAGCTCTGAGTGTCTCAAGGTGGGGAAGATGATGTCTTTTAGCAGGAAAATCCCAGATCATTTAAATTCTTACAGGTCCGATGGGACATTTCAAATTCTAGCCAAAAAGAAAAAGAAAAAAAAAAGAATTTTGTATTTCTTTGGGGTGGCTCTGTCCCACTTTCTGGTTATGTTTTCTCTGTCATGCAGCAAACATTTCCACCTCGGAGAAGTTGTTGGCTGCATTTGTCACAATGTGCTGCAAATGTCAGTACCACACGTGCTTTATCTTGAAGGACCCTTATGTTTCTAAATGACACAACTGGGTCATGTTAATTGTTTTTGAGGTGTCATCCGCTTCCAAAAATACCAAGCCTTCAGCAGCTATTATACCAGAATGATGTGTCCCTTTGAATGGGGATAGTCTTTTTTTTTTCTCTCAGAAAAGGATATTTCCAAGAAATTTATTATCCTCAGAATCAGTAGTGAATTCTCTTTTACTGAGCCATTAGGTAGATGTTATAGGCAAAGACATTATGTTCTAATTGGTGAATAATGGATAGAATAAACAATTTACACAGAAATGAGAAACTTCACTCACTTTCATGAACCTGTAGATGGTTTTAATGTGCTTATTTAAATGAAATCATTAAAGATATACTGTTGAGAAAAACAGTTTCATTGTTATTAAGGACCTTGAATTCCAGGTAAGCTCTGTTTGCTCCTGGAGGGAAGACATCAGCTAGTCTAACAAGTGTTGTTTTAACAAAAAATGTTACTGCCTTTAATTATTGTAGTTTCATTGTTTTTTTTTTTCAACAATTCTTCCCGTTCAGATGCTTTTACAAACTCCAGCTCTATGTTGCTGAAGTCTTGTTGGTGTCATCCCTGCGGAAAGTGTGATGGGCTTGAAGGCAGCTTCTTGAAGCTCTGTTGTGACATTTTTAGCTGCCTAGTTGCTGCTTGCCTGCTTTGTGAAGAGGAACAAGAGGATCTGAATACTGCTGTGTGCTTGCATAACTCAGAGGGAATTAGATTTTTTTTTCTAGAAAAGCAAATCAGACTTCTTTCAGAGGTTTGAAATTATCAGTTGCAGTGAAAATTTCACAGTCACATGTAGATCACGATGAAGCAGCTTGTATTTTCTTGCTTAGCGGAGGCCTGGATTGGTTTTGTCTTCTTGGTGAAATTATTGGAACATCCCTGAAGTTATTTTTCACACTTTCTTTTATTTGGTTCACCTGATACGCTTTTATGACTCCTCAGCAAAGGGGTGTGTGTGTGTGTGTGCATGCTTATAGATCTTCCCCTTAGCCAGGAGGGACTAGAAATATGCGTGTCTGAAAAGAAAACTAGATTCACAGAGATTTGTTTATTTTTAAAGATACTGTTTCTCAAACCAAAATATCTACTTCATCTTAAACCATAATTAGAAATCACACATACCTAAATTTAGGTACATATATGACAGATGTACAAAGATATTCCTGAATGTCCATAAGAATTTTTGGAAGAAGAGGCTCATCTTGATGTCACCATCATGGGTCTGATTTACTAAGTACCTTTGGAAAGCTGGCCTTAGTGCCTTTGAAAGATTGCAGTAAGGTTAAAAGGCAAATAAAGTTAAGTCAAGGCAAATCCTAAGAGGTATTTAAAATGATGGTCTCTCACTGACTGACCAGCCTGTCGATACTATATATCTGTGCTCACAAACCCCTATTAAACATAGCTGTTAACCTCGTATCAGCAGTCTGTTCTTGTCCTTGTGTTTCCCACCTCTTGGAAAATGAATGTCCAATCTGGACACACATTTATAATCCAGTGTATTTGTTGATACTTGATGGCAGTTGACTGAAAACGTTAACAAACATGTAGAATATCTGCAGAGAGCCTCAGTTTTTTTGGGTTTTGTGTTACTAGAACAGGTGGATTGGGCAAATGGAGTGATTTGTTTTTGGAGAACTGTAAGTGGACTGGGGAGGTTTCTTTCTAATCAGTTTATGAAGACAAATGGGCAGGCAAGGACATACTCCAGCACTAACAATTCAAATCAGGGCCACATGTTAGAAGGAATTATTTACTTTAAGGAGCCTGCTGGAGGACTTCGATCACCTAAGTCCAAAACTATGTTCTATAAAATCCCTGCTTACAGACCACTTCACTGCAGATGGCTCAAAGTTACTTCACGCTTTTCTATTCAATCTTAAAACTTTCTAGGGTAGCTACTGCACACATTCAGAAATGCTCTTGTCACTGGACAGAATGGTGCTTACGCCCTTCAAGGTCACTGATCAGTGAATGGTATTCCCAGGGGGTATCCAACACACTCGTAGAGGCTATGCATTGTAGCTCCTTTATCTGTAAAGGCTGCAGAAGGAGGATATTTGTGCTTACTGAAGGTGCAGCAAGCAGGAGGAAGAAATGCATGGCTTTGTAGGACCAGAACAAGAACGAAAACAGAGGAAAATACTTTGTTAACCTTGTTAGCCTCGGCTAAAGTACTCTCTATACAAGCATTTAAGCAAAATACTTTGTGGTGCCCAACTCTCTCCATGTGCTTGTTTCTCTCCATCCTTGTATCACTTTTTCATTCAACTCTGAGTGGGTCCAAAATCTAAAATTGTGTCATTACATCACGTAAGTCTTTTATTAGATTTAGTTTTTAGTTCTCTCCCCACCAACAAGAAAGCTGTCAATGCAGTGACAGCTAGTTCAAAAAGTCAGATCTGCTTAGAAGAAATCTCTGTATTGTAAGGAGAGGTCTTTAAATCAAGCCATTTGTCATCTGTGCCTTTTGAAAGCTCTGGCATACATTTGAACTGTTGACTGGTTTAATCCCTTCTGATTCACTCAGATTTTGCATGTGCTAGTGCTTTTGGGGAAATGGAAATTCAGAATTTCTCCAAGGTGTGCTGCTCCTGTGTGCTATCAGTTTTATAATGCCTGGATTAGAAAAGAACGGTATCAGCTCATTCCAACCAGGCGTGAATGTGGCTCAGGCACTTCTGATGAAGCAAGAATGTCATATATCTGTTTCACATGTAGATGAGAACACTATCCAGTGCCTCAAGACAGAGTCCATTTGACATTGCTAATGAAATGCCAATGGATACTTTTGCAAAATGGATACTTCTTTGATATTTTTTTTCCTGCAACACATCATTTGCCTTTCTGAAGCTAAGTTTGTTTCCTTATCTTACTGATTACTGCCTTGAGAAATTGTATTAATCAAGTAAACTGGTTATTGTCATGGCCTTTCTCACTTGGACATTAACATATCTCACTTGGGCACCGAACACTAGCATCTTGTGAAGTAAAGAATAGGCATGGTAGGAAGCAGATCAGCAACATTAGCTGAGTCTTGCCTGACTGCCAGCTGCTCTTGGCATTCAGAGAAAACTGGATTTATCTATAACTTTAGTGCTTAACATCTTGGCTTGTCTTGAAGACTTGCAATTGGGATCTCCCCTAACTTCTCCCAGAAGCTTCCAAAGACAGAATATTAATTAGGCCAAGAAGGACAGTCTTCAGCACGAATTATTAGTTGCATGTGCTGCAGTCCTAGGTCCAGTCATGCTGAGATCCCACTGTGCTGCACAGACAAAAAAGCATGTATATATGTACCTTCTTTAATTGACACCATTCTTTAACCTAGGCATTGCATTTTCCTTTTCTGGCAGCAAACTTGCACAATCAAGGTCCCTGAACCCTCTCTCTCTCTCTTTTTTTTTCAAATCTGCCTTTCACCACCCTTGTACCAGTTGCAAAATTACAGAAATTAGAGACGGGAAACACCTTCTCAGTTATGTAGTCTATCCCCTTGCCAGTTGGCAACGTTATTCCTTACAGCACATATTCTTCATACCATGTACAGGCTATTTATAAATGTCCTCAGCGTTTTCAGTTTCCTTTGGAAACCATCCTGCTCGTGCTAGCAGGAAGTGCTTGCTGATATTCAGCCAGATGTTCCTGATTTCATTCAATTAGGCCTGTCAGGGTTTCTGGTGGATAAAATCATCTACTGGAAGCACTGCTCTGTCTGTTGACCACAGACCAAACACAGAGTCCAGACCACCAGGTGTCTGGAGCACCCTTTGGAGTGGCTGATCTTTCTGGCTTGGAGAACTCTCTTGTTGGGTGGCTCCAGTTAACCTCGTAACACCCCAGCCCTTCTCTGTGCTCTCCAGGTGTCTTGGTGCTTTCCACATCTGCTAGCTTTGGCCCATTTCTTCTCTGCCTCTCTGACCTCACCTGCCTTCACCTCCTTTCTCTGTCAGCCCTTCTGGTGCTTCACTATGTCCCTGCCCTCTGCGCGTGCTTCTTTTTGCATCTTTGCTTCCTCTAGGTCCATCTGTTCTCCTGAACTGCCTTTTCTTGCAGCCTACTCCCTTCTGTCCCCCAAGTCTTGCATCCTGTGCTGCCTTCATGAGCATTTAATTATTCTCACAGTGCCCAATAATTTTCCCAATGCTTCTCTTATGTCCAGCTTGAAAAGCTTGCTGGTTTATTTATTTATTGTTAACAGTTGTAAGGTCTAGCAGAGTAGGTGTTTTTTTGTTTGTTTGTTTTGTTTTGGTTTGTTTTGGTTTTTTGAGCAATCTTGGTAGGTTGTGTGGCCTGAGAGTAATGTGCCTTTCTGTGCTCCAGGCTCATTCACTGCTCAGTGATACATTTCTGTGGAATTTGCTTTGAAATTCTCTTAGCAGTAACAATTATAGACGAAAGTGAACAGCTCGGCGTGCTGGTTCCATAGTCCGCAGTACTCCCGTTCTCAGCAGCATCACTTGTCTTGACGCAACTATATTCTCTCCCAGAACATGAATTTGTTCAAAAAATGTGTTCCAGCATATCCAGAGGGACTGCTAACTTGGTGCATTTCACATTGCTAAGAGAATTTCTCTGGTTTTTGTTTGTGTGTGTGTGTTTTTTTTTTAGATGACATAAGACAGAAAATATTTTGCTGACATAAGCCTGAGACGATGAGAAATTCAGGAATGAGACCTTTTTACCTCATCTTATATTTATAATGGCAGCTAAATAGCAAAACTAGTTTTGTTTAGTGTCTGCAGACTTGTTACTAAAACAAAAATAAAACAAAAAAAGCAGAGGGATAAGACAATTGTATGAATAAATATCTATTGGCCCTATTAATAAATATGATCATTTTAAGAAGAAACGTTAATTTGGAATTTTCTTAAATGATATTATAAAATAACCAGGAAATTTTAAAATCCCTTTAAAAACTTTTGGGAAAAGTAAAGTCTTGTAATTCAATTATTAAGAATGGTAAAGTTTTCCACTAATCAGCACCTGATAAATCTGGCCACATGAAAAAAGCAAACATGCTGAGCTGCAACAAATGCTACATTGCGTATATGAGAAGTTTGAAGTTTAAGTGAGCATAAATTGCTTAATAAGGACAGAAGAAGAGTAATACTTAAATTCTCTGGCAGTAAGAAATAATGTATTTTTTAATATCCAGGAGAATATTACTAAGCTGTTCTTGCCAGTGTCATTCTGAGAAGACATGTCCAAAAAGAAGTCTTTTATGTGTTGTTTTAAAGTAAGGAGGGCTTGGGTTTGACTTGTTTTTGATAAGTGTTACATTAATAGTGCTCAGATGTGGGAATGCAGCTTGTTCATACACCAAGGAAAAGTGTCATTTTTACCTATATGCTTTAAAAATGTCAGTAAAACATAATTACATTGCTGCTGCAGGAGAAATATCTTAAGCTAACACACTTTATTTTGATAGAAATGTTATTAGTTAGGAATCAAATCTCCACGCAAAGCTTTCAGTACTGAATTAAATATACAACCAGGAGACACTTGAGAAAAATGTTTGTTTTGAAATGCCTTGATTTTTCATCTTGGGATCTGTTTGCAGGATTTGGGGGAAGGATTTTTTCTTGCATATAAGCTGTGTATTTACAGACATGAATCTCATGCTTGCACTTCTGAAATATTTTGCCTCTTTAATCTTATTCCACTATACAAGTTACTTTCTTTTCCTCAAGTGTCACCACAGGCCAAGTAGTTCTTTTGCTGTCACGAAGTCGTGGTTGCTGGTATGGTGATGCGTTATTGCCCTTTTATTCTCGTGTTTTGCTGCTTCTTTTGGCTCCATCGTGTTTTCCGTGTCCTGTTGGTGCGTGAGAGGATCTGGCCATGTAACCCGTAGAGGTTGAGGTGACCCGTAGGCACGGTGAATTAGCTGTGGATCTGCAAGGAGAGGGCAGAGGACTCTGCGTGCTGAGCGGTGACTCAGTAACACCAAGTTGTGTCCCTCCCTGACATCAGCAGACCAGACAACCATAATATATGTTCGTAGGGGACAACCGACATCCTGCGGTAACTTGTGTGCCAGCAGGCTGAAGTGCTCTCCAAAGTCCCTAATGAAATCATCTGTGTCCCATATGACTCAGAAAAAATCCTCCTGCTTTTAATAACAGCATGGACAGACTGGTCCTGGTGCATCTTCTTGGAGGTTATTGGAGACATTTCTGCCTCCAGCTGTCTACTCAGCCCTTCTGTGCGAGGTCACTCGCGCTGTGGCAGAGCCACAGAAGAGTGCATTGAGGTTCAAGATGCAGCATATTGGTGCAAACTGTCTTCCTTCGTGTACTCCTGCACCCGGCGTGTGCCGTGCCTTCCTCCTGCTGTCCCCGGCCTGCTATGGGGGAAAGAGCTGGAATCAGGAAAGGCTTTAAATAGCTGTATTTATTTATTTCAGGGCATATGAATCACAGCCTGAAGCTGCATGATCAGGATTTCTGGTGTACGAGGACTGCTTGGCTGGTTTGTTTTTTACCAAGCTTTCAAAGTACATGGCACGGCTAGATTATGTCTCCTTAATGCCGTTTTTTCCAAGAATTTTATGCACACATGTATGCACAATGTGTGCATGCATGACTAGGCAAACTTCATTATGTGAAATCTTGATTCCTAAGAATTAAAACCACAAGCTGAGCGCATTTGGAATTATATTGGTCCTTAGTGTCTCTCTCAGTTTTGAACTGCTCTTTCTCTGAAGTGGAATGCTGACTTTTTTTTTTTTCTGTACTTTCTTTGAGGCTTTCTAATTCAGACGTTTAATCTGTGGTGTTTTTCTGCCTGGTGGTTTATTCTTGCCTTTTTGTGGCTTTCTTTGATTATTCCTTTGTGCCCTAGTTTTCCCTAGAAGTTAAAAACGTATTATTGCTTTTAATTTCTCTTGTTCCATTTTTTTTTTCTTTCACTGCTAGTTCCTGGCAATTTTGAATAATCCTAAAGTCGCTGTTAATGCGATTAGTGATGGGATTTAGCAGAGGTATCTGTCCAGATTTCACTGGTAATGTGCAGTTGACTTGTGCCAGAAGCGTGACCCACCAAGGGCCCGGTGGCTTCTGGAAAGTTACCCCTCTTGTGATGCCTGTCGCTACAGCTTGGAAGCTAGACCTTGCTTCAGAGCATGGCGTATTCATCTCATTTTTTTTTAATTAAATGTCAGGATCTCAGTTCTGAAGATCAAAATGATTCTTTCAAGTCCCATCAGAAAGGAGTCAGAGCGTGTGTTTGTGTTTTCTCTCTTGATGAGATAAGGTTCCCTTTTCATCTAAATGTTAAGACTTTTCATCCCTGACTTTGAAGGCACAAATAAAAAGCAGAGGATGAAACTGTTTAGATGTAAAGAGATTTTTGATCAGGCAGGTGTTAAAATAGTTGAAGAGGATTGCTTGCTTCCAGAACACTTTAAAATATATACATGATCTGCTGAGTGTTTATTATTATTATTATTATTATTATTATTATTAGACTATTAAAATTAAATATATCAAAGATTATATTTTCTCAACAGCCAAAACTTTAAGCAAGAGTAGCATTTAAGAACAGCCCAGATGCACTCTTTGAAGTACCATGGAGTTTGCGAGCTCTTTAGCAGTCTGTGGGCAGGAATGTCCGGGTCTGCCTTGTGCACTGGGTGCTTCCCATGGGAGCACTCCTGGTAATCCCCGTGTCGCTGGAGGTCAAAGGCCAGGAGAGAGAAGAGGGGACAGCGATTCCGCCGCATCCCTCTTCCCTAAGCATCTGTTTCTATGGCAACGCCGGGGTTGGTGATAGAGCAGCGCAGTTTGTCCCCCGCCCCGTCCCGAGGTGGCCGCGCCGGGAA
>NW_010577494.1:59679-80201 GCF_000705375.1 Tinamus guttatus | reverse complement strand
CTCCTTCTCTGGAGATATTCAAAACCTGCTTGGATGTGACGCTGTGCCACGTGCTCTAGGTGACCCTGCATTTGTAGGAAGGACTGGACTAGATGCTCTCTAAAGGTCCCTTCCAACCTTAGGGATTCTATGATTCTAAATCTTATAAAAATCTTGTTTTTTAATTTGCGAGGAAGCCAGTAATATATTTTGTGATTACCGACTAATGGAAACTAATATTAATGTCACATGTTTTTTATATTTGGCTTTATAGCTATTTTTAGAATTAAGCAGTCTTATGATACTTGTTGCCAGTATAAAATTAACCTCTGTTTCTGTATGCTTTACTAACTGTGGTGATGGTGATGCATGAGTTTTAAAAATCTGCCAGGGAAAATGTATTTTAAAGTATTCAGGAATAAATGTGTGAAGAGGCTGACTCATGTCTCTAATAGTTGTGAAATGCACACACACACAAAAAAAGGGATCCTTTTTGTAGAGTACTCGGCTCACGTTCTTTCTCTTCAGCTAGTTGAAGTTAGGACAAGTGCAGAAAAAAAACACCAAGCCTCAGGTCAGAACATCTTGTAATGTCTTCTAAAGGGCTTCCCAGGGCAGGGAGGCAGTAGGTCTGAGGGGAAAAAAATGTGTTCTGCTTTCCATTCTTGGAACGATTTGATTTCATAAAAGACCATAAAGAAGCGACAATTCTCAGATGCTCATTGCAGTTTAGAAAATGTTCTTTGAGAGTCAGAAGACATTGTCCCTTGTAATAGAATCCTTTACATTAATGGGGGCTAATAGATTTATAAATTTTCTGGTCCAGGAAATTTTCTCTTTAAAATTCAGTAACTTCAAGTTAATTTTATTGGAATTTTGTTTCCTGCACTTTGATGTGGCATACATGCATTTTCATCTTGTGACCAAGGGGTGGCAGTGTGTCTTGATTACACTGTTTCTATAGAGCACTTGGCATTACATTACATTTTATAGCAAAACATCAACTATTAGTTTACACAGTCATATATGTTAAGGTTATTTGCAAATCCTTATGGCTTTCTCTAGCTTTGACTGACATGTGGAAATTTTGGCAGCACTTTCTCTTCCCATTAGGGAACAATGTTTATTTTCAATGTTCATCAAAAGTGGTTCAACAACGGTTTTAAATGGTCCCATATTTAAGCATGGGAGAAGGAGGGGAAAAATGAAGTCTTTCTTCTAGGAAAATGTTTGTCTCTCTTCTCCCAAAAGAGAGCAAAGAACAAGCTCTCCCCCAAATTCTTTTATAATCATATGGGGTGATAAAGTGTAAGTTTTCTAAAGTACAAAAATCATTTAGCTTTGTAAATCCCATATATATTTTTTTTAATTGACTCATGATCCAATCCAAAAATATATATTGGAAAATCCAATTCCTAATTAGCTGCCTGAATATTAATACATGGTGCTCTACCACTGCACTGGATTGTACATTAGGGAAACGTGATGTTGCTGGGTCTGTCGCTGACCTATTGCATGACTTTCAGTAAAAGAACAACAGACTCTTTTCCCTCCTGCATCTTGGAAAATGTTACCTGTAGTCATTAAACTACAGCTTATGTGTGTAGTAGTAATGAGATTCAGCGTGGAGGACTAAATTGAGTTAAAGAATATCTATTGGGTCTGGGTGTTAGACCATATGAGGAAATCTAGTGTCACCCAGTGCTTACTGCCATATGCAGCTAATAATGAGAGTGGGAATACGTTTGGAAGTGGCAGTGTTCACCTGAGTGTTTCACTGCACAGAGCAGTGTAGGTGGGAACAAATGGAGAGGGGAGCAGTGCAACCCAATGAGATGTTCTGAATGGGCTATTGTTTTTTTTTTGTGCAGAGGAAAAATGCACTATTTGCTGTTTTCCCACTTGTAGATCGCCTGGAAAGCTTCATCTCCTTCATTCAGCTGGAGTTTTAGTTACTTCTCTGCTTTTAAGCACTTTGAGGTAGAGGGTTTTTTCACTTTATTTTGTTACAGTAGCACTTGAAAGTCTTATCAGAGAGGATCACTGTTGCTGAGCCTCAGGGGCTTCGTAATGTGAATCCAGGGAGGAGCAGGGGGGAGATGGCAGTGCACGTTGCAAGCAGAGGGTGGGGAAACAACTTGCCTGTGTTGTCCATAGCTAGTCACAAAAGCCAAGCCTCCAAAGTGCCCCCGTTATTCTTCATAGCCAAAAACCTCCCTCCCAAGATGACAAGTTGTGTTGTTTCTCATTGGAACATGAATGAATTTAGAAGATGCCACAGTTGGGGGGGAAGGCAAACACAGTACCACAAACAGACTTTTATTGAGGATTTTTTCTATCAGCTGTAGGTTATGCTGCACAATTGCAGTAAAATGGCTAAAAACATTGTCATGTAACTTTTGCTGCTAGTCAGCTGAGAGCGCCTGATGTTCTTGCTTAAGCAAAGAAAACAGTGTATGAGGTAATGTCAAAGAGGTCAAGCCTTCTGAGTCCTCGCTGGCAAAATCTTACCAGATTTCCACTGAACACATTTTTAATTGCATACCACTTGCGTAGTGTAAATGATTTTCCTCTAAACACAGTGCTTGTTAGTAGGGCTCTGCTCTTACATAGACTCCTCCAATTGTTGTCTCTGTGTCTTTTAAAAATGCGTTTAACATTATTATCTTCACTTTGCAGATGGAAAATCAGAGGCTGCATTGACACATTGTCTAAGAGACAATGTGCCTCAGCATGAAGACAACAGCAGAGCTGGAATAGCCCCATTTCTTTTGACTCCGAGGGTAGTGCTGCGTTCATTTAATTACAGTGTAGTGTTTGCTGTGTCTCAGCCTTGTGAGCTCCTGCAACTTCTGGGCGTGAGCTGCAGGGACTTTAAGAACACAAATAATTCTACTGATTGCCAGGGATGTTTTTGGAGGCATAACACTGTTTGTGAAGCCAGACACACTTGATTATTTGCTGTCTCAAGCACTCATTAAAGAAGGTCTTCATATGACATTTCAGACACCTCAGGTTTTCCTTTACCAGTTCTAGGGTTTTGAATTTCTGTGGGAAGAAGGAGATTTAAGTAACCAAAAAAGATGGGTAGGAACATTTTGGTACTGTTTATTTATAAATTATTTTCAGGGGAGGGAGTGATGGGTGTCTTTTTTTCCTTCTGTATTTGTCAGTAGCATCTAGTCCAGCATTTTTAGTAAATTTAGCTCTAGGCAGGCATAAAATCCTAAATTTCTTCCCAAGCTGACCATACTGGAATTATAGAACTACATGAAATGGAAAGGTGGCAGTGGGAAATGCACAGTAACCTTAGCTCTGGTTATATCACAGTCATTTATTTTGAAGTCCTTATGACAAAAATATATATGTATCCCTTATTTTTCATTAAAATGAGCTCCAACTCTATATTGAAAAATGCAGCTTTTGTGTTTTGGTCAGAGGAGTAATGAACCCTCAAGAAACTGAGCAACTGCAGAGGTTACTGCAGTCTGCAGGCCACAGATCCGAAGACACTGAGTGGAGTCATTGGCAAGTTCACACCAGATCCCGGTGCCTGCTGCTTTTCCTTCCATCCTGGCAGGGGGCAGTGGGAGGGAATATGTCAGGCATCTGGGCAGCAATGGGAAGCTGGCTACCGCCTATTTCTCCTTCTCAAGGGTGTTGTCAGTGGTTTGCAGAGCCCAGTCATGAAGATTTTGTGTCTGTGCAGATGAACTCAAGTGTCCTGCATTGCTCTTGTTGATGTGAAGTGAAAAAAAAAATCTTTTATCTCTCAGGCCAGCTTTTGACAGAAGAATTACGGACTGCTGGGAGCAGCAAAACAGATGCTGTCATAGAAAAACAATCTGGTGGCAACTGCTTCTGGCAAATAGGGTTGTTTGAGAGGTGCCTCCTTGATGGCCTTTCCCATTTTTATCCCAAGTCTAGTTTATCCCTATCTTAGCCCTTATGGGAGCAAGGCTCAGTTTGTCTGCACTTCTGGGAAGCCATGAGTCAGTTTTTCCTCCCTGTCTGACAGATGGCTTCTGATGACCTTATCTTTCTCTCCCTGGCACCTAAAGATGGATCCTTTCCAGAAGAAACCTCAGATGGCCCCTCTCTGTCCATTCCACAGTGATCTGCCCTCTGGCATTGTAGAATGAAAGTTCCAACTGCGTCCTGCCTTCCAAGCACAAGCAGGTAGAATTATCTCATATTCCAGAGGAATATGAGAAGCCCTGTGGTGGAGAGAGAGGAGAATATTAGGAACTGCCTAAGTAGTTGACTGCCTTTCCCTCTTAGTACTGTGCTTGACCCGTTGCATAAGAGACTGATTGTCCCTAAATAAGTTTATTGCATACACAGCTCTGAGATTTGCACAGATTGCTCATGGGATTAAGTTGCATGTGACTGTAGAATTACATCTTTTTTGGTTTATCATTTATTCCTAAATCCCTTCTTCTATTTTTGGATTATCTATAATTAAGTATGGTCTGTTTCTGTTTCTCCTGTTTTCTTTAGGTGCCAGGAAAGAACGGGAATATTTAAATGACAAAACACTTATCACAGTGTTGATAGGAATGCGGTAGAAATCAACAATGATGTTGCCATAGAGACATAAATGGTTTATAGTGAATGAAAGAACTGACTTTTACTAGTGTTGCTGTTAGGTGAAGGAAATAGAAGCACTTTATTGATACAATTCCTCATTATGTCTCTCTGTCCTATATTATATATATATATATTTTTAGCTTGGGCATTTGTAGTCCCAAATACAAGAGAGGACACCTGAAGAAAATGCTAAAGGTATTATAGTGCTTTACAGTGGTGTCTCTAATAAATTGGGCTCTGCTGCAACAGCTGCTTCATTCTCCTGTGAACTGCAGCACAAACAATACTTGTCAAAACAAGTACAGTGATTCACTGCAAACAAAGGCAGTTAATAAGGACTGACATAGCCAAGGTTTAGGATCACAGTAACCTTCCTATTTTATTTGTCTTGTTTACACCATCCACGTTAGGGTTCTGTATGCTTGGAAGAGGATTCCTTAGGGAGTGGAGAGATCTCGCTGATTTATGGGCACATTTCTACACTGTCTGGTTGAGCTGGCATGGACCTTGGTAGCACCCTGGATTGAATGTTAGGAAAGTCGGATATTCCTGGATCTGTTACTGACCTTCTGCATGACCTTCAGCAAGTGACTTACCCGTCAGAGGACAGGACTGGCAGCTGCTGGACACCGTATGGGATTCAAGGCCATGACTTCATCTGTGGCTTTGCTGTGGTAATGCAGAATTAAGTCATTTCTGCCTTTGGCTAAAAGCTTCAGGCTAAAAGGAACCCATAGAAACATGAGATTATTAATAATTAGCGGTTCTGTCATTAATTCTGAAAGTGGAAACATTTGTGGGAACACTGCTAATAACTAAAACAGGCCTGATTGTGCTTGTTTATGGTGGGCTAAAGGTCTCTTTCATTACAATGTTTTACAGGCAGTGCCAGGATCTGATAATCACTATAATGCACATTTTTCTTTTAGCTAAGAAAAGCTAATAAGCATCTGTAGTTTTGAAAATGTCAGTTTGAGCCAAAGTGCATGCAATTAGATAAGGATAATATAGCAGATAATAAGAAGATACATGATGCTGGGTGAGTAGTTATCAGACTACTGTGCTTTGGCTGCTAAAGTGCTATGTGTCATATAAAGGAAAGTGGTTGTTAGTTGAGGGAAAACATGCCACAAGTTGTCAGAGATGGAAATGTGAGTTAATGTGCTAAAGTGACAAGGTTAGTCCTGGGAGAGTGTAAACGTGTTTCAGGCTCTTGATAGATGGAAGGGTTGTTTGGGTTAAAAGTCATATACTTCTGAAAGTGGGAAAGGCCACTGAGAGGAAAAAAAAAAAGTATATATGTGAAGAGAAGGGCGGAATGGAATCATTTATAGATGCTGTCTCTAGGGTTTCTTTTATCTTATTCTGTCTGTCGTGTGTGTGTGTTATCATCTGGATTATTTGGCAGCTTTAGCATGTTATAACTTTTCTGAGACAACTTCTTTGCCCGAAAGAACACAAAGCCTTGATGCACTGGTTGTGAGGCTGGATGTGAATTTTTCAAGTGATGTCTTCAGTTTAATTTGCCACTGGGAGAAAGAATGAGGCAGAGTCCGAAAATAAGGGAAAACAGTAGAAGAATGAAAAACAGACGAAGGACAGTGGAGGGAAGGAAGAAAGAAGAAAACTATGATGCAGAGAGCTGGTTGCAAGCTCTGATCCTGGAAGCATCTTGATGAGAAATGGAAGAATTTTGCTTTGGAAAAAAAAAAGTGTATATATATATATACAAAAAAGTGTATATATATATATACATATATATATGTGTGTGTGTGTGTGTGTATATATGTACACACATTTTTTTTTTCTTTTGCTGTAAGGAATAAGTATTTTTTGTATCTGAGACAGAATATTCCACATCTGCTATTTCATCCTTGTGAGGAATTAGCTCTTGGCAGGAGGATAGGTTTTCCGTAACCTGGGAGAAGGGGATCTTTTAATCTCATATTTTACTGAATCATCTTTCTCATCCCTATCGCATCATGATGAAGTGCTCTGTCATCTCCAGAGGTGAAATGTTGCATGCTATTTTTTACATATTTTGGTATTATGAAAAAAAAAACACCATTTACCAGTATTTTCTTCTCTTTATAATGCACGAAGTTTTTCATATCTTTATATTTCTTTTAATTAATATCTCACGTGCTATATTGTATACAAATGTATTTCATATGCTTTATAGCTACCTAAAAAGCGAGCTGTATATAACACATAATTTGCCATTGGGAAGATATTTAATAAATGTTTAATTAGTGACCATTTATGTAATTTTATAGACTCCTTCTTAGAAAAACAAGTCTTTATGAAATATTTGCATTGCCAATAACAAATTCCAGGTATATTTTGGCAATTACTAAATGTTTTCTCTTTTTCCATTTTCGTTTCCATTTTCATTCTATCCAGAATATAACCCTTTTTGGTATAATTGCTACCTAGATCAGAAATATTTGTGTTATAGGGTTGTACAAAAACAATGACTAAATGACTGCAGTTGTGTTTTGTGGCTTTTCAAATTAAGTCTTCCTTACCATTATGTGTTGCTATTCAGCTGTGAGGTCTGGCCCTGAAAGGCATGTTCTCTATGTCCCTTTCTCCTTGAATCTCAGTCATTTTGGTAGACTCTGTTCAGGTCTATTAACATGGGTCTGGGGATAGAGTTGGGAGCATGGACTAGGGTCAGGTTTCTGGTAAGAAAGCTGGCAGAAAGCTGAGACATTCACCACCTACGAGCATTTGAATTCAGTGCAGATTGAAATTCACTTCCTACGAATGTTCAAGGCAAGTCACTTGGCATGTTCCCAGGAAGTAAATTCAGAGGATGCACAAACACGGCCAAAAGGACTATCTTTGCATGTTCTTTTCATTTTCTTTCTGCAGTTCAAGCAATAGCAGATGATATATGCTTCTCAATAACCTGTTCTTCAGGGACTGAGGCAAGCTTGATATTAGAGGAGAGAGAGGGGTGGAGATCAGCTCATCTCATGGTGGGTCATGATCCCACTGTCCTAACTATGGTCTTTCCCTCACAGATACCTCATTGTTCATTACAGCAGTGCCACCTTGTAGTGGCTTTACTCTCTTTGCATGAGCTAGAATGAAGAAATGCCTCATAGCACTTGAGAGAAAAGGTGAAGGTTAAGAGTGAGGTTAAAGTCAGTTTAATCTCACCCTGTAAATCTGCATGGGAAATCCTTGAAGTTAGAACTATGTTCTTTCACTATTTCTTCCTGTTTGATGCTGAGCTGAAGCTTTTCTGGAACTGTGCATTTGGCAGGGTAGCAGAACACTAGTGGACTGGAAAGATATGTGAGAATGCCATACTCAGCTTTTTAAGTGTGCAATTTAGTATAAAATGTAGGGAGCAACACTGTGTATCAGAGGATTGAATTTGCTCCGAAAGTTCCACAAAAGGCTCCTTTTGCTAAAGACAGATTGTGCCAGTCCAACCTGAAAAACTGTAATTTAATTTGAAAGCACTGTTCTGCATTCCTTTTACCTGATCTAGATTGGTGACGAACCATAACATTTCTCTGTGGTCCACTGGAGTTCAATTGATGAGAATTTCTTAACTTCATAAAATGATTAAAAGCAATCCAAGTGTATATTATTAGCAAGGCTTCTGGGAGACAACTCAATCAGCAGACTCTGGGTGCCTTTATTGAAGGTTTGGTCAGCATTGATTGAATGGGAGAGGTTGAATGCTGAGCTAGATATTAATTGAGGGGAAGATTAGTAAAATGCAAGGCTTTATATTTAAAGTAACTTAAAGAACAAGTGATAGTAATGCTTGTGAGAAGAGTTTTTCTCAATTTGCCACAATGCCATGTAGATCAGTTGTACAAGAGTCAGTGTATCTAGCAATGGTGGGTGAAATCTGTGTGGCTGATTTTGGCAGCGGTCTGCTCCTGTGTTTTTCTTTAATCCAGTGCCTTGGACACCATCAGAAAGCAGAAAAGAGGAAATTGGTTGTAAGTGTACTGCCTGTATCTCATCTAGGAAACTCATCTCCTCCAGCGTGCTGTATCATAAACCAAAAACCAAATCCACTTTCATGAAATGTTTGTGAGTGATGAACCATTTCAGGATCATTCTGTTCTATTTGAGGCATTTCTATAAACAGAAGAAGGGTGATTGATTGTCTCATTGTAAAATGTATGTTGGGAATTAGGGACTGCCTTTCCTCTCTCCCTCTCTCTCTCCTCTCCTTTCATACTGGCTGGCTGTGGCTTTACAGAGAAGAAAGAGAATATGGATGCTTCCATTTTAAGTTTTTGTTCTGTTTATTTCATGAATACCCAGACAGAGGTGTGTCAAGGAGTCTGCTTTTTGGTGAATGGGCAACCAGATCTCTAGAGAATTAACCTGTTAACCTCAGTTTAGATATTAAGAATGTTTAAGATTAGATGAAGAGACTTGGCTGCTACTTTTAGTATAATGAGTTATTAATGATTGAGAGTTTGTCCCTTGATATTGCTGATTTTGTTGATAAAACCTTGAAATAAATATCTGCCATAATTTGTGCTCCCTTTTCTTGTCATGGAGCTCAGGGTGCTCCAGCAAGGCACATCCCTCTCAGGAAATTCATCAAAATCTATTCTTTACCCCACTGTGATGAAATCTTCAGAGGTCCTAAATGGACAAGCATGTGCCTGCTGAAAGGTAGAGAGTCTGTTGATGCTTAAAGAATTATCTGATTTGAGAGATTAGACTTTTCTATGACTTGCTCTTTCCCCTTTGCTGGTAACGGTGTTCTCTGTTCTCTGAATATCTACCTAGAAGAAAGTTTCACTGTCAGTCCCTGGCACTCCTAGGGCTTTTCTCATTCAGCTTCTGTCATCACTCCTTCTCGGTTACTCGGGTCAATGGGCCCCTTGCCAGGGAGAAAGCACAGTTTCTTAAGTTGAAGAATACTATTGGAATAAGAATAAATGGTTGTATTCTGTCCATAAATTGATTTAGACTGGAAATTATAAGATTTCTAAGGTCTTGAGCACTGAAGTTTTAGAAGAACTTTCCAGTAAGAGTGGGCAAACATAAAGTCGAAACTGGCTTTAAGGCGACTCTCAGTAATTCTATTTTTATGGGATTATATGCTTGCTCTTGGTAGCAGAGAAGCCACAAAGTCCCTTCTTACGACTAAATCCAATTATATTTTGCATGCAACCAATGGAAAAGTCTCTGCCTTTGCTATGTAACAGGAACTTCGGTTTTAATTATGCAGGCTAAACATCTTCCAGAAATATCTCCTGATGTAGACAAAGTTGTTATTACACTCAATATTTATGAAAACAATTATTGCAGCAAAGTAGGTTATACAGGGCTGAATTCATCATGTGCACACATTTTAAAGTTTTTTTTTTTGATCAGGTTTGTTCAAGATTCCCTGACTTATCAGGCATTTGATAATTCTCTCAAGTGTAGTCTAAAGACTTTTCTCTTTCAAGAATCAAAATGTTAAAGAGGTCTGTCTACAAGGACAGCGACATTCACATGCCTTTACTTGCAGATGATAGAACTCAGAGCAATTATCTTTCCCTTATTTTGTAGAGTTCTACAATGTTGTTTCTCCAAAGCGTTTTTCTCTATTTTTTGTCACACAGAATATCAGAGTCTTCTACGCACAGTACTTTACCTATCCCAGTAATGGACACAGAATGCAAATGAAAACTGAGGGCTGAGAGGCGATTGGAAGAATATCAGACAGTTGTTTGTTTTATATGATAGGACCACAGCAGTGTAACCTGAATACAAATTATCTCCAAATTATATGAATTGCAGATTTGTATATCTGAAAGGGGAGAGTAGCTTCCTACATACAAATGATCCAGAAAACTTCAGAGTCTGACCGACCATTTTAAACATCTCTTTTTTCCTTTTGATCCAAGAGTTCCCTCCACAAAAAATTTACTGTTTCTGTGTGACCAGAATTTCACTGTGGAAGTACTCAAGACCACCCATGTCTCCTTATGAACCAAAAGGTGGGCAGAGATAGGTTTAATATTTTGCTTCACCTGGGAATCTATAGTGTCTTTCTATGATTCATTGAGTCTGTGTGTGCTCAGAGTGGGTTTGCACCTCAGAAGGTTTGAGTCCCTTATAAAACACTGATTACTTCTGAAACTCTGGTGAGGTGAGGGGAAACTGCCCACTTGTACCACATAACGCTTTAGCAGTCATGTCATTCATCTAATCAGGGAGAAACCTGGGCTCAGTTCTCAACCTTGTTCAAACCCTATCTTGGCTGCAGACTCAAGAGATTTCTCCTCTCTCTTATCCTTTTTGACAGGGAGGCTTAAGAGTTGGGAAGGGGACCGAAAGGAGGCCAACACTGGCTACGTGGTTCAGTGGGCAGAGCTCTCAGGTGGAAGGGCTCTGCTTTTCATCAATCAGCGAGTGAAAATGGCCCAAAAAGTGGTTCCACAGGTGACAAGCAATTCCTGTCAGCTTGTTTTCTTCACTGGAAGGAAACTACTTCTATCACTGGATTTTCAAGCTCACAGTGGGCTGCAGATATTGCTAATGCAGGAGTGACAGTTCCTGACTTGTAAGCAGCTCTGTTCTTTATTGCTTCTGGCCCTGAGCACTTTTGAAAACTTGACTTACAGCACAGACTTGTTTAAAACTAATGCAGCCACTTCTTCAAATAAGGCAGTGAGATGCATACGTGTGAAGATATTTAATGTAGCATGACTACTCTAGCACAGCGGGTTCCTTGTCAATCCTTTCGGCATTTGCAGGAGAGAAGGCCCCTTGCTTTTTGGAGTATGCAAGAGAGATCTGGTACAAGCAGCGCTTCCTGAAGCACATTTTTAGGGAGAGGTGGTGATGCTGTATCTGTGCAGGTAGAGGCAGGGGTGCAGTTGACAGCTCCTCACAAAGAAGACGTGCTTTGGGCACGCGTGTTTTAGAGCACGGGTCATTGGCCTGCTGGTATTGTGGGAATGGGCAAACGAATCCCCAGTCATCTCAGCAGCAGAGGGAACGCGTGCTGCACAAGAACAGTAAGAACACCATGGCTATGGCACGTGACTGGGAGTTGGGAGAGCTGGACTCTATTCCTGGATGCTCTTTAATTTTTCAGAAGCTTTTAAAACTCTGTGCAGTATTAGATAGGTTTTCCAGAAGATATTGGTTATGTAATAAAAGCCATCTGATATTGTTTCTACTCCGCTGTGAAGATGAAGCGTTCTTATTATATCCTATAATCTCACTTGTGCTTTCTATTCTTAATGTTTTTTCTAAGCCCTGGGCTAAAAGGCATTACGATAGAAGTGATTCATCCAACAAAATGTCCAAATTGTGAAGCACCAAAACTCCGGCCTTTTTTTTTTGTACTTCTGAAGGCACTAAACAAAGATCAAGCAGCTTATGCAGCTTATACTGCACGAAAGTGCTAATACATGTTGAACACTCTTGGATTTCTGGAAGCTGGAATTTCATGTGCCACCAAACACATTGTTGATCTAAATTGAGGCCTCTCCAGATCCTTGTCTGGCCAAGGGATTTACTTCCCTTATGTCAAGGGTATGTCCCTTAGCACAGTATGGCACAGTGCAGTACTCCATGTACTACAAGCACTGTGTTACACTGGTGCAGTGCTGGCTTTTATCTGCTGCTTGTTCACATTAGTCAGAGCTAATTTATCTGCTGATTACTCACATGGCTTTAAAATTTCAGTAGCTGATATATGTTTTTCAGAGCTACTTCAGATATCTTTGCATTATATTATAATATGCATCAGAGAAATTATCACCACGTCAAGCACTCAGAAAGAATAATCAATGCCAAAATTAGTTGCTGGTGAATCCGTTCATTCAAGCTTCTTTCTTACATTTATTACTCTAGTTTCCTTCCGTGCTTCATACTAGTCTTTAATAATTACATGACATTGTGGGGGTTTTTGTTTGTTTGTTTTTGTTTTTCATATGGCCTGTCTATCAGTGCTCACAAGCATGTAATGAAAAGTTTGTTTGTTTGTTTGTTTGTGTTTTTCACGTAGCCCCTCTTTCATTGCTCACAAGGATGTAATGAAAATCTCTTCAACATTTCATTCTCACCCTGTTGTTTAATGTGGGGCCTTAGGCTTTAATTTGTGCACTCTGATCAGATTCTGCTTAACTTCCTCATGGACACTTCTCTGGCATTTAGTGCCAAAGTATTTGAATGTTTCTGAAATCCTAATGAATTTATTTTCACAGAACAGCTTCTAGGTGAGGAGGCTTTTATTATGGTTTTGTAGATGGGGAAATGAGGGACCAATGTTAATACATGGAGAATATGAGGACTATTTTTATGGAGTTGAAAGCACAACTCTCTTTGACTTTGGTAACAATGCTAAGCACTCAGCATTTCTACAAATAGTATCACAAGTCCCCAGGTGGATGCTCATAAGGAACTATGTGTAATTAGATATTCATAAAGAACTATCTGTAAGAAATATCTGTACTGCTCACTTAGCAGGGTTCAGCTTAAGTAATGTTCCCAGCATCACAGAATCTGGTTGTATGACATAGAGGGAAATCATCTGGGTTTTCAGTCTACTGGCTTAGTGAATAGTCTTGAAACTCTCCTTCCTCTTTCTTTCTAAGTCAATGCTTCATTTGCTGTATGCCATTTCATTTTGGCCATGCATGTCGCTGGGAGCCCTACAGACAGCTTTCTTTGAGTTCTTAATTCAGTCACGAGGCAATGACCTTTGTGTTGAAAAATATTGTGGGTTTAAAGACAAGAAAGATGACTTAAGGTTATCTTAGGCCATGTCAGTTCTGTGTAGACCTCCAATACAGTGCTGTGCTTCGGGAAAAAATAAAGCAAGACTTCTGGAGAGCAGTAGTATCTTCTACCAGAGTAACAGACACAGTGGACAGATGACTTTCCAGTGCATGACTCCTTCAGATTTGAAGCCTTTCTTCTTACAGCACTTGACTGGAAGTCATCAACTACAAAACTTGTCTTTTATGTCTCTTTTATGTCCTCAGACCACTATGTATACAAAAACAACCTTATATTAAAAAGCAAGCAGGAAAACCAGAGATTCTATTACATGACAGCAAACAGTCTCCAGGGAAAAAAACGAGTGGGTTAGAAAGAGGAGAGTTTGATCACAGGCTGTTGAGCTAACAGAGAAACTGAGAATAGTTCTCATTCTCTGTAGGAACCAGCCATTGCAGAGGAAATGGGTGCATCTTTTTTTTTTTTTCTTTTTTTCCCACTGTAGTTTCACGACTATGAAGGGACTTTTGAAACATGTAGTGATTTGAGCATCCTGGATTCTTCTCTCCTAGCAAAGGGCACATTGTGGTAATTTCTACCCGACTTGTTAGGAGATTAGATCAGCAACCCCCTGTCCCATTTCCACAATGAATTGTGTATTTGCATGAATCTGTCTGTCTTTTGTATCATATTCTAACAATAAATCATTTTCAGTCAAGCCTTTCAGTTGGTATTCACACAGTATCTGGCTGTTATACATGTGGAGGCACTTGGGTTAATTTAGGTGATTTTTTTTTCCAAACAATGCATGTGTCAGTTGCCATAAAATTTTCAAAGATGTCCTGAGTTTATGAATACTTTTGGCAAGAAAAATCTAATTTCAAAAAATTTCAAAATGGGGAAGAAGAGAGTTAGAACTATCTGCCAGGGTGGAGAGAGTCACCTTTCAGAAAGCTTTTCACTAACCAAAACCCTGGCTTTTATGGGCCCAAAGGTACTCTCTTGTCTTGTAGCAGCTATAGGACCTTGCAGAGGTAATTAAACATTCAAAGGAGCAAAACCTAGATTCCAGGTATCTTGTTTCCCAAGAGGGTGTTAGCCCCCATGGTAGAAAATAATGCTGTCTCTGGCCTACATAATATTTAAGTATTCCATGCAAAGTAAATCAGCTTACACAGAAAAGAATGACACTATAGTCTCCCAGAATATTTCCAAAATCTTCAGCTTGTGATGTTCATGATCACTAAAAGGAAAAGATTCCAGGAATTCCATCTGAAAAATCAAAACAATTGAACTCAAAGAAGCAGGGCCCAGAAAAGCGTAACTATATTTTCATGATCGTTCTTGTTGCATGCATGTTCTTTGGAGATTTTTAATCCTTTGAGTTATTATTTGACACATGGTTTATTTCCACTGTAGCATTTTAAGAAATGTTAATCTTTTGTACCTTCTGTGTTTTTATTCCCGAGAAAGATACTTAATTGAAAATATGTCTCCAATTCATCATGCAGCTCTGTAGGATATCACAATCTGAGTTAAGTTTAGGCAGAACTTCAGAGCTAATATCACATATCTAGAGGATTTTCATACTTCTGCTAAAACAGAGCCTCCTTAGGGTTTGAGAATGGTTCCTAGAGGAGTCAATAGGAAGAAATTCTCATCAGTGCTTAATGGAAAACACTATTCCTCCCTGCAAAGACAGAGATGCAGCACCACAGGATTTTTTAGTTGCTTTATGTGACAAAACATCTGCTTTCAAATTCTTTGATACTGATGAAACTTCTTGTACTTGCAGAGCAAAAACTTTCCTGTGTCTTGAAGGACTAAGTTGGAGGGGGAAAATTAAAAGAAACAAATCCAGGCTTATGAATGAATGGATAAGAAAGTTTTCCTATGTGTGCTTTAAGGATATAAATATCTTTTGGAAAGAGGATTTGTGTAGAATTGGGCACAAAGAAGGAAAAGAAGTTCAAAATGTGGTCCATTAGGGAGAAAGCTTCCTAAGGATGAGATTTCTAAGGTTGTTGGTAAGCCTTCCTGGAAAGAAAGTTCACTTCAGCTTGTGACCTGTAGATATTTAGTGGATTGCTTTCAGGTGCAAAGATATATGCATTTAAAATCACAGCAATATCTAGTGCTGTGTCCTATGCTACAAGGCCCAACCTGGAGAAATAACGCAGATCTATTCACTGGTTTCTGTTTCTAACTTCAATATATCTCATCCTATAGTCAGAATATCTTGTTGGTTAGAACTGCAGTTTTAGATGTGGATTCCAAACTAGCAACGAACTTAATGCTCTGAAAGCGCCAGACAATATTCTGTATTCTCCAAACACTCTTGGCTCTCATATCACACACACACACACACAAAAAGGAGTTTCCTGCATTGGCTGAAAAGTGCTGGCATATTTAATGTAAAGAAGTGCAGCTTCCATGCCTGATGATTGCAGTGAGCTTGTACCTACCTGATAAAGAAGAAATCATGAGGAGCTTAGATGCATGAGCTGTTAAGCAGCAGCTCACAGGCAGTAAGTACTAGACTAATCCAAATTACCTTATATTTGCCATGGGCTGAAAGCACACACAAGGAAAGTTACTGCTAATCAGCTGCCAGGTGATGGTTATACTGCTTGCTGTTTGTGCCTGGGCCCCAAGGAGCAATTTATTGTTATGAGACAGTCTGTTTGTGCCTAGCCCAGCAGAGACCTGATCCCTGAATGGCACTGTGACAGTATAGTGATGGATTGTTCAGTGTATGTGAGAGCTATTTACTTTGCAGCTTCAAATCTTGGACTAGATTTCTGACTTTCACCTGAATTTTTAGTGCATAAAGCAGCAGTATCCCTATCCTATCTATCCCATCCCATGTTTCATAACTACTGATGAGCTGTTGCTTTAATAGGCCACCGATTCAGGAGCTTTTTTTTTTTTTTTTTTCTTTGACAATTGTAGGAGCATCTCATCTCCTCTGCCAGATGATCAACTCATTCCTTCCTTCCACAGCGTCTCAGAACAAGTGTCTGGATATCCCTATGTGCATTATCTCTGCAATATTTCTCATTAACCCAGAACTCATACTGATACTTTATTGCTATGGTAATTCATTTCCTCAATCCAGCCTGGACTGTAAATATATTTATAAGACATGATGGACTTAAATATGGACATCTTTGTATATTATAAGATGAGTGATTGCAATCATCTAGTCTATTGTGGTCCTTCTAGTGACTCACAGCCCAAATGTGGTCCATGGCAGTCTCCCACCTGTCCACCTCTTTTAGCCTGAAGAAGACAAGGAGAAGGTGTTTGCTTAGGAAATGCTGCACTGCCTATGGAAGAAGTAGAGCTGGTGCCAGGGCTGTGTGGTGTGGAGACCTCATGTACAGTCATAGCTCAGCAAGCTGCATAATATTGGTGCTGTTTTTGTCTGAAAGGCAACTTGAGAACTGCAGTGTGGTGCTTGAGGGTGAATTGTTCCGATCTTGTCTGACTGACACCTTCACTTGGCAGGCTAGGAGCTCCTGTGATTTACCTCTGCTTTGAGCTGAGAAACTGCTTGAACTATGTGCAATTCTAGAAAAAAATCCAGTCTTGATCTAAACAACAGTAGTAACAGGGAATCCATTAAGATATTTAAGTTATGCAGTAGTTAGTTAATCACTTTTCTCTTAAATGACTGTCTCATTTTTCACCTGGATTTCTCTGAATTCATTTGGCTTCAGCTTTCAAGCACTGATCTCTGCTGGGCATATGGAAACTTTTTATCATTCAAAAATATATGGTGAGGGAAGCAATTAATGTTTGATACAGGTCTGCGCTAATGTGATTTTCATTTATTCACTTCTTTTCCTACCTTTGTCATTTAATGTTACACAGAAAAAAAATTGTCTTCCGTAAAGGTTCATAATGCAGTCACTGAAGCGGTTGAGGTAGAGTTGCAACTACTGGAGGTGCACTCATGTCTAATAAAAAATTAGAGAGTGTGACTTAGTACCGTTGTGAGTGCAGGCCTGGCAACACAGATGTCACTGTGGGCCCTTTCTACCTGCCAGATACAGCAAGTTTGTGTTTGCATGGCCAACCCTGCTAAGCTTGCTGCTGTGGCATAGCTGCCGAGGGACCACAAAGAGTGCAGTCTCCTATCACTGAGTATAAAGATATATTGTGTTTCTTAATTTATTCCTCTCTGATCTGTATCTCTTGTCATGAAATTCAAATTAATTCTTACCACTTAGGAGTCAGCAAATTGCCTGTTTATTGGTCATGGGAATGATCTGAATGGAAATTCAGTCGAGCAATGTTACTGAAGTTTGAATAAACAAGCATCCCTCTGGCAGCATATGTCTGTCATAGTTCTAAGAGTAAACTAAGGCTTAGGCCTTATGAAATATGTTAAAACATATTTCAAGAAATAATTTGCTTAAACATTAGGATCTGGTTACATGAGAGAACTGAGATCTGGTATTTAAATATCTTTGTGGAGCTGACCTTGCACTTTGGACACCGGAATAATGGACTAAATATTTCTGTGTGCAGATTCAAATGAAAATCAAACATAAAAGAAAGAGAAAGGAAGTAAGGTTGGGTAATAAGGGAAACAGAAGCTGTCCTGCCCATAATACACACAGTCAAACACAGTTCCCTGCTGAGGGAAATCAGAGGCAAGAAGTAACTAAGGAGTTAAGAGAATAGGCTGGGAACGCGGGTAGATAATTATGGCAAAAGGCGCTGCTGAAACCCTTGCTGATGTGGTCTGAAGGATGTATTTCTCCTTGTTATTTCTGTGCTGTGGTACTTAACAACTGGGTTAAACAAACATGGATAACTTTGGGTGTGATTAAGTTCAATCTGGCGGATTCTTGGCAGTAACTGCCTAAGGAGCCACTTTGCAGAGGTGACACAGAGGTAGCATCTGACACTTGTGCAGGTCAGACCACTTCAGCACTGCTAGCAAATAGAGATGTGATGAGATGGAATGATGAGGAGAGAGATGAGATGCAGCAGACTATCTTCTATTCTGCCAGAGAAGGCTTTTTCCACAGTATATTCCTGTGTTTGTCCGGTTTGACTTTAAATTATTCAAACAACGGGCATCCCTGAAGTAACCTGTTTCATAACTAGAATCTCAAAGAGATCCTAAGCTCACAGAACGAACCCTGCTGCAAGCAGTCTGAGAGAGCTGTGTGTGCTGATTTGGGATAGGCTTTGGACCATGGAATATAAATTGTTCATGATCAGACACAGGTGTTGAACATGACCGCATGATCTAAGCTGTGGATCTCAACTTAAAACAAACCATCCAACCACGTGTGCCCTAATTTTTTTCATTAGACATGTAAAGATACCATTCTATGAGGTCCACAGTGGAGATTCGTTTCAGTAGCTGCTAGATGGTAGCTATAATATCAGACCCCATTAAGGGTCTTACTCATGATATTTTGATGTTTTTCTGCTCTATAGTTTGGTGCTTTTCTGATGTTCCTCTAAACTGCATGTTTCCAAACTGGCCTAAATTGTACTGAACTCCTTCCTTTTAAGGAGTTAAGACAATAGAAATCCCTGAAGAGGGCTTGGACTCAACATGGATCAATTGGTGATAGCAGGGCTTGTTTTGTTGCTTCAGCAGTGCATGTCTGTTTGGCTGCCTTGAGTAGTCATGCACAATTTACTTCCCCTCCTGGGAGGGAACATAAGTGTTCTTGAGCTTTGCCAGAACTTTGCTTTTCTGCTTCCTCTGTTTCTGCTGGAAAGATGTTTAGGGCACAGAGACCCTTAGAAGATACACATAATGATGTATTACAAGGGCAGGCAGTGCTTCATATGGCAAGATACACGTGCTGTCCTTTTCTGCATTACAAAAGGAGGCTGTGGGACACCAGAGAAATGTATAGAGCAACTGCTCTATAACTGCTGCCTTCAGTATTCTTCCTGGCACAGAAGAGCCTGAGAAAGCATCTCTGATGAGTTGAGTAGTGGACTATCACAGAGAAATGAAGTGAGTACTGAAACAGATGTGCAACGTCAGTACTGCTGATCTCCAGCATCTGTAAACTTGAGTCACCACAATTTGAGATTTTCTGAAAAAAAATCATGACATTAAATAAATTCTGTGTCTTTTTAAAGATCTTTTATTTTGCTTTTATAATTTCAGGCATTAGGGCACCAAGGAAAACAGGTATCACCAAATAAATGCTGGTACCAAAACACAGTAGATGCTTAAGAACAGACGTACTGGATCAGGCCAAAGGTAAAAATGTTTAGTTTTCCTTTGCATTGACAAGATTGATTGTCCAAGGAAAGAATATTAGGCCAGGGTCTCACACAGTGTCACTTCCTCAATGTGTCTCCTCCATAGCCTGCATCTGAGGAGGTTTCTATGCCCAAATTTGTGTTGCTGGATTTTTCTTACAAACATATATAAACTTTTGGCATACACAGCATCCCGTGGCAACAAGTTTCACCATTTTACCGTGTCTTGCTGGGTAGGGAGAAAAAAAAATACAAAGGCTTTTTTTTTAAGGAAGGAGAAAACGGTAATTGCATTGCTGTTCCTGCAGCTTCCCAGAGATTTCCCCTTCGCTGCCCACGCCAGCCCTGCAAGAAGCTGGTCAGCACTTACCCCTTCTTTCTGAAGTGTCAGTGGTTGATCCCTCTTATGTGCCATCTCAGGATATCAAAGAACAGGGCTTCCTTCTGCACTCTAAATTGCAGCCTAGCAAAGAGAGAGAAACTAGGACCAGTAAACAGGTTGAGCCTGTGTCCAATTAAAGGAATCCACCCACACAACTCTTGTCCTGCATTTTTTCTATTTGCCAGAATGTGCCAAAGAAAAGTGCATTTTTATTTACTAGTAAGGTCAAGAACCCTGCCAGTTTCCCTAAGTCAGGGCGGGCAGCAAAAAGTTGGGGTTTTCTAGAAGTATCTGGAATGCACTGGCAGTAGGTCAGAAATATATGGTCTGGGAGTAGAGATATAGGCAGCAAATGATATTTTAAGTTAATGTAGTGTTTCCTAAGGAGGTGAATGTGAGCTGGCCCTGTTGCTTCTCTTGCCCTCATCCTTACATTTTGTGCTGGAGTAGAGAGAGAGGCCATGTGATGCAGGATTGGCTTTGATGTTTAGTGCCCAGGTGAGAATTGTTTAAAACTTGCATGAGTTTCAAGCCGCTTCAGAAGTTCCACACATTTCCAGAAAAAGAGAGGAAGATAAAAAGGAGGGAAGACAAACTGAGGAAGACAGAG
>NW_010577494.1:21608-59662 GCF_000705375.1 Tinamus guttatus | reverse complement strand
GCTTTGTATCCAAATGCCTTTGCTACTCGGCTGGTATGTGTATGCATTGTAATGCATTTTTCAAGCTATATGGTGATCGAAGCCATGTCTGGTATCAGACGCTCGAATGAAAGTAAAAAGCTGTCAGCTGTATGCCCTGAAAATACACTCCTTGCCTTGGCTTTAAGCCGCTAAAACACAATTAAAATAGCATGAACGGGATGTGTCACTGAAATGAAGATCACAGTGTTCCATCACAACCCTCTGCCTGTGCCCTCTGGAGACCTTGCAACAGAAGGTGAGCCCTGCAAACCGTTCACATCCCTTGAGTGCTGGTGCACAGGTAAAGTAACTTAGAAGCACAGCCAGAAATTTATGGCAAGAGCAAAATGAGGAGAGAAAGCAAGAATATAAAAAGAAAGTGACAGAAAAAGAGACAAAAGACAATTGCATATAAGCTGTGTCTTCATTTTTCTCCTGCTTTTCCGATATTTTTCGTAGTACAAAGAAAGGGCTCAACACTGTCAGCAGTAGAGAAATGTATACTGTGTCTCTAAATCATTCCACGTTATCTCCAGTAAATCAGCAAGCTGATGATCACTGCAGCAACAGAAACCCTCCTTTGCCTTGGTGCTGCTAACGGATTGCGTGGTCTGATGTTGCCATGCTGCAGGTGCTCTGATGACTCCGTATTCAGAATGTAAACTACTGTCTACAGAAAAACTGATCTGGCCCTTCTACAGCAGATTTTAGGTCTGAAAGTTAGGACACTGGTGCCACACATATTTCAGAAAAGCAGTGGTGTTTGAGTTGCTTCCCAAAGTTCAGCATCCTTAATGTATTTGACAGCAATCTCCCTTGCTAGGCAGAGTGTTTAGAGCCCCTGGGTGGGACCTCTCTGTAGAAAACCACATTGAATACATTTATCAAATTTGTTAAAGGCTACTTGGGTGGCAGGATGGTCTGATGTCTCCCAGGGATCCACATGCTGCTGGTTATAACTTTGTCCCTCACGTTTGCTAGTTCTCTGTCACCAGGTAGGTGAGCACACACAGCCCCAGCTCTATAGCTGGAGTCCCTTCAGTGTCACATTGACTTATTTTGAGACCCCAGGTTCTTGCATTTACTTTAAGCACATATCAATCCTGCCCCCACTTCCAAAACACACCTGACCCTCACTGTGGTCTCTGCACAGCAGCTGGAAAACCAGCCTGCAGGGCTTGTTCCAGGAATGCAGTCCTCCAGGCTTGGGAACAGGAGCGTCACATGCCAGTCTTTCTTTGTGGAGGTGCACTATGAAAAAAATCCTTGATTTCCAGGCAGTTTCTTCTGCTACCCCCAAAATATCTGTCTTCTGAAGAAAGATGGGCAACTATTTGATCCCAGCATTTTCTGTGGTAGGTGTTGTGTCCCCAGGGCTGAAGAGAAATCAGGAAAACAATCACTTAGAGCTGAGCAGATGTAATACAAACCCCTTGTCTTGGTCATAGAGGTCAAAATCACTGCACTTCTGAGAGGTACTGATAGCAGAGGTCCTTATTCAGAAGAGCACTAAAGTGCAAAATTAAACTTTGAGTGTGGCATAATGCCCTCTTGGCTTAGCAGAACAACTGCCTTCTCCCAACATGTAGGTTTAAACATGTGCTTAAAGCTGGGCACACATAAGTGCTTTGCTGAGTCAGGGTGAGAGCAAACTGCTGTTCTATGAATAGCAATGAGGGACTGAAAACCCTTTTTCAGGACACATCAACTTGAAAAGCACGCTCTGGCTGCAAGTTGTATCTGTTCTAATTAGCAGTAGGCCTGTGATTGAGCCAAAGTAGCAAGGCATAAAATGTCTCTCCTCTAGGGTTGATAGTTCTTCTCCTTGTTGTATATTGAGCTCTGTTGTTCTTACAGCTTTGTGTTTCTCCTGCCTGTTGTGTTTGCCTAATGTGTTATGCAAGGTGGCCTTGCTCCTGCATGTCGCACCCTCTTTGCCTTAGGCTCTGTGCAAGGGCGCTTTTGCTAGGACTCATCTGTTCTTCTTGAGATGAGCCTCTGCAGGTGCACATCTCTCTCTCTTTGAATCCTCCAGGGGCAGAAGAACAACCTTCGTGACTTGCATGATAGCCTCCAAAAGGCAGGAGAGCTTCACTGCTGAGGAGCAATGATATTCTGTCCCTGGAGCAGGCAGTAGGTACTAGAGAAATGGCAGCTCAAAGTCTTTTTTTTTTTTTTTTTTCATTTTTGGGTTCTCACATGGTGTTGGTGGGAACTGAGCCAGCTTTCAGTCTTGATGTGGGGCTGGAAGGGCAGAGAGGGAGGTGTGGGGCAGCTCCCAGAGTTTTCTTTGCTCCACGCAGTGATTGTGAGGGGGCTGAGTAGGGGGCTGAGGGTGGGCAGGCCTGGGGGGCAGAGGGGATGGTTTATATCTGGTGGAAACCAAACCTGAACAAGAGTAAAACAGAAGAAACTTTGGAGGGGTTCACAGCTGTAAAGCTCGATGGCACCTCTGTGCAAAGGGCTGATCAGATGGTGATGAACCAGAGAAGCAGGGAGAAGCAACCATTGGACTTTTCCCTTCGATGGGCTCATTTTAGATCTGATGCTGTAGGTCACTATGTGCCCAAATGAACAGTTGTGTCAGAGCAGGGAGAAGGCAAGATGACTTTTGGCTGTGAGTGGCAGCTTAATACCTGCTTCATCATCTACCAGCTTAGGCACATCACTACTGAAGGCAAATGGGTCCTGGTATAAAGATAGCAAAAATAACTTTCTCATCTGTTTCCAGTCTTTCAGCGATAGTCAGCTCCCACCTAAATGGTCTGTGGGTCACCTGGGGCTTATATTCAAAAGTGCTCTACAACTTGGCACCCAGCTTCCTCCATAGTGCAGCACCTCACCCATAATCAGCAGAATGAGCCATTTCATCATCTGGCAGGCAAGAAGCTCCGATTCATGTATTTCATGTGAGTGGAAATGGGCTTCTCTCCCACCTTTTTATCCCTCCATCCAGATGTGTCCCAGCATGGCAAGTCTGGTGCCAAATGTTGCTGCAATCTGCAGAAAAAAAGTAAACAGAAAAGAACAAACAAACACACTGAAAAATCTGGTAACTCCTCAGTTTTCAAAGAGATTCACAGCTCATGTACCTTGCAGCATTACCAGCACATCAGTAAAGTCTGGCTACCTCTCTAGAAATCCAGTGACCTGCTGATCTCTGCCTTGGGGTGCCCTTGGATGGAGTTAAGTGCAGTGCAGCCCCTCTCCTGGCATTCCACAGGACCCATGAAGACTTCCACGTGCTTAGCTGTGGCCTAGTGTCATATATGTCAATGTGTGTCAGCCTCCTGGTGATTGTATCCTGAAGCCATTTTAGGTTTTGATGACTGTTCATGAGCTGGCGTTTTGATTTATAGCGGTCATAAGCCTATACATGTGACAACTGGCTTTTTTCTTTCTTTTTTTTTTTTTTTAAATGGGAGGCATATAATATTCATACGGCACAGGTGGACTAAAAAATGTGTTAGCCTAATGTCTACTTGGAAAAATAATTTAGCAAATACCTTAAATATAGATGTTGAAGTCTGAAAAGGGGCTTTTGCTGAGGATTGTGTAAATATGTGAAATTCACAGTTTTCTTGGTGTCTATGCAAAGTTTGGACTTCTGATTGCTAAATATAGGGCTCTGATCCTGGCAAGCATTTATTTGCCTCTCTCTATATGTATATATATTTTCTTTTAACCGTTTTTGCATACTGCCACGGTGACTTCAAGATAATAGCCCAGTGTGTGAAATCCATGTCTCGACTTCAAGGTCTGGGGCCAGGGTTGCGCTCACTCGCGCCTTCTTTCATTCATCCCACGGCCAAACTCACGGAGACTGTTGCTATCTCAGCAGCAGTAGGATCAGGCTGTCAGATAATTCTCTTTTCCTGTGTGACCTTGTGATAAGCCTGGAAAGGGTAGTTGTTTTCATGGAAGAGGAGAGGTGAATAGAAATGAATTGTTTGTGCGCTGTGCTCCTCTCAGTAGGTACGTCACGGACGTTTCTCCGAAACTGAACAATTATTGTGCATGAAGATCTTTAAAAGGAATAAGTCAAGTCCAATGCATGCTGCGTTTTTGCATGCATTTTTCATTGTGATCTATGTGTAAACAGGTAAAAAATTAAAAAAAAAAAAAAAAGCATAAATGAGCGCATATGGCACTAATGGCAATTGGTCAGCAGAGGGCAGGGTTTGCTGAGTAGAAATTCTTCCTGGCAAAAGAAAGAAGGCTCGAAAAGAGTGTACGAGGGAGGAATTTTGAAGATATGTTTTTCCCCACTTTATTCTGCTCTTCTAAGCTTCAGCTTTGGCTTTGCTACTTAGAACTGTTTGAAATATTTTTGTAATTCTTCTTGGTTGCCAACTACACAATACCATTAAAGCTTCCATTCAGCTAAGTCATTAGAAATATGTTTATGAACTTTGCAGATTCAGGGATTATATTTGAATTTTCACAAATAGTATTCTTGAAACTCATGTTCTGGCGTGTTTCTCTCTTCTGGGAAACTGTCAAACAGTAGCAGACTTCACTACAATAAATTTGCCACACAGGAAGACTTGTGGAGGTATTTTTCTAAGCTGAAATCAGGACAAAGCCAAAAACTCCTCCACAAATGAGTTTTAATTACAGGGAACAAGAATAAATTCTGGACTTTCTTGTCCTAGTAGTAATAAGCACCTGAAAACAGTTTGAGAAGGATATTAAGTAAGTTGGCTTTTTTTTTTTCCCTTTAATGGACTCTCAAGGCATTTGAGTCATTAAAATTTCCAGATTGAGTGTACTGAATCAGCAAACTATTTCTGTTATTTTATATCAATAAGCAATCCCTATGAGCAGTCCACTGGTAGGAAAACTTATGCAACTATATAAAACATGTTTTCTCTATTAAAATTAAAGTGAATGGCTTAATCTAAGTCTTAGGTTTCTTAGTAGTAAGTAAAAAACTGATTCCTTTTTAAACTGCCAGAGGAAAAGTTGTTTAGGTTTGGGAAGGCTTCGATCTGGACCTGCTTGAGAAGTGTATCTTTAGATGCTTTCATCTGTGCCTGAGTTTAGAGCAGGTTTACAGGAAATTGCACATATGAAATATATGTAAAGTTATTTAGAGGGAAGTTAGTCACGGGAGAAAAAAAATCATAACAAGAATGAAAATGTTTTTCTTAATCTCTGATATACTTGGTATATTTATGTTTGTATTAGCCCCATTCTACTTTCATTACAGTCCAAATGATTCCTATTACTATTCTCTTAATATTATTAGATGAATTTTGTCATTGATGTTGGTCGAAGCAGCTGGATTCTGCAATAATGTAAGGCTGAGCTATATGTGCCTTAGCCGTGCTTAAAACAGAAGAGATAAGAGAATTAACTACCTTAGTCCTTTCAGTTTTCCCTGTTGTTCTCTGCTCCACTGAGATGCCACTGCTCCACTTCAAATAAATGTGAGGGAATGCAGGAATAAGCAGATCCTCAGGGGGAATAAGTATGTTGGCTAGGAGAAGCTGGTCCTTGTGAGGAGCCTCATTTAGGCACCATCTGATGCTCTGGAGTTGGCAGCTTAACCAAAAAAAATTCTCTTGCTTAAAATTTGTCTAATAATATAGAATGATGGGGGCAGCAAGGACTCACTTGCCTCATCATTCACTACCATAAGAAAGACATAAAAAAAAAAGAGGAACAGTATAAGGTCTAAGCAGAAAGGTGGTAAGATACAACATATTGTAGTAGCCAGAAGTTTTGGAAAATACTGTGATCCCCACCAAACTGCACTGTGATGCTTGAGACTCTGGGACCTGAGACACAGGTGACTTTAAATACACCAAATGCCTTTTCATAAATGGAGAACTGAGGGAAGATACCAAGTGCACTGGTTAGGAGAGCCAGTGGTGCAGGAAGGAATTAACCCCTAACTAACAGTGCTGACCACTGTCCTTCCTCTCTTCCTTCAGCTTTTACCATTTATTATAAATAAGGGATTGTTTTCTGAGCATGTCCTGCTATCTAAGCAGTGAAACTCTTGCAGAGATCTCTTGGCTTTTCTGTTCATACGTACAAGCTTTCAGAAAAATATAAGCATGGCTTATATTTCAGGCTGAGCTGAAAAATATTTTTTTTTAGAACCAAACTTTGCCTGAAAGTTGATTTCAGAAGTAAAGTTGTGTTTTTGTTAGACGTGTTCAGATTAATGCGCACGGCAGAGCAGTGAATATTAAAGGAACTGTCAAGAAGGAAAGTCTGTGTACAGGATAAATTAGGACTCTCCAGGGATTAAAAAGATGTAGGATTTTTTTTAAGTAGCTAGCCTACTATTGAAAAATAATGAGTAGTTTCCATGGCAACCTCACTTTCACATGGTGCACACACACCATAGCCACATAAAAAAGAACAGTATCAAAGAAGGAATAAAACCGAGCTGCACTGTTTGGCTTTTTTGAAAAATTCCTCCTTCCATAACTCCGTTTACAATGTAAAGATCAGTAAATCATAGAGAATGGTTTTTTTTTTTTTTTTTGGATGAAATAATTACTAGAACGTTCATACAAATATTTTGAAAAAACGAAGCCAAATGAGAAATTTTGCCGAAAAGAAGACTGGAAAAGCTTGTGCTTCTTTCCTGTCCGCACTGTAGTTAGAACAAAGTCAAAAGTATTTCAGGTTATCAACATCTTCTCAATGGCCCTACTTTCTTAGCTGAGTTAAGTATAATCAAGAAACTACTGCTTTTATTTCCAAAGTTCATGCCAGGGTATTTGACGAAGTGAGATACACACATGTTGTTCATTGTTTGACCCATGTGGAATATTTGTGAGAAAGGCCAAGAGCAAATCAAACTCTCATGCCCACAAATTATTGAAATATCCAGTCTGCATTTCTCTGAAAGTTGACTAAAGGTTGTGATTTCTTCAAACAAGCCAGGATTCATTTATAGTTATACAAAGAAACCAAGCAGATATGATATAATCTTGAAAAGAAAATTCTGCAACTTTAACAGAGGTTTGCTTTGACAGCGATGTTTGCATGTCAATTTGAACACAAAATACCCAACAACTTTTGAAGGCCATAAATTTTTGGGAACTGAAGCTTGAGAAGCTTTCAAACACCCTAATTGTGGTAAGCTGATCTCTCACTGTGTGTTCTCAAGAATATTCCACTAAATTATCTGACACAATCTAGGAAGAAAACTACATATTTTTTTCTTTTTCTTATACCTACCTACTTTAGATTACAAATGAAAGGAGATTTTTAAATATAGAGAGGGGAAAGGATTATAAATATAAAAATAGTGATCATTAGACTAAATTAGGATCATTAAATTAAACTAGTTTGGGATAAGGATAGGTTCTAGGGATAGAAACAAAGAATGTGGGTCGTGGTTGAAGGGTGAGAGAATTTGCCAAGAGAAGTAATGTCTCTGAGAAAAAAAAAAAAAAAGAAGACTTGGTGTCATAGAGGAATATCATGTGAAGGACAAGTTCCCAGTGCATTACCCCAGAGTCCAGAAAGATACACAGGTCCTTTAACTCTTGACAGAGGTTAGATTAAGTCTTCGTCTGGCCCTGATGGGATCCTTAATTAAAAAGTGCAGATGGGCTACTGTCCACATTTCAAGAACATTTAACAAATGAAGAGGATCCTGGGGGAAGTTCTAAGGGTGAAGTCAGGAAGAAAAAAATATACCTTGATCAGGGAGTTAAATGAGTTTGATGTGTTTAGTTTGTGAAAGAGAAACTTCAGAGCTCAGGTCTGTCTGATCTGGTTGAAAAAGAGGTAAACAGAGCTTCAGCTTAAAATAAGCTGAAGATAGGAAAAGATTTTAAAATAAGGCAGGTAGACACAACCCACCATTGGCCCTTACCACGTTATTTGTAATTGACATTGCAATGGGAATTTTTTAGATCAGACTTGGTAATTGTCTACAAAACACTCTAATTCAAATAGAATTCACATTCAGAGAAGATCTTTAGCCATCATTCTGCTTAAGTGATTATAAATGCCTTTTATTGATGAATGTATTAATCTCCCTGGTTTCTGAAAGCTTTGCCATGTGAACTGTAGCAATTGCTTCAGGACAGATGCTTCAGGATTATTGATATACATCTCTCTTACTCCACTATCAACTCCTCAAGGTAGTTTATCCTCCTTTTACTCAAGGTATCATTCAATCAGTCCAGGCTTGATTAACTCAGCTTACCTTACATTTATGGCAGAGTGCCAGGTCATAAAAATTGGATATGTGCATAGTTATTGCAGAGCAACTGATATCTAGTAATTTCCTGTGCTGAAGTCCTTTAGAAATACCAGCATGTACTGTACTGTAGACTGCATTCTTTTTTTTTTTTTTTTCCCTCACAGGTTTCGAAAATAGAATGGAATTATTTATTAATTGCAAACAGGAGAAAAAAATATATAAAAATCATGAAATTCTGTATTTGCAGCGAAAATCCTCACAGATAGTGAAGTACAGTATAACCCATCCTTTAAAATATAGAGAAGAGCTTAAATTCTGAAGCATTAAGCATGGCACCAGAGGGATTGTATCCTTTAAGCTGGATATGTAAGCTGTATCCTTTAAGTTCATGTGGTTTCTTTATTTACAGAGAAAACCTCTATTCCAGTCAGACTGTTGCAAATAATCATTTTTCTTACTGATATTTTCCATTCCTTTTTCTTATTCCTGTATACAACTTTTCATATGGCCTTAGACTTACTAATTTAAAAGAAAAATCACCAATAATAAAAATAAGTCACCCTGGACTCTCATTGATACTATCCAACACTTCCAGTTATGCTACTTAGAGCTATCACATCTCTCTTGATAAAATAATTCTTAATGCCAAATGCTAATTACTCATGGGAATAGGCTTTTCTGTAGCCCCAGGTTGTTGCAGAAAATGACAGCTTTTGATATTACCAAATAAAATAATATATTGTTTCTCCTGTGGCATTTTAATACCTACCACATTTAATGAAAAGTAGATTTTTAAGGTCATTTCATTAGTAGGGCCCACTAGGGTTCTTTTTGTGTGTGTCTGATTATACTGTCATAGCTTTTAAACCGAGTTTCTGAGTAATTTTGTTTTTCTAGGGAGTTCACTCAAGTTTCTTGAGCTTTGAAAGCCTGTTTTCTCCACTTGCATCAGAGAAAAAAAAAAAAAAAGAATCCCGTATGTTTGCTAGGATGAAAGCTGCCATGTGATAAGTTGAAAAAGATTCCAGCTCATTTTGTTTCTGTGAAGATCTGAAGTACATTTCTCCTTCATCAGTTATATGACTCTGTATCCCACATCACTTACTTTTCAATTTATCTTTTTTTTGTTTTTCCAATTCTATGCTCTTTTGGGAACATATTTTTATTACTTCGTGAATCCTCTGCTGCTTTTTACAACTATTTGGATTATTTTTAATACTTTCCATGTGAATTACGAAAAGCTTTAGCTGCTACCTCAAGACCCTGTGTTCACCAGCAAGCCGTTTGCACCAGTGTCCTGCAGGTCTGATCCTCACCCCTGTGATTCAGTAGAGAATTTCACCAGTCGTGTCATGGAGGAGGCCTTATAATCACGCCACATGAGCACAGTTTGTTGCATTTTTGCAGATGAAATCAAGGCAGTCCATGGTCCACTGTCCTGGCAGGAACTTCCCCTCTTTGCAGTCTCTGAAAGCCAGGTGACCTGTCAGGAACCCAACTGGTAGGACAAGATTAACCTTTGCAGAGCCTGTCCCCATTCAGTGTACCCTTGCACGATGTCTCTGTCCTGCTTTTCCCATTTGCCGTAGATCCAGAAAGACATTTTTGCTCCCAAGAACTCTTCTAAAGCCATCACAGCAGTGAACTGGTTAAATAACTGCCCCCATTTCAGGTATCAGCAGCGCTAAACAGAACCTTCAGGTCTTGTCTGAGCCTCACCTCAAGTTACCTAGCTAAGTGCTGGTGTGTCTTCTTCAAAGGCCAGCTGCCATCTGCTGGTGGTGTGTCTTCTTCAAAGGACAGCTGCTATCCTTGCTTACTTCTCTGCAGAGAGCAGAAAGCCTTTGAAAGTACCTTCTGCCTCATCAGAGTAATGAGCGCTTAAAAAAAAAAAAAAGAGAGAGAGAGAGTCAGCTCAGTGGTTCAGAATTTTGCTGGATTCTGTGTAATTAATTAAGATTTTTTTTAAACATTGGTTGCTCTGCCAGTCTGTGTATCTAGGTTGTGCCAGTTTCTAGGATTCCCCTCCACCCCCATCCCCGCCCCTCGCCCCGGTTCCTTGCACAGACGTGAGCAGCTGCAGCCATGGAAGACTTCTTTGTAGAGGAAGCAGCTCCAGTGGAACAGGTAGGCGGGCTGGGGTGGGCTCTGAGCCCTCGGAGCGTGCAGACACTCTGGAGGATATTTAAAGCCAATGGACCTAAGCTCCAACCAGCTAACAAGCTCTGTTACCTGCGAAGGAGCAGGGAGGAAAGGATCTCTCATCGATACTTCAGGTGTAGCTCAAAGGAGCCTGCAACGTCAGATAAAGATGCCCTAGTGTCTGCCTGGAAAACATTAAAAACTTCTGCAGGCGGCCAGAAACCTCTGTATACTGCTCACGGGGCAGGCCTTGCTGCTAGCAGAGCTCTCCTTTCTGGGGAGGAGAGATTTTACCAGGAATAAAGCATGGTAGGGAAGGTCTGAAGCCTTGTGGGGATCAAGGGAGGAGAGGAGCGAGCTGGACGCTTGTCGCATAGGCCTGGATGAGACAGACTCCTTAGCAGATTCCTGCTCGGATTGGGTTTGTTGGCACCGCATTGCTTCTCTGTCCTTTCAGTTTTGTGTTGTATTGGAGAAAGATAACCGAGGAGATCATTGCAGTACAAGTTACATCAGGACTAAATGTCCTTTGTTCCTTACGTTGACCCACAGTGTATTCTTCTTAGGTGATTTTTTTTTTTTTGAATACTTGTTTCTTTGTAGTTATTTTCTTCTCTGCTAACCCTCTTGCTTCATCCCTGCTCTACATTACTAGTAGACTAGTAGTACCTTTGGACAAAATGCCTTATACTGATCATTGTGTATGGGAGAAATTTCAGCCTGGTTAGTGTCATAGAGTTTGACCAAAATGATGCAATGCAGCTGGTGACTTGATAATGTTCAGGCAAAGTCGGATGCTGGTAGCATTTCCTTCATTAAGAGAAAAGAGAAGTCCAGAAGGCACATTTCTGCCATGCAGTTGCTGTAGCATTTGAAGAGACATTTTAGAATAGTGCTAATACAGACTGCCTAAGATGTAACTCCATACAAATCAAGATTTCCAAGGTCCATATGTGGAAAATAATGTGCCAGTGTTAATTAGTCAACCTCACTTTTTGACTAATGGGCACATTTTAAAATGAGCTCTTCTCTTTCACCTCATCGGGAATGTGGGCTGAGTTTTGTTGGTGTTTCAGTAGCTCCTAAAAACATATTTATTAGCACTAACAGAAGTCTATGCACTTTTACAGGGAGACCATGCACAAAATTATAGCTGAATGCATACCGTGTCTGAAGCCGGCAGATAAAGCTGTGAGTGTAGGAGAAACCTGGGGAGTTGAGTGAGAGAAGCTGGTTCCAGCATTGCTGGTTCGTGCCATGGAGGTGCCAGGCCTAGTTGCCAAAGCAGGATGTTGCATTTGTGCAATGGCAACTTGCAAAACACTTTGCTTCTCTGCGAGCTTCACTGTGTGGATGAGCATGTTATTCATCTTGCTGCCTTTCCTTTCATTGTAAAAGGGGAACATCTCCCAGTATCTTTAGCCCATGGAGATACATACCTAATGAGCCTCCCAGACAGTATGGGGCATCTGTTCACATAAGAGGACCTTAAATAATGAGCTGATGCTCACTTCATGGCTGCAATGCTGTTTTGAAGCTAAGGAAAAGATCTGTGGTTCTAACTAGAAAAGCTAAAGAATTCAAGCCTGCTAAGTAACAGTAACTTCTCAAGAAATGTTCAGGACATTCTTCTGATAAAAATATTTTGAAGAGAAAGATTCATGCTTTGCAAAGTCATTTCGTGTTTCCTGATTCTTCTTTGAAGTGAAAGTTTGCCATTGCTAAACTAATTTGACAAGTAAATGCATATTGAACGCTGTGATTTTTCTTTATGGATAGCAAGAAGAGCTAGGAGTTATGTTCCTGTGTTAAATAACAACGTAGGCACATCAGTAATAGGGTCCCACTTCTTTAAGCAGATTTATTTGAGCGATTCAGATACAAGCTCATAATTCATGCTATATGGGCAATTCTCTTCTGCTGGGTAGCTCATTTTCATCTGCCTTGATGCAGATGTTTGGCTACCAAGCAGAACAAGACTCCAGTTTAATGTTAGTGTCGATCTGGGATTTATGACTTTGAAAGTGTCCTGTTTAATTGCCTGTTTCCCCTGGGAATGGTGTGCCAGAGTGTAAAGAGCACAGCAGGACCCCTACAGAGGTCCTTGAGCTGTTTCTTTCAGAAATAAGGAGGTGTTGAAGAAGAGTGGCTTCGAATTGCTCAAATTCAAAGCTGAGAAATTAGCTCTTTCTGCTCTTTTTAACAGAAAGACCTTACCTGCAGGGATTATGTCTTACTATAGTGATTTTGCTTCCTTTCCTTTCCTTTCCTTTCCTTTCCTTTCCTTTCCTTTCCTTTCCTTTCCTTTCCTTTCCTTTCCTTTCCTTTCCTTTCCTTTCCTTTCCTTTCCTTTCCTTTCCTTTTCCAAAGGCTAATGTTTTAATTTGAAGAGAAAAGAGTGTGCAGTATAAGTATATATTTGTTATGTAAGCATTCTGGATAATGGAATAGGGAGTACAATTTAAGTTTGCAAAGTGATAATTGCAGGCACTCTGGAAGAGAGCAGGCTTAGAATTTCAAATGATCGTGATAAATTTGAGTAACAGTGTGTGAAATCAATAAGATAAAATTCAATAAAAACAAATGCTAAGTATTAGAGTTAGGAGGGAAAGTCATATGACACACCAGAACTAAATGGGGAATAATTGGCTAAGCAGCTCCACTGCAGAAAAGGGTTTTGTGGCTTATATATATAGCAGATGACAAGTTACCTATAAATCCAAAACGTGTGCTGTTGCAGAAATGAGATTCTGAGATAAATTGATAGAAATGTTGTATGTAAGTTATGGGAAGTAATTACTCCGTTCTGTTTGATACTGGAGAAGTTTGAAATTGAGTACTGGGCACTTGGAGAGAAGTAGAGAGCAACTGAAAGGATGAACTCAGACTGAGAAATATTTGAAAATCTGGATTTGTTTAGTTGAAAAAAAGCAAACGAAGAAAGAAGAAATTCTAACAATTCCTTCCAGCTATGCAAAGATTTTTTTTTATATAATAAAGGTTTCTTCCAGGCAATCATAGTTTGCAACAAGGAGATTTTGGTAAGATTTTAGAAGATGCTTTAGAAGACACTTAGAGATTATGTTGTACTTGCTTCTGAAGAGAAGGATGCAGAGCAGAGTAGACACACATGTGGCAGTGGTGAGCTGGCAACTCTGTACTGGAAGGGATTGGGAATTCTCCTGCGGTTGCTTCAGCAGTATGTTTCCTTGGATTTTAGTGCTCTGGAAAGTAAATACTATATGCTGAGAAACAAAACAAAAAGCCATTTGTGGTGTGTGCTTCAGAGGAATTTTGTTGTGGTACAGAAGAGAGATGCACAAACAGGACTGTATTTCTGCTACCAGTAAGGTCCCGTGATGACTGTCACAGCTCATGGCATCCTTTGCTGTAATGATGGCTATGATGGCTGCTCACCTATAGCAAAAAGCTGCTGTTGGGTAGTGCTGAGGAGGCATTGCAGGTGAGCAGCTTGCTAATGAAAAATATGTCCATTTGGGAAGAATTCTATTCTTTAAATAAAGTGATCAATGCCACATTGAGTGTTGTGGTGTGTGTTGTTGTGATTTCTTCACTGCAAAAAGTGCCATTTTACTGCCTAGCTAGCGGAGAAATAGCTAAGCAGAAAATGCTTCTCTCATGGGTCCCAATAAACAAATTCAAAGATCCAAGGTTATCGTCTGCCCAGGCAATTTCAGGAAAAAACTATAGCTACTGTGGATCAGACAAAGGATTTTTCTGTTGAATCGATAGCTAGCAAATTCCTAAAATGAAAATAAATATATGAAGATGCTGCTGGTGCTAAATACTGTTGCGTAGGTTTCTAAGTCTGCTGATATTTGCCACAGTTATATTGCAGATCATGAGCAATTCTTAATGCTCTTTGCTGAAAAAGAAGTGAGCTGCTACAGTTTAAGCATGATTTAATAGAGCAAACACATTTTGACAAGTACGCTGATATTTCATGCATATTTTGATCACTTTGATGAAGTTTTTATGCATTATCCATTGCTATGACAATTAAACCTGTAGTATAAAACCTGAAAGGGATTAATACCATGAGAATATAAGTAAGAAACATTTTCCTAAACAGGAAAAAACTGCCATCATCCTCTTTCCTAGAGAATGAAGATAATCTATGAGAGTTTCCACAATAAAAGAATAAAATAAGAGGAAACAGAGAACATGTTACTACAGTAGCATTAGGGCTGGTTCAATGAGCAATCAGAATATATGTATCCAATTAACTTAGCCCTTTTTTCTATTCTCAATCTGTTTGCACATCAGGCCTGTTTCCTGTGAATTTGGCTTTGCTGTGTTAGTACAAAACACACTTCGGCATCTAGCTCCTTTGCAAACTGTGCTCATGATGCTTTTTTTCTATTCACTGACTGGATCAATACACATTTTTAAAAAGGATATTGGATACCTAACATGACCTTTTCTGGTTTGACTGTTTGTATAACTAATCATCTTGAAATTCTTGCATTTTAACAATTCAGAAGCGTATTCTTAGATATTCTCCAGAATACTATAGTAACTTCCAACAACTTCCTAACCTAGAGCTGTCTTTGCATTTAGTAGTCCTAAAGGAATTTTCATCAATGAGTTTGTCCAACAACTTTTGAAAACATGTAAGCTTTTTGGTATTTCAGCAGCCTATTGACAATTGCATAGTTTAAATGGATATTGCTTTGAACCTACCATATGCTGACTGTGTGTGATAGTCCATCATTCTTGTATGGGAATATGCAGTGAACAAGCTTTCTCTACTCACCTTCTCCTTTGCACATATGATTTTATATTATTGCTTCCTTTTGCCCTCTTGTAGGCTGAAGAGTCTGAGTTTATATAGCCATTCCTCATAGGTCTGCCAGTCCCTGTTGCTCGTCTGCATTTTGCCCATTTCTACTGCATCTGTTTGCATCACATCAGAACTGCACAAGGCATTGCAGATAAGGATGCCCTCTAGATTTATACAGTGGTATGATAGTTTTGTTCCCGGTTCCTTTGCTAATATTTTTTAACATTTGAATTGCACCTTTGAATGCTCCTGTGCACCGAACTGACACTATTTATTATAACACAAGATCTCCTTCCTGAGTGCTAATAGCTCAAAAGCCATCAGTGCATATGTGAACTTCAGGGTTGTTTCTCCCATGTGCATCACTTTACATGTATTTATATTAGGCTTTCGTCAGTCATTTAATCATTCAGTTACTTGAAGGGATTAGGTCTGAGGATACTTTATAGTCACGCTAGCAAATCTTAGTGTCACACCTTTCCTTTCTCACTTATTGTCTGTGACATGTTGGGTGTTCTGTCTTTGTTATTAGTGTCAGAAGTTTTAATCTTGTCTCCCCTGAAGGTGATGGATACATCTGCAGTGATGTCAATGGGAAAAGACGTATGGCCTGCACTTGTCACATTATGTGCCCTTTCCATGTGGTCTGCATCCTGTTGGTTTGATTTGGTAACTGTTAGTATTCATTTCTTTCCTGTTCCATTGCTTCCAAGCTTCCAAACCACAATAAAGATGCAGTCATTCTGCCCTGGAAGATAATAATTTCATTACAAGTTTAATAATAAATCATCAAATAATCTGGCATTTTGGGGTTCTGGGTATGATTCTTGCTGTTTTACTGCTAGTCCTTGGGAGATTTTACTATCTGAAAAATTTAGTCACTTTATGGAGATAATTTATCAGTGGTTTGAAAATTGGACATGCAAGATTTATGGTTCAGACAAACTAATGATCTCTTTCTTCAGTGCTTTATCAAAGTCTGGTCTGCTGCCCATAAGCTAGTCTATGTCTTGGTGGTTTTAGGGGAATATGTTTTGGTGATTAATAATGTGTTTTTACCATCAAAAATTATTGCACTGAAGCCATGAGAACAGTTTGGATTCCAGCACATTTATTAGATTGTATCTGCCTATGCCATTGATGCCATTGTGACAGCTTCCTGTATGTGCTTGTGATAATAATAATAACAATAACGACAACAACAACAACAATAATAAAAGCAATATGGGTATTTGCATAGATTGCTGAAAAAATATCAGATAAAATACATCTGTGCTTTTTTCTGTTCTGAGAAGGTCTTGAATTGCGGGCTTCTGCCAGCTGACAAATTCCTTGGGTCAGGTATGGTTGAATGAGTTTTCACCTTGGTAAGTCAAAATAAAGATGTGTGCGTGGTTATTTGGGGAACTCACAAGGTGAAAGGAATATTCCAGTTAATGGCTTTTGAAAATGCAAAGAAGCTGGGAGAGTGCAGATGCTTTCAAACTCTGAACAGTTCACACACTGTTTAGGTTGCATCTATGATGTGACAGAACAGAGATATATGTCTTGACAGGAAGAAGCCAAGAACACTCCCTTTGTTTTAGAGATATTTCTGTTTTTCAAACACTGAACAATTTTGAAACAGAGAATTTCTGTGTTCCCCTTCCTATATATTTATATTTTAATGTGAGGCACATTAACATTACCACTCACTAAAACTTCTTATTAATAAATAGCGTAACCCAATAAAATGCCTTTCCATGATTTAAAAATATCTTATGGGAGACTTTTCAGAAGCACAGCTGGCATTAAGCTCTTTGAAAGCTATTTGAAAGTCAACAGAAACTGTTGTTACTTTTGCCCCGTATGATCCTGGATGCAAAATGCGTATGATGCTTTGCTTGCTTCTGGGGTTGCACCCTTGTGCTTTGGAAGTAGCACAGTGTCACTCTACTGTGAGAAGTGAAACCCAATTTCTTTTGGCTTCTAATGAAAACAATTTCCTACTTTGGGAATTAGCACCCTTCTGCCAAGGCATTGATCCACAGGCACACGACACTGCTTGTTTCTCCATTTGCAGAATAACATTCTGGTGTGTAAGGCACCACGATGAAGTAAGGCTAGAGAAAAGGTGAGAATGTGGAATTGTTGGCAAAGGGTTTTGCTTTATTTAATTTTCCTTTGGATGTAGGCTGGAGCTGCTAACATTTTGGTTAATTTTCTTCCCAAATACAGTGTTTTATAACTTATGTTTTGAATAATCTCTTCTGACATACACTCTATTATGTCTATTGCACTCAATAAAACAGTTTAAAACACTAATTAATACCTACATTTCTGTATCATATTCTGTCCAGTCTTTTTGTTAGGCAGACACATTTCTTGTCATTTGTTGATGCATCTGATAAATGTGTTGCATGTATGTTTTTATCCTGCTCAGTCTCTAGTTACTTGCATATTTAGCCATTATACAGTGTCACAACATCTACTTGTTAATAAGAATATGAGCTATCTGGCAGCCATTTTCTGAGTGTTTAGTAATCAAGAAAAATAGGGAACATGGAGTGTATAAAAGATAGATTCTTCTCTGTTAAAGATAACAGAGTATATCTGTACAATAAGGGCTTTTTTTTTTAAAAAAAAAAAAAAAAAAAAGCTCTCCTAGAAGAGCTGTCTAGTGTAAAATGCAGCTTAAAGTGCAGCAAAAGCTGTTTTGCAATGTAGTTCAATCACCTTTCCAACAGCAGAGCATACCCCAGACTCTTGCATGAGGCTCCTAGACTAGGTGGCATAGAGAGGTTAGCCAGAAGGGGACAGAAGGCAAATGTGGGGGTGTTAAACTCTCCATATGCCCCTCGTTTGCAAAATTTTACAGTGTGCACTCGACTTTACCAAAGCATTGCAGTGAGACCTTTGATGCAGAAGACTCAAAGATGGTTGTGTCATTTTCTCAGAGCTTTCTTCCATGCACATGTATGATTTTGTAACTGCTTCAGGCCACCAGGCTTCTGCATGATGGAAGGCTGCAGGAGGCTGTGTGTCCTTGAGGCAGGTGCAGGTACTGTAATCAAATTCAGACCCCTTAGTGTCAGTTTTGGCAGCTATTTCACCACCACACAGCTATGCACCCAGTGTGACACCCCTTCACTTTCAAGTCTCAGGATGATACTGAGAACTGGTGCTTACTAATATTCCTCAAGCAAAAGGTTGCATCTCAAGTGACTCTTTTAAGGAGTCACGAAGACCAGTGCAATCTTCAGATCTTTCTCCTGCAGTCAGCTCTTTGAAAAAGACCTCCCCTGCCAGTTGTCCCAGGAAAGACTTTGTGTCTTCTACCAGCTTTGCATAAATGCTGCAGTACATTGACTTACTGAATTCTGTATCCTTGGTGTGGAAACATTGACAGTTGGATATCATGTGCCTGGAGAAATAAGCACCGAATTCAGGAAAAAGAGAGGGATTTGAGAGGAGTTTCAGGAGATAATATATACCACATGGGCAGTCTAAAGAAGCCTGCTTCATGTGGTTAAGACCCGTATGGAAAAGAGAAAAACTTGAGTTTTAGTCACATGGCAAATGCTTTTTTGTATGTTTTTCAGCTGCTGCATGCCTGGCAGCAGTTTGGATAATGTTTGGTCCTTATGGAACAGCAGAGATCAAGCAGGACCAAGAGCTGTGTAGGTGTCTCTTGGTTTCTCTAGAATTTCTAGGTGTTGCCTGTAGAAGAGGCTTCCTGTGTGAATAACGGTTGTGATTGCATGTGTCAGGACAGACTTTGTGTGTAGTTTTAAAAGCACAGCTACATCTATTTATTCATTCAGCCTTGCAAAACTGTCATGGAAATTTATCAGCTCAGCCACAAAGACTAATCTTCCAGCTTTAGCAGGATGGAAATACTAATGACATTTTACTCGTCCATCAAATATAATTACTTGTCCCAGCTGAGTGGGCAAGTAGAATTTGCTAGACTCAATTAAATACCTACATTTAGGAGAGTTTATATGATGTTCTTGTTGTAAAGTACTTTGATTCTTATCAGAGCTGTATAAATTAACCACTTCAGTGCTTTCTAGGAAATCTCATATGGGTCAGAACTTGAATTCATTGCCACCTTTTGTGTTGTTAAAAGTGGCTTACACTGAGAAGCAGATAATAGAAAGTGTCTACAGTAGCTAAAAAATTGCCACTGAATGCAGTAGCAGTAAATACGTAATACTAAATGATATATAATGTATGAAAAGACCAGCATTTTCTCTCTCTGTCTGTCTCTCTCTCTTTTTTTCTTTTTTCTTTTTTTTTTTTGTGAGAGTTTATTGCTTATTTTTGCCAATAAGGAGCCACATCTCAAACTGAGATGAAACTGGCAGCTACCGAAACCAAGTCCAGCCTTGGAGATCCTCTACAGGAGTTTGAGAAGGGCCCTCTTCCCCTGGGCTGTGACACTTGTGAGAGTTCCCTGCTGTGCCTCAGGCAGGCAACCCCTGGCCATCTCTGCTGTCCTACATTAGCCATTCTTGGGAAGTCCCTTTGCTTGCTGCACTTGTATTACATGTCTCTTTGGAAGAGCTAGAGAGGGAATTCTGTGCTATCCTGAGCACTGGAATCTGAGATGCAGAGGGATTTTAGAGCATCTTCACAACGTGGTCATACCTTCGTTAGGTTTGTGATGAGAGAGTTCTCTGGAGCGCACAAACCCCATGTTTGTGACAAATGTGTCACATAAAGCTCTGGGTAATGAATTTGTCCATATGAGCCTTCTTTATAGTTGCTGTGAGTCTGCTAGTGATCTGAAAAAATGATGGGCAAGTAGTCATTGCCTAGAAGGACTGTGCAGCAGGCCCATTTGTCCCTTTCCTTTTCAGGGAAGCAGATTCTTTGGGCTGTTTCTTAGGACCTTCTACATACCTTAATAGCTAAAACATTTCTTCCAAATAGCTAATTCCCACAGCTGCAAAGCCAAATGTTCTCCAGGTGGTAGTTGTAGGTGTAATTTCTGACAAAGAGGAGATTAGTTCAGGATTTATGTAATGAAGTCCTGGATGTAGGATAAATTGAATAGCTCCATCTATTCTGACATAAATCATAAAGCACCTGCAGTCTGAGTGACTGTCCCTTAAATGTCACAGGTACATGGGTCATTGCGGAAATATTACAGGTTTGAGTCATACAGTTAAATAGAATCATGGAAATCAGAAATCAAAGAGAGCTGTCAACCCATCAAGCTCGTCACCTCACTTGTACTGAATATGTTCTAGAACCCAACCAGAGTAGTGTCTCTTGGCTCCACTATCAAATCAATTTAGTGCTAATCTTGACAGATACCAACCAAATGCAAATGGTAAAGGGCTCCAATGACAAAAAAAAATGTATTCAGAATACCATTTTTAAAGTATTCCTACTTAGGCCCCTGGAGGGAATATTTCTGAATACTGTAAGAAATTGAAATAATGACAAACGGAAGAAGACCATCACAAGACAATCTCAGAGCATGCTCTGAGATGTTTTACAATTGATACTATAACAATGTGGAAAAAAAAGAATAAAAAACCATTTTGTTTTTAAAGAACTGAAGTCTTCCATCTGTATTAAAACCTCTTGACCATCCACCAGTTAATTGATCCTATAGCAACATAATGACCATTCAGCAGCATTAAGCATTCAGAGTTAAGTAACAAATCTGCTCAGCCAGACAGTGGCATTAAATAATCATACATACATAATCTCAACTAGTCAATAAATCAAAACTACAGAAAAAAAAAATCATTACTCCCTCTCATGTTCTTCCCAAAGATCTCTACTTCCTTTGCAACAACTTTGCGTATAAAAAGCTTTTTGCAGGGTGCCTTCTGGAAGGCCATCCTCTTGAGATGGCTTGGACAAGGAGTGGGAACGGTGCCAGGCCTCAGAAGGAAGGCTCTGAAGGGAATCCTTCCTGCAAGAAGCGGTTTTCTATTCATGTGCCTCTCCTTCCTGCAAGTGAGGAAAGATACTTCTGCAGAAAAGCAACTAGTAGTTAAATCTGTTATGACTAGATTAATCTTTGCTCTCACTTGCTGCGTTTTTACAGACCACTGGTCAATATACTTAGTTTCTTGCTGCCTTGTTTTTTGCTCTACAAGGTGTGAATCATATCAGCTCCTTCCATCACAGGGAAAATAAATATGTTGTAAATTGTGTGACAGTCAAATACTAGACCATGGGAGCCGAAGAAATATTTAGAGCAAATTATAGGGCATACTAGATCGCAACTTGTGAGCTACAATCCACACAAACACCAGTCAGCAGAATCCCCATCTGCTGTGTGTGAAATGCTCCATGGTTATTGCTTCATACATGAGTGGGTACAAAGTGAAGCTTTCTCAAGAGTGTATTATAGGAAGTCCAGCTTATATTTGCTTGGGTTTTTTTGTGTCAGAAAGTCTAGGAGTTGTCTGTTGTTGCTGAAGGTTATTGTAACATCAAGGCCTTTTGTTTGAGCACAGCTGTCAGGTCTGTCTCTGTGGGTCATCCCACAGGCTGGAATGTGAGCCGTAGGAGATGAGGTGGTGATCAGCTCACTACTGGGAGAAAAGCCATGGTGTGGAGGTGTTCCCTTGCCACCAGCTTCATTATTCTTCTTGAAAGAGACATTTCTTCCTGGGCCTTCCCTGGTGCAGATGTCACAGATGGTGTGAATACATGAAGTGTGGGATGACAGTGAACTGGAATTTTCTCAGAAGAAAAATGTCTACAAATTTCCAAATAATGCTTCTGAAACTCCAAAATAAACTTCCACAGTTTGTTCTTCTTTCTATGTGATGCTAAGACGATACTATAATAATACAAACAGCTCAGATTTGAAGGTTACATTTGAAGAATAAAAGCAATGAAGAAATGCAGATGGGATAGAAATGCAGAAGAAGGATGAAAGAGCTGTAAAGACCAGATAGAAAATTATCTATCTGAAGCAGGCAGGAAAACTAACGTGACATGTAGAAATGCTTAGAGATAAACACTTTATGAATATTGATCCATATTATTCATGGCTTCCAAAAATGTGTTTGGAAAAGAAGTGGCAGCCCCACCTTAGGAAATTCAGTGTTTGAAGGGGCAAAGACAAGAAAAGGAAGAAAAGTGCTTGCTATGAATACAGATATGTTTCCTGTATACTATTACAATAAATAAACTGCTCTGAAATTATTCCCCTCTGCTGCCCCTTACAGTTATCGTCCGATAACTTTTGGTTGAGAGAAACATGGTATTTCTTGAAAAAGAATCCAAATGCAAAATCAAGCACCCGTAAAACCAAAGATTACACAAAGTCTGAATTTGCAGTTCCTATAAGCTCCGTATAGCAGTTCTTGCAAATTACACAGAATATAACAGTTCAGGGTCACCAATGCATCAGCTTTACAAAAATGTGCATCAGCCACCCGAGCTCCCTCCAGTGCTGGCTGGATTGGAGTCTCCTGCAAATCTATCTAGACAGTAGCAGTATGTGAACAAAACCCCTGCTGATTGCGTGTGCGGCACAAGCCCAAAATGAGTTTGTCACTCTTTTAAACTGCCGCATACATGGGTGGAAAATTGCTGGAGAGTGAAACGAAGAAATGGCAGAAGCGGTTTTGTTTGCTGTCAGCTACTGGTTGCAGGTGCCCTTATACGAATATGGTGCATAACCAAGCTCCTGGCAGCACAATCTGTGCAGATGCACTAGCATCAAGGATAGAGTGTTCAGATGTCAGTCATAGGTGACAGGGGTCATGTTCCTGGATCTCAGTGGTTCAGTCACAGTGTTGGGCCTCCCAGTTGGCCTTCCAGCCCTTTGCTTCTCAGCTGTGTTGCACTCTAGCTCCTAATCTTACAATTGCATGTTTGAAAATAGCCAGAATCTGCAGGTTCTTAACAAGCTGTATGCACGCTTGCAATTGCAAAGCTGGAGTCTCAGCTTTTTTATTCTCTAGGGTAGCTAATATGCCTATTTTTCTTTAAATGAACTCAGCACATTGTGTCACTGACCTTTTCTGGGCCTCAGGATTATCCTAGTTTTGGGGAGCTGTTTTTTTGCTGCTTATTGTAGGGTTCCAGAAAAGAATGGGGAAAAACAGTAGATGGACTCCGAAGGCAGTAGCATACTGTTTTATAAACTAACATTTCCTAATGCAGCCCATGTGCCCAGGCCTTAGCTCTACTCCTTTTGCCTCCTTGCCCAAGCCTGTGTCAGAATCACTTCCATCCACTCTTGCCGTTAGGCCCTGCTTCATTAGTTGTGACTGCACATGGGAGGCCTTCCCCTGAAATGTGCTCAGTGTTTGCCAGCAGACACACTGAGAACCAAAGATACGAAGCCTCTCAAATGGCCAAGTCCTTAATGGGAATGAGCAGTAGCTACCGCAGCATATAATACAAACTGGAGCAGTGCATAGGGTCATGCCTGTCACAGGGCAGCAAATGACTTACATAAAGAAGCCCCTGTGATTAGGAACAGGTGTCACATCACTTTTTCTATTAAAGTGATCAAATGGGTTGAAATCCCCAGTGACTCTGCTATTGAGGTTTGTACTCTGTACAGCATAACACAATTGACTGGGCTCTCAGGGGAGAGGGAGCTTTACACAGGAAATGAACTCTGGTCGGCTGAATTTTCTTTAATAATTGCCTGTAAGTCTATTATGTGTGCACCACATAAAATAATTCAAATAATTACAGGTCTTCCATTTTTTTTTTAAGACCAGCTTGTTACTTAGGATGATATTTGTCTTGAAAAATCAAATGCAGTTATTTACTCCATGATCAAATGCAGTTATTTACTCCATGAATTGTTTCTTCCTCCATCTTCATTATATGCAAGGATTTACCACCGACAAAGTAAAATCCCCTGAAGGAAGGCTTAAAAGTATAGCAGTATGTGAACTGTCTGAGCAAAGTAAAAGGCATTGAAGGGTTAGGCTGATGCTTCTTGCAGCATTAATGATGAGTGGAATGAACACATTTTTGCTGTGCACAGGTTTTAAAAACTGTTCCTTTGAGTCATGAGAGGAAATGGTGACTTATGTGGTTATGAATTATCATTTTCTTCCTAGAATGAGAAGGAAAAAAAATCTTCTAGGTATTAAACCTCAGGTGAAAATGAGGGTGGTAAGGGGAACTGAGCCTTAGATAAATATAAAGTTGTTTTTCTGTTGAGATAAGTCACCTGCTTCAGCTAACTGCATAAGCGAGAGCAGAGCTCTGCAGGCCTGTAAGTACCGAAAAACACCAACACAGAATCTAAGGAGGGTCTGAGCGTAACTTATTTGTGCTAAAATCACCAGCTGTTAAAATCAGATTGCCCCAGCTACCATGCACAAAAATGCCATCTCTGGGAATCTTAGTTTTCCCATCTGTATCCCAGTCACGGAGGATGTTTGGCCCCTCAAATTGTCACTATCTATAACAAGGAGAAAAGCCACTGCTTCTTAGTACTGCATTTTTCAAAGGCCTCTTGTGTAGCGACAGCTAAGAAAACACCAAATTTCTTCAGAGACCAATGAATTCTTCATGTGCCATGAAAGACACTTTCTGTAACCAGGTATATAAGAAACCCCTGGCTGATCTGGTCCCAGTAATAGATTTATGTGGTGTCCTCTAGACTACAGCCATCTCTCTCACCCCCTGGCCATAATCTCTGTTTTCTCTCAACCATAAGGAAAGGGGCCCAAATTTTTCACTAGCTGCTCAGGAAAAAAAAGGACTTTGGGCCTGAACCAACACTCATATAAGCAAGTGACAGCTCTGTAGTTTTGTTTTAATGTGGCGAGCGTTTACAGCAAAACAAGACTGACTTCTCTGCCTTGCCTAGGCTTGTTGATGGGGCAGGATTTATGCTTTTGACTGGGGCTGGTTTTAGTGTGTTGCAAATCAGCGCCTGGGCAGGGCAGAGGCAAAAGTTGAAAAAATCAGTTTTTTTTTTTCTCTGTGAAATCACTTAACAGTCTTTGGAAATCTGCTCTTAATGGTCTGCACTATGTCCTCAGCCTTCCCAAGGAACAGGCTTCCATCTCCCTTCTCGTGAGTGAAAGCCCAGGGCAGGTGTGTTTGATTCTTCTTATTTTCCAAAACCTTGTGGCTCACAGGGCTCTTCTAAGAGGCTCTGAAAAGAAGTGCTTCTCCCTGCAAGATGTAACGCCCTTGTCTGACCACACAGGCTTGTTCAGGAGACCAGCAAAAAGGCAAATTCCGCCCCTCAAAAGCTGCCTTAGGCAACAGCTTATTTTAAGGGGCAGGTGAAAATTAGGCACTGATTTACAGCAGTTAGTGCTATTGCTCCTGTACCAAAGCATGTAAAATAAGAGTGCAAGCACAGATTTTTCCTTGCAATCAAACAGTTTCTGGCTCTTCTTGATTTGTGCAAGTGAAGTTTTGGATTTGAATTTCTGTTCCAGGCTGTGTTGTGTGTGTGTGTGTGTGTTTTTTTCTTCAGTATAATAATGATATATGTGATAATCTAAAAACCAACACCGCATTAAGAGGTTGGAATGAATTCCCAGTATCTGAAAGGGCAGCATTCACACTTTTGTGTCAGATGACATCCCAGCAATTTTTTTTTTTGTGAATGCCCAGTTCCATTTGCTTTGTAATTAAGCAGTTCTACCTCATCCCTAAATCCCATGTCAAATGTGGTATCTTTTGCCACTGCTGCCCATGGATTGCAGTCCTCCTGCAGGTGTGCTGCAGAAAGCCATGAAATGCAGCTGCCACAGAAGTGCCTGGGAGAGCAGGGATCAAATTACTCCAGCTGCATAGCAATCAGGCTAAATTGCTGTCAGTTTGATGGAAAGGACAAATAGGTTGACAGTAATACATGGCTGTATTGACAGACAGCCATATAAGAAACACATATATAAGCTGAATAGAAAAAAAAAAAAAAAAGGTAGGGCAGGATTTCAGTGCATAGCCTAACAATTAGATTGCCCGTTTCTGTTTTATTTCTCCACTAAATGCTATTATACTTGACATTTATGTGTATTCACCACTGTAATTTTAAATTGTATTATTGAAATAAAGAATGGTATGTGAAAGCCACAAGTAATGGCTCATTTGATGCTTTGGCTCATTGTATTTTTGACTTACAAAAGACTTGGCAAGTGGACTTGTAATGATGGGAAAAAATATGCATGGTTTGGACATGACTTTTAAATGAATAGAACCATCTTTGCAAATGCATGTTTGTGGTCTGAAAGGGAGGGTTCTCACATGGGGCATTTTGTAGTCAGAAGTCTACATACAGCTGAGCAGACTGCTAGCAACAAGCTGTGGGGGAAATCATGTGAAATGATGCTTTTTCTGATATTTTCTAGTGTAGCCAACAAGTTATGTAAGGTTCAGTACACAGAGGTCAGCCTGTTTCAAAAGGAGGTTTAGAAAGAAGACATGAAAGAATAACAAAAGGATGTGGAAATGGAGCTGGAGCACAGAATAACTTGCAACAAACAAGCAACCTAAAAAACAACAGGAGAAGGTACTATAAATATACTAAAAACATGAGGAAAGAAAAAAAAGTGAAAACCAATTACTTAATGTGAAAGGAGAACGAATACCAAATGACTCAAAAAGGCTGAAATATTGGATACCCTCTCAGTTTCATTCTTCTCAAAGAAGTCTAATTGTGGACTAATGCTTTACATGATTAATTTTTGCAAGGAGAGAGGGGACCAGGTAGAAGCAGGAGAGGAGAAAGGGTTACAAAATATGTAGATAAGGAAAATGGATTTAGTTCAGGAGTGCCTGATTAAAGTTGCCCCTTGGTACCTGGGGGATTGACCACAGGGTTCTGATCTACCAGTACTTCTCTTTGGGGTATGGATGGAAAGCTAACAGAGGGCACAGCAGGTCATCTGAAATGGAAGAGCGACCAGCATGAGAAGTCCCCATTTGAAGGGGAGAAAATGAAGTTTTAGAGGGTGGTAAACCAGCCAGCTGAACTTTGATAGCCCCGAGGAGAAAGGACCTATCCATTTATAAGGCTGTAGAGGATAATAAGGTGATAAAAATAGACCATGTGGATTTGTCAAGTATAAATTGTGTCATCCCTGTAACAGAATAAGAACTGCCAAGTGGATAAAAAGTAAGTGGTAGATGTGATATATTACGACTTTAGCAAGGCTTTTGACACCGTCCCAAATGACATTTCCTAAGCAAACCAGAGGAATATCCATTAGGGTAAAATCATCTTGAAGTGCATGTAAAGCTGCTTGAAAAGTTATCAATGGTTTTCTGCCAACGTGGGAGAGCATTTCCCTGGAATTTACCAGGCATCTAGCGCTGGGCCTTGCTGAAGTCAATATTTTCTGTAATGATTCAGGTGATGGAAGACAGTGTACTCTCCTGATACTTCCTTTTGATGCCAGCCTGGGAAGGCTTACAAACCCTCTGAAGTACACAGTTACAGTCCAAATTGACCTGGATACACTTGACAAATAGTTTAAAGTCAGTAAAGTGAAATAAAATGGAAAGAATAAAAAATAAGTTTCTAAATTTAAAATTAAATCAAAGAAATGCTAACTACAAGACTAAAGGAAGATGAATTGAATGCAAAGATAAAAAATAGGGAATATATGTTGAGGCAGGGGCAGCACAGATAGAGGCCTGCTGTTAGAGTGAATAATAAGGTGTAGGCGTTGAGGATGCTGTTGTAAAGATACAAGTGAATGTCGTGGGGATGTATAGAAAGGAGTAGCATGAGCAGGATATGGGAAACTGTTATTCTGCTCTATAGCCTTTTCTATGCTTTGAGCCACACTTTAAGAACAATATGCACAAATCTGAGGGAGTCCAGAGGAAGCCAACAAACATGACAAGATTTTATTAAAAATAGTCTCTGTTTGGAAGGCTGAGTTTGGCATCTCTAGTGCAGAAAAAAAAATCTTAGAAAAAATAGAGCAGTGAGTCAGAAACAGAGTAAGAGTAAATGGACTTAATTTTCAGTAAGATTTAGGTTGAGTATCAGGAAAAACTTTATAATTCTAAGAATAATTAAGCATTGGAACAAGCTTGAAATGAATAATAATAGAAATAAGAAATATGACCTTGTGTGAATAAGCATAATGCACCCAAACTGGTGATGCTATTTGATAGCCCAAAGGAGAAAAGACCTCTTCATTTATAAGCCTGCAGAGGATAGTAAGGTACTAATAAGGTTTTCTCTGTCCACCACCCAGGAATATTTGCAATCATCGCAGCTGTGATATGAGGACCAAACGTACACCAAGATAGCTTCTATTTCCTTTTACTCATTCTTTGACTGCCTCTACTCTAAGGCAGGATTGCAATTCATCATCTACATCCTTGCAAAGTCAGTTCTTCCTTTCTTACTCATTGCTAGTTTTTTCCGTAGGGTGTCTCAGATTCTGTACAGAGCAAGTTTACAGTTGCTGCTTCCTGATGCTCAGCAATGTTTTAATGCAACTACATGCATTATATTTTATATAGTACATATATATGTTGCTATAGTTTAACACAAAATATTATATTCAATAATAAAATAAACTTTATTTGAAATAATTTAACCAGGGCAGTTTTCAGTGCAGGTTTGCAGATTATAATTGACTATTCACTGTCGTTTGACCGTGTACGCTCTGGAGGATGTGCATGAGTAGACCTGTATGATCCCAAGATACTGAATGCAATCCTGGTGCCATTGAAATAACTGATGATCATCCTATTGATGCCGGTGAAGTGAGAATGGTACCCAAGTAGACTAGACCAGAAAGAAAATGCAGTCAGTTGGAAACTTAAAAATTATACCAAGTCTGAAGGCATGATGAGATCTGTATTGCACACTTAAGCAGAATGGACTCCCAGATTTGTACATCCATATTTGTCAAGCCTAGATGAAGGATTAACTACAGAAATCCATTAGCTGTATTACTGTAGTCTTGCATTTTCTGTACAAACTGTTCCCAAAATATGCCAAGTTATTATCTTGGCCAAGTGCTGAGACAATACAGGATTTATTTTTTGTCTTTGCATTTTCTGGTAGGAGAAGGTAACTATCCTGCACAGTAGGACATGTGAAGGATTTTGGAGAATGATCAGCACTTGCAGTTTTTGCTAACTGGGATGTGTATAGGTCACAGTCAATATTTCAGTGAAGCTAAATCACTAATTTCACATTCCCTATTAGCATTCCCTATGTAAGCTTTCTCCCCCAGCCCCACAATATACGCATAGACAATAGGATCATGGGGGCTAGATGTCTAGACTTTTGTAGAATATCCATGTTCCTCATAGGTAACATACTATTAATCATTCTCACGGATAAATATCATTTGCAGCAACGGGTAAAACACCTTACCGTGTATTACAGAGATGGAAAAGGTATATCACTATTCCCTGGTGACTTTACCATAAACTGAAACAGATAATTTGTTTTGGATACTGGATCAGAAATATTTTATTTCATCAGTAAATGAAACAAAATATCTGTTCTGTCCTACTGGTCATAGCTGCAGGCAGTAATATTGACTCAACCAGCAGAAACTGAGGGTTTTACAACTTTTTTAGGAAGATACTTAATTCCATTTATGGAATGTCCCTTTTTTAACATTCTTGTTTATGAGAAAACAAATGCGTAATGCAACACAGAACGAGATCTTTTTATGGTGCAAATTCTGATTGAAATTGAAATACATTCCATTTCAGAAATTGCATGCTGTTCTGAAAAGTTAAATATGAGCTTGAAAAGGTGGAAATAAATTAGGTTTTTTTTTATTGTCTCGCTAGTAAACTTTAACAAATAAAATTTAATATCCTTGAAGGACAAATGATTCAAAGCATTGAAAACATAAAGCCTCTATGGATTTGGGTCATGCACTCAATCATTTTTTCCAAACTTAAACATAAGCTATGAGAACCACTCTTAGTTCTTTATACATTAAATCTTGGTCTAACTCCACACTTCTGTCACAATTTGTTATTGAGATATAAATCACTAAACAGAAATCTGCATAAAGCCTCATTATAGAAGGAGCTTCTGTTAGTACCATTGATTGATTTGCTGATTTACTGCATGCTCATCACTGATCACATTAAGTTCTCTTTTTGCTAAGTATATTCCACATGCATCATATGAAGTTTGTATATATGAACGCAAATATACAGAAGCTGAGATACTCACGCATTTCCAAGCCTGGTTGAGCTTGATAAAAATCATAATAAATCATCATAAAATTGCAACATGCATTTTTAATTATCATCCCAATTAAGGAAATTACTTATCCCTAAAAATGTACTTCCATCCCATTAAAATCCCCAGCATTTAAGCTTATGCTTAATTCTATTAAGCTTGTGTTTAAATTTCCTGAATTCTAGACCTTGTATAATATTTATGTTTTGGTGATCAAATGCTCCAATGTGTTAAGTGCACATGCTTATGCTTTTATATTTCTTTTTCTAAAAGCAAACAAAAAAGCAACCTTTCCTGTTGATGCTTGTGTTAATACAGTGACAGTTTATTTCAAAAAGCAGCTTTGGAGCCTGACAGATATTTATACACAAAGTCTGCTAGACATGTTAGGGCATATGTAGGCTGAAGTATCTAAAACAGACTCAGAGTTATCCAGGTCAAGATCTCCTTTGGTTGAATGGGTAATAAAGGACATTATTTCATGATTGCTTCAAAGAAGTGTTTTCTCCTTTATTATATTTTCTTCTTTCAAGGGCATGCTCAGATTAAAGAAGGATTTTATAAGGTTTTTCAGTGCTATTGATCAAAGTAAATGCAGGTGTTGGCACTTTTTTCCCATCTGCAACTAGTCAGAAAAAATACACCCATCAAATTCAGAACACTCTGGCCACAGTGATGTATTTATTTCTACTCAGGTTTGACTGTCATCCTTCATACCTACCAGTAGAAGCAAGGTGGAGAAAAGCTTAAGAAAACATAGAAGATGAAAAATGTTTTCTTGGTTCAGTCTTGGAAATTCTTAGTTTGAACGTGGACTTTCTTTTGGGGTTTGGGCAAGTTGAAAACATTTTACCACCTCTGAAAGAAGGAGAGTTAATTTCTTTTTCTTTTTTTTTTCTTTTTTTTTTTCTATTTATAATCTGTTTTGTCACTAAAATATCTGTGAGGAAGAACAAGCATATCTTGGAGGCAGAAAAATAACATCTGATGTCACCTTGGGCAGACAGCTCATTTGAAGTATGCAGTGGTTTTTTCCTGTGTGTGCCAGAGGAGTCTGGGCTGTCCTTGGGCAGCTGTTTAGAGGAGGATATGACCCTCCTGCTCTGTGCCTAGTCTTATGACAGATTTGCAGAATATTGGGCTTTTCAATATTTGTATCTGCCTTACCTTAGGCTGGCTGTGCTGTCCTGCAGCGTGACATGCAAACTCTGTGATACACCCAGAAGTGGCTCCGTGCTTGCAGAGTTCAGGTGTCACAGCTGACTTGTCTGCCAGACTGGATTTGCTCCATTGGTTTGGTTTCAGCAGGCCATTTCTGTTAGACTTTTTTGTTCCTAAAACTGTGAATCTATTAATTTTTGAAAAGTAATTTTCACGAGAGTACTCTATGGCTTCCAGTGTAATTCTCATGTTTATTCCAAGCAGTATGGTGACAAAAACTCACCTGTGTCTTCTGTTAAAATCATTGTAATCCATGTTAAATTGCATATCTTTTGACTGGTTAGTACATTTTCTATTTCAAGATTTCCAAGCTTCTAAGATGCTTGACTATATGCAAAACAACATCAAAGTCTGCCATTCAGAACGGAAAGATGAACTCTCTTACTTGAAGATTTTGACTCCTTTCAAATTTTAGTATTGTGCCTGCCTTTGATGTCTTTGAATACATCAAATGGTGTGGCAGCATCTGTCCCTATGGCAGGAGAGTGAGAGAAACTTTACAACATTTCTTGCAGTTCTTAGTCACTTAGGAGGCTGAAGAAGGCGGCTGGATCTTAGATTCAGATTGGGATAGTGAGAGGGTTTTTTTCCTTTCTTCTCTTTTCCTTTGCTGAGGAATATGTCCCTTATGCCACAGGGCACGAAGGGTGCTGCGCATTTGAACTGCATTGAGGAAAGTCTATCTTTAGTGAAAGGGATGTTTAAGAAACAATACCTTCAGTCCAACTTCTGTATAAGTGCTTTGAATGAGCTCATCAAAGAAGCTGTCAGTTAGGCAAAGGCATTTTGGGCTATACATTCCTTTTATTTCTTCTTCTGTAGTTCCTAGATGTCAGATCTTTTCTCTCTGATTTTCTTATTGTTCTCTCCATCCTAGGTAGTAAAAGCTGAGAAGGATGAAACCTTGAATAAGCAAGGTACTTACGCAATGGTAGTTTAATTAGAGTTAGAAAAACTATAATACTATTTTGCTTTAGGTTGTATTCTTCTGAATTGTTAAAACCACAGTAGAATGTCACATCCTTTGGTTAAATGCAGATATTTCAGAACAGAAAAGTCTTGGCTGCTAGAGCCATTAATCTATGGGCACACTAACTTAATAAAGCCGTCAATGTCATTGCTTCCCTATTCCCATGCCCAAAAGATAGCCTCTAAATTCCTTTCAACCAAATGCCAGTGTTATTCATTGTGTTTTTTTTTTTAACAAAGACCCATTGGGCTTGATTCTGTATAAAACAGAACAACCAGATGGTCCCTGCCCTGGAGAGTTTGACTCGGAGCAACTTTCTTCTGGCAACTTTCTATGGTTTCTCTGATTTGGACATTAATGCTGGCAGGCCACAACTCTTTGTTAGCTTCTGCTCCCCCCTGCTCTTTTCATATGTTACAGATGCTACAGTGAGCGGAGATGATCCTTTTGATATTCATCCTGTTCTTTACAGCCTGGTGTCACTTTATAAAATCATTTAGATGCTGGTGCTGAGTTATGGCAGATCTGCCTTATTCTTTGACCTCCAAAAGCTCTAGCAAACCGGTAGTTGTCTGGTGCATTACTGCCCTTCAGCAAGAACCCCAGAGTTCTGGGTGAAGGCAGAAACATTAAATATTTAGTCTATTAGGGGAAATTACTCTTTGATGTTGAGTAAATTACAAGAATTACAAGGGTTTCTACCTTTTATTAATAAATTAAGTCTTATTCATTTTCTTCAAATTGAACAATAGTTTAAGCAGAATGAGAAGGGATAAAGGAAGTTACATGCCCTTTGCTGTGGAGAAGAAATCCCCTCACTTTTCTTCTCTTTACCTATGTTTTCACTTGAGTTCTCCAAAAAGTTTTAAGCCCTTTCTGATTTTCCTATAGCACTTTTCTGCCACTGTGTTGGTTTCTTTTCTTTCCTCTCTGACCTCACTTCCCTAGAGATGAAAAGAGAAGGGCAATTTGGTACATTCTCCCTTTCTTTCAGATTAACTGGAAAAGAAGGAAGAAGGGGAAAAAGATAAGAAAGGAAAAACTGGGGAGGAGAAGGGCAGAGAAGAAGAGTGAAGAGTGAGGAAAAAGGAACTTTCTAAGTGTTATCTGCATAAGTTTTTCTGTATATTTGCTAAAAAAAATCTACTTTTTTTCTATGAAAATTTCACCTGTGAGATATTCTTTGTAAAAAGCTACTTACGCTGAAAATATCTTTCAATTAAAAATAGCTTTTTTGATGACCTCTATTGTCTTTTTCCTTTGATTTTTTCCTACATTCAGCTTTCTCATTTCGCTTGTTGGGATGTGCCAGAGCTAGTCTCATATTTCCTTTTGCATCTGACACCACACTGAGCTGCCTTCAGTTTCTCCCCAATTACTCCTCCTGTCTCCAGTGCTGTTGAGTTTTCTGAGGGTTTTGTCTTCCTCTGTGTTGCCACAGTGCTTCATTTTCCTTTTCTCCTTTGGTTCATCTGTCCTAGAAGCCAAGCTCCTTTTCTCTTCACCTTTCCATGTATTTCTTGAGCCTGACCTGGTGACTTCCTCAGAGAAGGTCACCCCAGGGTGGTGCATGTTCACAGCGCTCAAAGTCACCAGCATTTGTACACAACTATAGTTAAAGGGTTAATAAAATAATGCAGTGTGAGTCTAAAGCATGTCAGCTTAAAGGTTATGCAATGAATTCAATTAAATTGGCAGTGCAGATGCAGGGAGGCAGGATTCAATTCCTTCTCCCAACTGGCAGTTATCCTCCCTAGCTGTCACTAAAAGGAAAAAAAAAATCTAAGTCCTAGAGACATCCCTGACTGCCAGTGCAAATATTCGCGTGAAAGTACAATAAAATCCTTAGCACACAGATAGGACTTATGCCTTCTAAGTAATGTACTTGACAGTCCTTAATCCTGTTGACTCTAGGCATTTTCTGAATATTCTTTATACATTTCTGTAAGAATTATCTGAAAAGTAGGACAGCAGACTTTCCATCAGAAAATGGTACGTCGGCATCAAATCCATTTTGCAGCTAGCAGATGTAGATTGTCCTGGAAGTAAATGGAGGATTTTTGAAGATAAGAAGAAACACCTTAGATCCAATTACAAATAAGAGAAGTAACCTCAAAGTCAAAGTGTTTTGTAAGCTCCAAGCACTATGTCAGCTTTTGGTCTCCCAACACTGTGGCTGACCCTATGATTCAGCATGAATATATCACATTTATGGACATTAAGGTCAAAAGGGACTGTCCCATCTGAATTCCTGTGGACGTATGTAGAGGTCACTAAACATTCCCCCAGACATCCCTGTATTGATCTCAATAGCTTCAAACAGGCTAAAGAGAGGGTTTTAAAAACGTGCTGTGGAAAACAAAATCAGGGAAGGAAATGCAGATGTAGCTTAGGTTCTTTGTTGTGGTCTGAATTATAGTATTTTAGAATAATGAATGATAAATAGATGTCTCCAGGTTATAACTGAGCTAGACAGGACCACATATGCTTTCCGTGTAATAGAACAAAAAAAAAATGCTTTTTATACAGAAATATTTTAAACTCGCCTATTTTCTATTTTCTCCCAGAATTTTAAACATAGTTGGGAAAAAGAATGATGTCATGGTCATGGCAGCCTTACAGGCTGGTGGCTGCGGATAACTCCTGGATACTGTGTGCACAGCCTGTTATGAAGTGATATAAAGCACCAGAGGTGGCTTAAGTACTCAGGTTCTGATACCTAAATACCATGTCTATGTGTAAGTTTTAGCTGTCTGAACTCCTATTACAGCCTGTGTAGATCTAGCCAGTCCTGTCAATGGTCCCTGGAGAATTAAAGATTTTGAGAGACTCATAATGATTCCTAACTTGAAGTGCTTTCATTTGCAAGTGGAATCCCACCCTTAGTGTCCCATGGCTCTTGCACGGATTAACTGGGAGAGCTGTTGGATTTTTAGCCATCTCCAGGCTACTGTTCCTACCTCTCGGTTCTGGCATTTGTCCTGTTCCCAGTGCATCACCGCATCTCCTTCCCCAAACCCTGACCCTCGGTACCACGTTTAGGGATCCACATAGAAGCTTCAGGAACAATTTCTCAGTCACAACAGCGATCAGGAGATTTTCCCCATGTGAAGTCCATGTAATTCTCTGCCTGCCTCTTTGTCAGTACTGGTGTCGTTTCCACCTCTGATAGTCCAGAATATTAATTATCTCTGCCCTAGCTAGTGAGCCTGACCTACTGGCTACCTCATCCATCCTATTCCTGTTTGAAAATGTATTACTATTAAAAGACTTTCGCTCCCACCCCAACAGAGGTACAGCAGCACAGGTGACATTGCTGTGAATCAAGGACAACAAAGCATCAGTAACACAACGACTCTTTGTTCATGGAGGGGAAAAAAGAAACCAAAGAAAAATACGGCCTTGGTAGCAATTTTTACATTGGTTGATAGTTCCCCACAGCGTGCTAGGTATTTTCCAGATGTGAAAAACTCAGTCTTCACTTTAATGGCTTCACAAGTGTTCCTAATTAAACACCATTCCAGCACATAGTTTGGCAGGTTGGAGAAAATTTCCTTGTAGATGAATAGCAGCGAATCAGAACATCCTTGTTTGTAAAACAGCCACTGGTCTTCAGACAGGTCCTCAGACAGCCTGCCAGGCCGCAGGCTCTTAAAATTGCCAGTCTCAGACAGGTCCTCAGACAGCCTGCCAGCCCACAGTCACTCTGGAGGCCAAAAAGGGCTCTTAAAATTGCCAGTTACCAGTGCCCACATTGGAATAAAGTCACAGTTACTTCAGTAGCTTACCCTAAGGAGCTGCCAACTCAGTCACACTCCTAGAGGGAAATAATCACCCTGTTAAGGGGAAATAATAAGCCTGTTAAGTTTTTTATTTGTACTTGCTATATTTTGATTCAGTTGTCTTATAAACTCTTGGCTTTATTCTCTTCTCATGCGAATTGGGCTTTCTTTATAGAAAAAAAATGCACGCCATATTAATAATATTACTTTTCTCAACTGTGTTAGGGATATAATTAAACTGAATGGAAATAATAATTTTATGTAGCATTTTCGTTACAATTTGGGCATTTTACTGAGCATAAAAAAATCTGAGGAAGTGGAAACCATTTTCCTGCCTGCTTTCAAGCAATGCATTTCTTTTTGATGGGCTTCATGATCTTGTTCTTTTGTGTTTGCCAAACTGCTGCTTTCATGGCCATGACTATGTCGTGATATTTTTACTTTTATTGACTACTGTAGGACTTTTCTCTGTGATTCTTTCCAGAATGGTGACTCTGAAAAAAACCCAAAAGAGAGCTATCTTCTTTGCACTAGTAGAGGTGGGACATGTTTTTATGATAATTCTTTATACAGATACTGATTTGTGAGGTATGAACATCTTATATAATTCTAACAAAAGAATGAACTCTACTGAGCATTAAAGTTAATCTAGACCCTAAAATTACCAATGGAGTGACAAACAACAAATAACCAGAGCAAACATTCACCTTTTTGTGGATAGATACTTTTCCTGACAATTGTCAATGTCTTTTTATTTTATAGGTTTTCTGTGCACATTGTATAACTTCATTTTTTCTGATGTAGAGCAGCATTTGTAAATATCCAGATCTTTAAGAAAATGGTATTTTCTTCCTCAGTGCTTGGCAAAAGGAGCAAGGAACTTAATTTTATGAGCTTTTCTGTAAGGATTAAAAAGAGTAGTTGCTTCCAAAGTTGTGGATCACTGCCTTCCTCTCTGAGAAACCCTGTCAACTTTTATCTGCTTTTGCTGTAAGCCATATACCATTGCCCAGCAGACCACTTCCATGCTACAGATTGCAGTTTGCAAGTCAATTACAAAGAGCTTTAATTCACCGAATTATTCCACAACTGACAGAAATAAAGCCACACAGATACACAATATGCAAACAGTACAATGTAGCATGCAAATACACAAACACTGCAACACAAAATAATATAAACCTTTTCTAGTGCCTCAGCCAGTGAATCCTGCCAATGAGCCCACTGTAATTGGCTTGTCAAAACAAATCAAGACTTAAAATCTGAAGGAGAATTCTTGATTTTACTCCCATCTGTGTGGAGTATGTTCCCTGTGGCTCCAAGAGCACTGAAAAAAAAGTCAACTTTTAAAATGTTAAACAGGAAGCTAAGGAGTTTGATAGTTGTGCGTCAAGAATGTTATAGGATATCTAAATCACTACATGGGATGAATAGAAAAGTGCATCCTCAGAAAAACAAGCCCTTGTTAGGAGAGAGCTGAAGTCTTGTTGCATGGCACCCATGGTGTTTAGGCAACCAAAATAGACTCTAAGGGTGGGATCTAAATTGTAGGCAACCAAAAGTGAGCCAGCTATCTAAGCTCCCATATAAATCAATGGACTGAAGATTAACTTTATTTAGAAACTTGGGTCTCATCAATTGAACTGTGCTTTCACCTCCATTAGCTGCAGTGACGAGATCTCCATTGCTGCAGTGCGACCTGGCTTGCATGACCACACTTATGCATCACTCTGCAAGATAAATTCCACCCTCAGTGATACATAATGTTCTTTACCTGTTTTGTTTTTCAGCATTCCATGATACTGGCT